>JAYRBT010000114.1:3720954-3747213 GCA_036023395.1 Myiotriccus ornatus | reverse complement strand
AGCAGCAGGGCAGCCACTCACCCACCTTCCCTGGCTCACAGCAGCAGGGCAGCCACTCACCCACCTTCCCTGGCTCAGCAGCAGGGCAGCCACTCACCCACCTTCCCTGGCTCAGCCCAGGGCAGCCACTCACCCACCTTCCCTGGCTCACAGCAGCAGGGCAGCCACTCACCCACCTGCCCTGGCTCACAGCTCAGGGCAGCCACTCACCCACCTGCCCTTCCTCTCACACTGCCATTTCAGGGGCTGGCTCCCTGTTTCAGGAGGCTCACGGGCTGAGTGCATTCCCACTCTGTGTAGCTTATCATGCTGGAGGCACTGCTGTGCTGCCAGCCCACTTCCCTTCCCCAAATCCATGGGAACCCCTCATTTATCCACACCATCTCCCTGGCCTTCTCTGCAGTTCAGTTCTCTCCTCCTTCCCAACTTGCTGCTGCCACTCTGGCTATTCCATGGGAAGCTTAAAGAAGGAGCCTGGCCTGAGACACTGAGCAGTAAAATCTTCCCTGTTTAAAACCTACAATCCCAAATCATTCTTTTGAATGAAGAAAATTACATTAGTGATGCAACAGGGGCAGATGAGACAGGAAATGGGGGTGTTGGCTCTCCTAAAAATTTGAGTTGGAATACTGTTTAAATAATTAAGAAATGCCAGCATAGGCCCTGTTTGGCTGTTGGTGGCTTTCACACTTAATCACTGGGCAACCTTTGTTAAAAATGGCACTAATATTGAGGAGCAGAACTGCAGAGAGTGGAGCTCACAGGGCCCATCCCCTGCCTGCTCCCTCATTAACATAAAAGAAAAGGAGATGGAACATAAAAACCTGAAGGTCAGCCCCACAGTTGTCTCAGTGGCAATCTGTGTGACTTTAACCCTGGTGGGGAAAAGTAATTACCCTTTGGCTCCTGCTGACCTCAACTAACCTTTGCTGAAGGGCCAGAGAAAATAAAGGCTGACCAACAGCCTGCCCTCCCTGCCCTGTGGTTAACCTGCTCTGGGAATGAGGAACACCCTCCACAATAGGGCTGGAAAATGTTGCCATGGAAATATCGTTGGGAGAAGAAACAGAAATCTATTACAATTAATAGTGTTTTATTAGGTGACTGCTAGACAACTGGTTAATCCATGGGAGTTGCTCTATCTGGAGATCTGGGGTCACAAAATTTCAGGTGGAATAAAAGAGGCAGGGAGAGGCTGCTCTTTAAAAATTCAGGAGCGGTGACAGGGCTGGGGTGGTTTGCAGGAGATAAAAGAACCCAGGAGATGTTGTGCCCTGGGAGGATGGGAAACGGGAGCAGGGAATAAATGCTCTGCCAGTACCTGCAGATGGGAACTGCCAGCTCTGCAGCTGGGCAGGAGGGCACTGCTACAGCAGGATTGGGGGCTATGTGGCAATAACCGGGGCATTTTCCCTCCAGGTTCCTGTGGAATTCCCTGCTCTGCCGCGGTCTGTGTTGGGCAGGGCCCCGGGTGCTCACTGCCCCGGGAGCTGGTGTGGATGGGGCTGACAGTGCTGCACCTTGGCACGAGTAGTTCAGCAGTTTCTAACAAATACTGGTGGTTCCTCGGCCACACAAAGGCAAGATCTGGGGAGGCATCGAAAATGTGGATGCTGCTGGTCCACGGTACCTTAGAGCACCTTAAAGCTTTTCAGTGCAGTACATTCTGTGACAGTTGCTCGTTCCTGTGACAAGTTACAATACTTTACCTCACCTCAGAAAGTTCTACATGTGTTTCTCTAGGCGTGTCCCTGAACAACTTTAAATTCCCCTGCTGCTGCCTCAGAGGAATGGCGCACTTCAGCACGTTCATTTGAAAACGTTAACACACACTTGTATGTGAATATTTCCTGGTATTGAAAAT
Organism: Myiotriccus ornatus; assembly: GCA_036023395.1. NCBI lineage: Eukaryota > Metazoa > Chordata > Aves > Passeriformes > Tyrannidae > Myiotriccus > Myiotriccus ornatus. The sequence goes on along the minus strand of JAYRBT010000114.1, from coordinate 3,745,349 downwards.
GAGTTAAAAATAACACAGTTGTTAAAACAAAGTCATACACCAGCTTCCTTTTCTCGGTCTTGTCCCAGAGAACAAGTATTTAACATGCTAAGAAGATGTTAACAGGAATACTTTGATTAGTATTACTGATAAGCTCACATTAGCGTTGGGAGCAAGCTGACTGTGTGTTTCTCCTAATAAAAGCTGAAAGCACGTGAAGGAATTGAGTAGCACAAAACATCAGATTAAAATCTTTTAAAATAGTAGATAAGGGTTTTTTTCTCTCTAGTGTTTTTATGTGTCAGCCTCTGTTACTGGAGCTGTGGATTTTCACCGTGAGAATCCTCTCCAACTCCAGGGTGTTTTCAGACGGGGGTTTGCAAAGAGAACAGCAACCAACATTCGTTGGTGCACGTGAAGCGTTAGAACAATGTGCTGTGTTGCAAAGGCGATAATTTCAGTCATCCTGCCCTAATTGCAGCGCTACTAATCAGTTTGTGGAGTTTGTTTGCCGCTGGGGGTCTCTGAGCCCAGAGAGCACTGTCTGTGCAGGGCTGCAGCAGTGACAGCGCCCCTGCCTTTGGGTTCTTATTCCTGGGATGCTTTCAAACAAACTCTGCTCATCCACTCAAACACTTGCAAAGGCTTTGCTCGGGTGTCTGTGACTACATAATTTGTGTTTCAAGGTCTCAGGACTGCAGAGGGGCAGGAGGAGGCAAAGTGCCCTCCTGAGTTCCCGTTCCCTGGCTCCAAACAACAGTGTGTAGCTCACCTGGCCGGGGTGCTGTGCAGAGCCACGACCCGTGTCCTTGGCTGCTTTGCTTTTGCCCCTGGGCTGGTGCCGAGTTTTCCTGGGATTCCCTCTCCGTTTCCAAAGGGTGCAGGTCCGTGGTGTTCAGAACAAAAGTCAGGCAAGTCCATCCTCACCCGTGGAGTTTTTGTTCTGTTCATTGAAGGGAGAGAGAAAGCAGAAGGAGAATTACAATCATTGCTCCAAGGTAAGCCTTTGGATAAAGTGCTCTCTTCCAGGACTTTGGAGTTGGAAAAATCCCCCTGAATTATGCACAGCATTTTATTTCTAGGTTAGAAGTTGATGTTAGGGTGTAATTTTATTCCTACATCAGAAGTTGATGTTAAGGTGCCTTCACTCGTGGATCGTGCTCTGTCAGGCTTTGTTTGGTACACAGCTTTCATCTCTTTCAGCCCAACAGAATTCTCAGGCTTCAGAAATGTCTTAATTTATCATCATTTTCATTTGTGGGAGTAATGAAGACAGAGGACTGAGGGATGTAGGAACCATTAGTACTTGAGTGTTTGGCACCGGAAGAATTTCTGAGTGAATTAAGAGCCAGCTGTGTGTATTTATTCAGCTTCAGAAGGTGTTTCCTACTTCCAGGCTCTGAAACGTATTGTTGCCTGCCACTGTCAGCTGCGTGGGACACGAAATACTCTGTTTGCAGGGGGTTCTTTCCCTGCATTGCTTTATTTTGTGCCCATACAGGTGCATGTTCTGTTGTGCTGAACACGGGATAACTTACAGAAGAGGGGCAGCTGGGGAATATCAAAGCACAACAGAATTGTTTTAATTCAAGTGCAAAGGCTGGTGACATGCAATCATCCTTTAGAAAGCAAAACCCTATTCATACCTGGATTTTGTCCATATGGTCATTGATATTTGCCCCATAAAACACACAGTTGTAGTCTGGGGGCTCCCGATTAATCTCACGAGCATTTTGTCACACATTTGTTGTGGGGAGTCAGAAAGACAATGATTTCTGCTTTATTTGACATCTATAAAATTCAAGGCTTTCCAACATCCCACAGTTCTTACGGCTTTAATTGCTCTAGCACTGCATAACTGCTGTATTTAACTAGTGGCCTCCTATTGTTCTGTAGCATTATCTAAAATATTCTGCTTCTCAAGACAAATACTGACAATACCAAGGCTTAAATGTTGTATAAATGTTACAAAGCAAGAAAAGAGAATTCCTTCAGCCATCAGTGGTAATTGTGGCAGCAATATTAATTATAACAAGATTACTTCATGGCAAACTGTGATATTGAAAGTACTGGAGGAACATCTGATTCTGAAAATGTAAATCCAGCCCCAACATCCGAGGCATTGCAGAAATGTTTACGGATTATTTTAGCAGTTGGCACACTCCACAGAGCAGGGATTTTTAATAAAATACTATGACATTTCTGCAGCAAATTACTGTCACTCTAAAGTCATCCCCTAGATATTTATTAGCAGAACAGCAATACAGCATAGAATATAGTTTGGATAAGTGTTTGTTGGTAGCCTCCATCACACAAACAGACAAGGAAATCTTTATCAGGGTGGGTTTGTTTTTAAATCAACAGCAGTATTAGATATCCTAAAAGTTAGCACAGTCATTAAATACCTTATAGTGCTGTATCCCTGGTAATCCAATTTACACAACTCTATTCTCAGCAGAAACTCCTGGGGTGTGAGTAGTTCTCTTCAGTGAGCCCTTCCTGCTTTTTCTTGTCATGAAGCAGTGATGGTACATTTTTATCCTGTTGATAATTTGACTCTCTTTAAACTAGTTCTCGTGGCCCCACTGGGCTGGTCTGTCTTAGGGTGGAGGTAGCTGGAAGCCTGAAGGACTGCAGCCCATAGATCATTCTTCCTGTGTTACTGGCCCTCAAGATTCAACAGAGCATCGTTATTCTGAGGCAGCAAGAGAAAAGCTGGTCCAGCACATATTCCACACATTGCTACTCCTTCCTCCACGTCCTGCAGTGCCAGGGAGGGGGATTATTGCTGCAGAGGAAAAAATCTGCCCACAGTGGAGGAATAATCGCTGCAGTCCAGCTCACCCCCACACCTCTGTGTGTGTCTCCTCTCTGCCTCCCTGTGTTTGAGGCCCCAGCTGATTCCGTCTGCATCCATCCATACATAAATCATTGCCCTTATTCTATTGGTTACATGGTACATGGCAAGTATTGATTTTTTCCGTTGCCTCATTGCTGGAGAACCCTTGGTTTTTGTGAGGCTGAAAATGCAAAATTTACCTGGCTGGTTTTTTTTGTTGCCGGAGATCTCGTCAAGGGACAAAAATGACAAACGAGGAAGGTGCTGTTTTGAGGCTTGTGTGGCTTCAAAATCTTTGCCTTCTCTGCTCCGCTCTCCATTTGCCTGTGTCCCAGAAAGTCGTGGCGTGTTTAATCCCTGCTGCTTTAGGTGGGCTTTGCAGCCCCAGCAGCCGGGGAATGAGCAAACAGAACCAGGGCCTGTCTGTTCTAAGGGAGGTATTGCTTAATTATTAAAAGTTTAATTCTCTTCTGAAACATCTAAAAAAAAAGACAAAGAATAATATGAAAATAATGCCATTTTAAGGGATGAAATGACTCCCAGGTACAGGATGCTGTAGAAAAATGGACATTTGCTTCCCTTCTGCATAACACAGAGGTATAATGTGCTTAATTGTTGAGATTAGTCTTTGTAGCATTTTGAAACCTATTTGCTAACTATTTATCAGGGACATTTCTGGCTCAAATTAATTTTTCTCAGCATTCAAAGCTGCCTGAAAATGTCTCACAAAAGATGGCACCTCGTTTCCTCAAGAAAAGTGTTTCTGAGGAATACAAAGCCTGGGCTATGAGGCAGAATATGAGATGTTCTCCTCCAGCAAGAGCAAATTCCCTGGTATAAGACTCTCTCTTCCCAGGAGCCTGGTCCAAACCACACTGGAGTCAACAGGAATGTTTTCATTGACTCTGTAGGGGCTGGATCAGCCTCACAGTACACAGAAACTGAGATTTTCCTCTTTTTTTTTAAGCTTTCCCCCGTTTTGAAGAAGCAGCGAAAGGGGATAGGATGGGTGGGTTGTAGATGGGTGCAGAATATTGTCATATTTAATGTGATCTGATTTTAACACTTCTAAATGAGATGTATTGAAATACATATTTTCTTTAATGCCTGAAATGCACAATCTGAACCCCCTCTGCCTTATGACATTCCCAACTACTGGATTTTGTTTCTGTGCTTGTTTTTGTCTTTGGAAGCCACTGCCCGTTTTCCCCTCCACAATCTTCAGACCCCAAGTGTTTCAGCAAACGTTGTGTGGGCTCTGTTTAAGTGACATGACTTGACTTCTGCCACTTGTACATCCAGGTGATGTTTTCTATCTGCTGTTTGCAGATGCAGCGCTTGCCCAGCACTGCAGCTTTGGAGCTGCCGTGCTCCTGGGGCAGTAGAAGCTGGGCAGGAGGCTGAAATGACCCATGGGAAGTGGCAGGCAGACACCTTCACCTGCCATAAGGCACACAAAGGAGCAGGAATGTACGATCACCCCAGAACCGTGCCTTTTGTCTCACTGCAGCCATAACTTTGCTCGTGGTTTGGTGCTCGCACAGCCCAGACCCTCGCTGTGTTCCTGCAGTAGTCGGGCTGGGAACAGTTCTGTGCCCTCAGTGACAAAAGGGGCTGTCCCCTGTGTGTGTGTCTCATTCAAACCCGGCTTCTGCTTGGAGTTCACTCTTCTTACTGCACAAGGAGGGGTCCTTGGCTGGTTGAGATGTCCTGAGGTTTTTACTGTGGCTGGAGGAGTTCCCTTCTTACAGCTCAATAATGCAAGTCTGAAGTTCTTCCCAGTGAGGCGAGAACTGGTCCTATTCCCTGGGGTTCTGGAGCAGAACTGCCCGCAGAATTCCTCCCTGGAAGGTCCTGGTGCCTAATTGTTGAAATCTTCAAAGCTGAGTTGTTCCCATATCACTGTTTATTGTAGGAGGGTGTGGACGAGGGAACACCCTTCTCTGTCCTGCTTTGTAGTACCAAGATGGCATTAGAGTAGCCAACTTCTGTCTGCACATCTCTTGGGGAGGAAACAAGTGTTGGTTTATTAATTTCCTGGAGAATGGACACGAGAATTACTAAATCACAACAAGAGGTAGAAGGTAGCAACCAGTAATTACAGCTTTGGAAATGAGGGTTGAGGACTTTCACCCTCACAGGCCTTCATAAATAGGTGAAGCAATTAAGGTTCTGTTTGAGAGCTCCTGCTTGTGACACATGTGGGAAAAAATTGCTGCAGGACCTTGTGTCCATGTGGAGGTTTGACCCCTGTAATGCTGCCAAGGGCAGTGCTGTGCTTAGCAAGCCTTAGGCACAAAAGTGTCTGGCTCAGCTCAAACCTGGATGTTGCATTTTCTTAAAAATAATAAAAAACCTCCCCAAACCCCAAATCCCAGCCCCAAAAAGGGAAATAGTAACACCAAGTGGATTTTGGAGGAGGACCTGCCTCTTTTTCTGCTCTCCCCAGCTTGTTGTTGTGTAAATCGCTCTCTTACACCCAGCAAATTAACTGCACTGCTGGGGAAGTGTGGATTTATCCATGTTAATAAGAGTGGGATATGGTGCCCCTTCATTTAACCCGTGCTCAGTGCTGCATAAGATCCCAGGAAACTTATTCAGCAATAATTTTAAATCCCATCCCTGGGAAGAAAAGCAGGGGAAAAAAAGAGCTCAGAACTCTACAGCTGGAGCCTGTAGTTGCAATAAAATCCAGGAAAAGGTTATTTTACCTGAATTTATCGCTTAGCAACCAAGAATCTGCCTCCTGAGCTCGCAGCTCCTGGGTTACCAGGGAACTGGCTGTGACAATTATCCAACAGTTGGCCCAGGAATCTCCGTAGCCTTTAACCCCCGTCAGCTGAGAGGTGGCTGCTGACAGCCCCGCACAATGGAACACAGCCTGATGTTTTATTGACAAGCTGGGGGCAGGCACAGCTGGAAGGATGCTGGGCCAGCTGGAGGGACCCGCGTGGCCTCCCTGTGCTGGGAGGGCCTTCGGGCCTCGAACAACGGGGGCCAAACCCTCAGCACAGGCTTTGCTGGTGGGCAGGACTGGGCAGTGGGCACTTGGAAAGTGTGGCAGTGATTTACCAGTTTTTCCCGTTAATTAGTTGCGCTCGTCTTGGTTTGTTTCCGAATGGAACTGTTCCATTGGTTATCAGTGGGAGGGAACACTGTCATACACCCAAGTGATAGAGGAATGATTGGGAACGAGGGGGAAAGCGTCATTTACACCAGGAAGATAAAAGGAATGACCAAAGGAGTATTGAGAGGAGCTTCTTGATAATGAGGTGGATTGCATCTGGGGGTGGCATCCCAAAGGAAACGAGGGAAACCACCGTCCACAACGTGTGCGAGGGAGCTGGGAACTGTGTATAGCAGTGGAAATGTTCTGTGCACTGATGTGAGTGTCAGGCCTTGCTCCTTCCCCTTCTCTTCCATTTCTGTTTTCTGTGTTTTATAACAATAGGACCAGTTTTGTTAACAAAGTTACAAGTGGCAGCAAACCTGCAGCAATTTGCAAATGCAACATTTGACACCCTTGCTTCAGATGTCCCCTCAGAGCCCGGAGAGATTCATGGCCGTGCCCCTTCTGCAGGCTCTCGGTGCCTCCTTTTAGTTTAAAATAGAAACAGGAAAAAGGCTTTGGGAAGTCAAGGGCCCCGTTCCCCTTCCCGAATCCCAGGCATGGAGCTGGCTGGGATGGCAGGAGCTCCTCTGTCCCTGTAGGATCTGTGCAGGTATCCAGGGAGGGAGCCTTTGGGAATTACCTGGGTCTTGTTGCTGCAGGCTTCCTGCAGCATCTTCTGCTTGAAATAATATAATGTAGCTCTGCTCCACTCCTTTATTTTCTTTTTATTTCCCTCTTTTCATTTTCCCCTGGCACATTTCATACCCCACAATAGTAAGAACCAGCTCAGAGAATTCTCCCCCGGCTTTCCACTGGCCACAAGTTCACAAAGGAGACTTTCCCCCAGCCACTTGTGGGCAGAAACCTCCTCTTTGGCACTGGAGGATTCTTTGACCAAACCAAGACTGCATTTGATTTGGCTCCCTCTGCTTTCTTTTAGGTAATTTTTGAGCAAAATTGATAACATTTCCCTCTTCATCACACACAACTGGGGTAACTGTTCAGGCTCTCAGGCTAGGGGAGGGATTTCTGGTTCCTGAAGAAGGTTAAACCCCCAAAAGCCACATCAGCATCATCTGTGCTGATAGAGTGACATCTCTCACGGCAGGAGTGTCCCACTGCACACACAGACAGCTTTCCAGAGGGAGTCCATGCGGGAAGGGAATGCTGAGGGCGGGACACACCTGCTCCTGTTGGGAAGTGTGCAGTGAGCTGTCAGCAGGAACACTTTCCCCTTAGAACCTAAACTCAACCTTTTCATGACCACTGTGGGGGACGATGAATATGGGAAGGCTTGGACAATGAGCAAATACCTTGGAAATATTTATTAAAAAAATGGAATTGTAATCTGTGGTCAATAATAGGTGACTTGTCACTGCCTTGGAGTTTGGATCCTTTGTGAAGCACCAAAGGGCTTTCACTCCTAAGCTGATTATTGGCTTGTTTGGGTGGGAAGGGAGGGGTGGGAGATCCCAGCAGCTCCATGTCCATGTGGAAGTGGATCTGGGGAGGCTGTGCTGGGACACTGCATGTGTCGGTGACAGATCCTGGTTTTCCTGGCCGAGGCCGGCTGGTTACGTTGACAGATGTTGCAATGGTTCCTTTGGCTCTGCTCTGTTGTGCTGACTGTTCAAACAGGAAATTCAGCTTTTAGTATTTGCACATGTTCAGTGTTTGTTTTAGTAGGAAGGGGCTCTGACAGCAGCCTGGTCAAACAGTGTATTTTTGGAGCAGCAATCCCTGGAATTCTCAAAGTCCTCAGGAGGGATTGGAGCTCTGCTCCCTGAAGTCCCCCAGGCTTTGGAGGAGAGGAGGCTTTGGAGTTGAGGCCACGCTCAGGAAGCACAGCAAGAGGCGCTTTCCTCCACACCAGGACTAGCTGGAAAACAGCTCCAAAAGCTCAGTTTCCATCTAAGTCTCTGCCTGGCTGATCCCATTTCAGGTGGCTGCTTTGTGGCCTTGGCAGGCGCCTCCTCTGAAGGACACCCCGCAAACGCTGCTGTGCTTTCCCTTTCCTGAGTTTTCATCGAGCAGAGCTCCCTGCCCTATTTACTTCAGGGCTGGAAGTGCTTCCTGTACAGCTCCCTGGCCAAGCTCTGCTGTGCTGTCCTTCTCCATGGCCCATCAGCTGCTAGGTGCAGCGTTACACCTGCAGGGAGGTGGGAGATCCCTGAGACTGCAGTGCTGGTTAGCGCTGATGGAATGCAGGAAATACAATTAAACGCATCCTGCAGAACCCGACATTTGTGTAGCCCAGCACTTGGAGTGATACTATCACTTTGGAACTTGCTGGGTTGTTCACCAGTTAGCTGAATTTTGAACATACGTGCCTTCTGAAGGTTGGGTGTTGTGCATGTTTTGACGGTTTTACTGATCACCAGGATTTTAGATGCTCGCTTTCTGTCCTGATTTATTACTGTTCCTCTCAAATCCACTCATCCTAATCCCTGAGCAGCAGCACTGGTTCTGGAAGGGACACCAAGTTTCTTTTCTTCCAAAAGAAACTCCGAGGTGTTTTCAAGTATGTTGGGTGAAAGTGCAGTGCAGGAAAAGGCACTGTCCTTTAACAGAGGTTGGGTTTAAGCACCGAGTAATCAGGATTTGGATGCTATTAAAGTAACATTTTTTTGGGAAAAGGAACTGGATTTATGAAAATGAACCAAGTCCTCAGCCAGGCCCGTTATGAATTGCAAAAGCAGCTGGGAGATTTGGCTGGAAAATCAAGGTTGGGTTTTTTTTCCTTCGTCAGAGTTTGTAAGATATTTGGAGGGACACAACATTTATTTCTTATTTCTCTGAGTTTCAGGCCAGGCCTTGGAAAAAGCCATCTGACAGTGAGTTTGTTTGTATATTTTTCCCTAAGCATGCTAGGCTCATTAGCAAGCCTTGGAAAAGGCAGGCTTTGTTAAAGTGAGGATGGAAAACAAGATACTAAGGGCTCAAATGTGTCTCCAGAATATAAATAAGCAAAGCTTCCTTTGGAGCAGGTTTGGAGCAGCACAGTTATACTGGAAGCCTTGTTTCAGGCAGAGCTCTGAGTGTGCCTCTGCAAGGAAATGCTGCTCCTTCAACAAATTTCCTCACAGGGGGAAAACAAATCCCTTTTCCTCGCTTTACCTGGAGCTGTTTGGTGGTGGTTTCGCCTCCAGCAGCAGGAGGGTTGTACCCCTGCACCCAACAAAGACGTGGCAGTGACAAAACAGAGACTCAGCACTGTTTTGCTCCATCCAACAACCGGGGTGAGACACCGTGGAAATGCTACAGGGTCAGCCTTAGGGTGGTGAGCAAAGACACTGCTCCAAATCAGCCTTCGGAATCTTCACTGGAATAAGAAAATGATGTCTGTGGTGTTGGGTGGAACAGTTTTCAGCTGAGCATCTTAATTTTTGTGGTGATTTTTTAATGAAAAGCTGGGATTTGAGAGGTTTGTGTGCACGAACATCTGAACCCATTGGCACAAGGTGGATGTGTCCTCATTAGACACAGTTTGTACTTCCCTGCTAAGCCAAAGTCGTTGCTATTCACTGTCATTATCCTGAGCGGGGTCCTTGGGTGATCTCATAATTCCAGAAGTACAGTAGCCAAATAAGCCTTGATTAAAGTGCTCCCTGTGTTCCAGCCCAGCATATGGTAACACTGGAGAGTAAACCAGCCTGGAGCTGCCCTGCTCCTGGGGAACTCGGGATAGCCGGAGCCGCTGCCGCAGAAAAATGCAGCTTCTTGAGGCAGGGTGTAAGACTTCACATTTGAAACATGCCCTGGAGCTCAAGTGTCCCCAAATCCCAAGATTTACCTGGTTGTTGAGCTGCTCACCACAATAGACTGGGTGGGCCTGAGCGTGACACCAGGTGACACCTCTCAGATGGCTGAGGGTGCTGAGGTACCACGTGGCAAACTCTGCAAGGGAATTTTGCTGGATCTCTGTTCTGGCTCTAAGGAGTTTTCTCTGCAGTCCACCTGTGATAGCAGGAACATCTTCATCCTCACAGGGTGTTTGTCTTTGTTGGGTTCATCAGCTTTCCCCGTCACTCTTTATCTGAAATCAGAGTTGCATTGGAGGTGACGAGATTCTATTTGTGCTGTTCGAGGTCAGCTGGATGAAATGCAAAAAACTCCCAGGTCACCTGCTTTTGGGCATGGGGCCACAGCAATTTTCCATGGGGGGAAATGATGCCTTTTAATATTCTTACATTTTCATAGGCTGTTTTGTGTGGCAAAACTACCTTTACCTCGGCAGGGCTCCAAAGCAACGTGTTGACCCTCCCCAGCACGTGCCTCTTAGTGCGGTTTTCCCTTACGAGATGCGGTGTTGTGTCTCACAGTCCTGTCGCTTGGTGGGGTTTCCTAGAGGAACAACCCTCTTGCAGCTGGAGGGGACATGGAGGAGGGAAGTGTTTGCCCATCTGCACAAAGCTGAGAGCAGGTCTGGGAGCGGTGGGGCAGAACAGGCTGGTGAGGGCTCCCTGCAGCTCTGGCACCTGCAGCTCGCCCGCCCCTTCCCTCTCACGTCCTGCTTGGCTGCAGCCACACAGCGTGAGCTGTCGGCAGAGCACAGGGAGCGTGTGCTGGGAGCTGAGGGGAGAGCAGGAGGGCTGTTCTGCCCAAGGATCTGCTCAGCTATTTGGGAACGCTCTGGGATGTTTGATTTAACCCTCCTGCAGCTGGCAAAACCGCACATGCAGCAAATCAGGCATTGCTTCGAGCTGTGCTGTCTTACAGAGCAGCCTGCGCTGGGATGCAGAGCCACAGCTTTCCTTGGAAAACTCAAGGCAGCACTTGAGGTCAGCTGTCAGCTGTGTGTTCAGCTCCCTGCCTGGGACTCACACCACTCCCAGCCCTCCCCGAGGCACCCGTGCCTGCAGTTGTGTAGAGAGATAATCGGGTGGCATTCTTGCCATCTTTTAACGCAGGAGTGATTTGGGCTCAGGGAAGTCGCACACCTCTCTGGAGAGGCAGAGGTGTGCATCTCCCACTCCAGACCTTCGGTCGCAGACCAGTTGTCTTCCTCATTTCATTTGCTCCCAGGAGGTGCTGAAACTCTTTCTATAGTAGGAAAGATGCATTCCTTTTCTTCCTAGAAGCTGAACTGTTTTATTCCAATTTGGTGTTTGTCTGAAGGTGCTTTGTTTGGGTTTCTTTTTAAATTTTACCCAGATAAGTGGAAGGGTGGACTGGAAACTCTTGTTAAAAGTCAGTTGTTACCGTTGCTGTTTCCTCTCCAAAAGTCCTGAAAAGCTCCCTCAGAACCTGTTTGCCCCATTTCCTTGGCAGAAACCAGTAATGACTGGGATATTTAGATGAAGAGGCCTCTCATGGAGACCTGTAATTGAATGTCCTGGCCCTGCTCGTTAATGATATACTGGTTTATTGTCTTGGCTGCCTTGTGTCACTAATCAAGCAGTAATTGAATTAGCTGGAGAGAAGGATGAGATGAATTACAAAGAAGAATTAACTGTGTGTACCTGAGGTCAGCAGGCTCCTAGAAAACTCAAGGTGAGGATGGGCTGGACTATAAATGAGATTTAGCAGGAGAATTCCAGGTTCTCTGGAGAGTCGAGATGCAGAGATGTGTATTACAAATAGCTGTGGAAATCCAGAGGTACCTGGAAGTCTTGGGGCAATCCCTTTCTGGTTCAAGATGGGAAGCAAAGGATTGCTCTTACATTCTTTCCAACTGCTGTATTTGATGAAGGGAATTTCCCTGAATTCTAATTTTTTCTTCTACTGTGAATAGACTTTGCCAGAAAGACATTTTTCCTTCTGGATTAATATTAGGGTAGTAAATTGTCTGTCCCTCTGTTCACTCACTGGCCTTCCTAATTGTTTTTGGTGTTCCTTTGGTTGGTCTGTAGTTTAAGTTCATCTTTCATTAAAACCATATGTTGAATTAAAGACTGGGTATTATTTTCATGCATTGTAATATACTCTATTACCTTCTCCATCATAGCCAGTGTGAAAGTGATTATTATTCCATGTGTCGCTGTGAATACATTTAAGATTCTTTAGGTCTTCTCTAGCAAGAGGTGATTCCTGATTCACTTGGTGTCCTTCTACTTTTGTGTCAGAACCAGCCAAGTATAAACATCTTAATTTTATGAAAGGCTTTTAAAGATATGAAAAATGCATGTTAAAAAATAAATAGAAAGTGAACTGATTCAGGAAAATATTAGGCTAATGACAGAAGTTATTTTATACATTAAAACCCCCTAAATTAATGTAATTAAAGAGCAGTATAAAGAAATTCCAGTCTTAAACACTAAAGCAGACAATGGCAGCACTTTATACAACTGTGTTTGCTCTTCTGAGCCAAGTGTGGCTTCTCTGAGTTTATGAACCCCTGTTTTTGCAGCAGTTGCACCTGATTGCACTGATTCCACAGCAAGAGGCCTCAGTCGATAAGTTTACTTGATTGTTAATATTCTCCTCCCACCAAAGCTCAGCTGTAGCTGCATTAAATGAAAGTACAGGAGGTGGTGTGGTAACCTCACCATCTGCTGTCCAGCTTCGGTTTTTGTTCTGGAGTTGGAGTCGAAATATCGGGGGTTAAGTCGCTGAAATTAGATGGGACCCCTGCAGTCTAATCCATAGGAACAGGCCAATTCTTTTGAGTTTTCCATGTTTGATTAGTTGTACTGTAATTAAAGAAATTACCGCTGGTCTCCTGTCTGGAAGTGATTAACCCACCGAGTGCTCATACCTATATTCTCTAAGCATCTTCCAATAATATGAGGCTTCATTTATGTGCCTTAATAAGGAAACAAATGAAAATCGTCTCCAGCCCTAATGCTGGGGCTTGTGCGGAACAAGCTGTTCTGCCTTGGCTCTTCAGTGGGTCCTGATTACGCTGCCCTTTATTTAAAGAACTGAAATGCTGTTGGTGGCAGTGGAACGTGCTGCTGGGCACAGCCTTTAGCCCGGAGGGGAAGGACTCGGGTAGCCAAGAGCCACCGGAGCAAACGCGACCCTGCTCGTGTTGGGTGGGGATGGCTGCTTGGACTAGGGCTAAAGTCCTCCCGCGCTCTCCAGGACTAGGGTTTGCAGGCTCTGGGGTTCCAAAAGGAACAGAACATACGAAAATCCTCCTTCCTACCCACCTACCGAGCTCCCCGACCCCCCTGCACTGCCTGACCTCCCGGTGCCAAGTTCAGCCTCCACCTTTATCCGCCTTCCCACTGCCCTCGCGCTCTCAGCTGCTCCCCCGGTGCTCCGTGCCCGTGAGCAGAGGGACGGAGCCCAGGCAGTTTTCCCGGGGGGATAAGGCCATGTGCAGCTGCAGCTTTCCCAGCCTGCTCCCTGCTGGGATAACGGGATAACACGGCACACACTCCGGGCAAAACCATCGCAGTCCCTCCAGGCCGGGCCAGGGAAGGGCTCAGGGGAAGGGCCAGAGGAAGGGCCAGCCAGGCAGTGTTGTCTCATCTGTCACGTGTTCTGGGAACATTCCGGAGTGTGTCTTCATGGCAAATGATTCTGCGTAGGCCTGGACTGAGCTGTGCCCTGCACAGAGCGAGGCAGACACAGACACCTCCCAGGGCATTCCTGCAGGCCCTCCTTTAACTCTTCCTCGCCATAAAACATGGGGATAAAAGCAAGAGAACCTTTTAGAACATGCAGATTAATACCACTTAAAATAAGGAGCGGGTATCACGTGTTGATGCATGACTGACAGGTGATATCCAAATCTTCATGAATTTCTGTGAGACCACAAAATAAAATTCACCGTACAAAATTCCTGAACTAAAAATTCTCCCATGGGAATTTTTTCTTTTGATTCACCGTAAGTTGTGTTGTTCTCACAGAAGCTTTCCAATGAATCCTCATGGAATCTTTATTTAGCTCAAAAATCACTCAAATATTCAACCACCTTTTTAAAAAGGAAAAAAGCCCCCCAAACCAAGTGTATATAATTAGTCTGTAGGTCTGTGATAACCCTGACATGAAACAAATGTGTATTCCACATGAATCCTGAACTTATATCCGTGTTGCTGTTGATGTCTCACCTGGACATGGCAGGAGAGAGGGACTGCAGAAGGGAAAGCTGGGAAGAGAAACATTGGCTAAGCTGAGGTTTTTATCTGCACTGTTGCACGGAACAAGAGAGTCTGTGTGTTTTGAGTTGAGAGCTGATTTTGAGAAATGGGCATATAAACGCAGTGGGAGGTTTGGATGTAATTTTAATGGTAAGGAAGAACCCAGAGGTGAACCAAATCCTGGGACACCCGTGCTGGGAAGCCAGGCACAAATCCCAAACCTATTTTAAGCCACTGATTTTCAAGGACTTTGAATGGAGCTCGGAGGTCCTGAGGAAGTGGCCTTTGGAAAAGCTTTGAAGGGCAGTGAAGGTGGAAAGTGTTGGCAAACAGAAATGGGTTCCTTGGATCGTGCTGTTGGCGTGGCTCTTCCACAGATAACTGGGAGCAAGGCCATGGGGGTGAGTGGAAGCTTGTGCACCAATTCCAGGAAGCTTTCCAGAAACAGGTCAGTGGCTTAGGAATAGGGTTGGGTAACAGCTGGAAATAGAATAGTTGCTGAGCTGTTTGCAGGAGCTTTCATATTGGATCTGAGAATTTCATTTATTGTATTTATCTCTTTGATCTCAGATGTTTTCAAGGCACAAATCCTATTCTTTCTCACGCCCCAAAAAATAATTGGTAAGAAAATCACCTACCTGTGGAAGCAGCTGCACTTTCTGAGGACTTAATACTGTCCCCCCTTGCCCAGCTCCACACAATCAGTGCAGTTGTCTGGGTTAGTCTGCAGTGTGATGTGTAGTAACGGGCCTTTGCAGTAAATCAGAAGTCTGGCCTCCTGTCCTGCAGCAGTGATGGAAGTTCGCTGGGATTGCACACAGCGAGCTGCTTGCACAGCGTTTGCCTCTGGCTGGGGGCTGTGCTCCGGCTGTGGAGTTAGGGAAGAGATCAGCAACAAGGAAATGTGTGTGGGAAGTGCTACTTCACTGTGCAAGCTGCACTGATGGAGGGGTTGGTGGAATCCAGGAGCTGCTGCAGTCCTGTCACAAGCATTTTGTGTTTGCTGTGCCTTGGAGCAACGTGGATTCTCTGGGAAGAGACCAGAGATGCCGTGCAAATAACCTGACTTTTGGTGGGCCCTGGGGGGTGGCAAACTGGAAACGGGGCGGGGTGGTTTGCACCACGGAGCCTTTTCTGCGAGCACCCCATGGCACCCAGTGCTCTCAGTCCTGGAGACTGGGAAGGAAGGCAGAAGCCGGGGATGGAGGGAAGCTGCTGTCGGGTCTGAGGTGGCCCTGCAAAAAGGCTTTTCCCAAACCTCTCAGCCCGTGGCAAGGCGGTTGAGGCAGAACACACCTGAGGTGGAACAAGGAGTCTAAAGTCTGGAAGGGTTGTGGGCTTGTCCTGCATCCCACAAAACTGCAGCAAAGGTGGGGAAGAGCCCCTGGCTGCAAAACAAACTCCTCAGCCTTTGTTTCCTCCCTTTTGTCTCCTGTGCCTGTAAATCCTCAGGAGGCAGAAGCTCTCCCCAGAAGTCCCACCGTGCTTAGAACAGCCTGTCTTCCCCAAGGCTGGTATTTCTAGGAATTCCGGTTTTTCCAGGCGAATACGCATCACGGAGAAATAATAACACTCATCCTCACTGGATGTGCTTTCCAGCAGCGCCGGGGCTAAGTGGAAATAGAGGAGAAAGCTACTTTCCTGGTGCTAAAAATAATTCTTCTGGGTCATGTGGAAAATCGTCGTGGAGGTTATTTGTGGGAGTTCAAATGTTCGGTTGTTCTGCTTTACTTTTTCTAGGAATTGCTGCATGGCTCAAAAAGCTCATGAAAAGAGCTGCTGTGTTTCCTTTGGAAAAACTGGATGGCAGCGGAAGGAGAGGGAAAAAAAAGTGTTAGAATGTGTTATGGCTTTAGCGGGATTTGCAACTGGAGAGTTTAGGATGTACCTATTGGTGTCACAACTCAAACTGCACAAGGAATTCATTTGGGGATAGAGTTTATTATTGTTAACGTGTTGTGACCCACCAGGAGGACAGAAACTGCTCAGCGGTGGAGACACGGCAGTGGAAAATCAGGAGGCTTTCCCTGAGAAACAATGCAATTCCTCCAAGCAGTGTGCAATAAAGGAGGTGGGATGGCTGCTTGGAGCATCCTCGGGGCTGAGGAAGGACTATTTGATGTACTCAGCCAGGAGGGAGTGTTTGTGTGGGCCCTGGTGGCAGCAGGAACCTGTAAAGTGTGACCAAAAAAGAGATGGATTTCCTGAAAGCCTCTGGCACAGGCTGGCTGCTGGAACAGCAGGACTGCTGACCAGCAATTCCTGCACCGTAACTGTTTGCCAGAATGGAACTGGGTTTTTGTTTAATAGTCAAAGGCTGAAAATAGGAAAAAAAAAAAACAAAGCTCCAATGCTGGTCCAGTGCAGAGCAAGTGGTTTCCTGATCCTAAACCGGTTGTCAAACCACAGGTCATCAGCTCTGCAGTTGGCAATTCTTTCTCTGGAAGAAAAGGAAGTCAGAGCTGAACAAAGAGCAGAGAGGTTCCTTCTGGGTACACCAGGCTTTTAAAGACTGCCTTGCTCTTTTTAGCTTGCGTGCCAGTGTGTGTATTTAAAAAATAAATGGAAGGAATCAAGACAGCTCTCATCTCTTGGCCCTCTTTAAGATGGGCCATTCACTGAGGAGTTGGACTCAGTGATCCTTCTGGTTCCCCTCCAATTCAGAATATTCGGTGAAATTTCTGTGAACCATTTTTATTTTTCAGCAAAAGGTGTCTTGTAGAGTGAGGGGAAGTTGTTTTATCACAGGTGGGAATTTCTATGTCCTGGTAACCAGAGAAGGAAGACGTGGGAGGACAGCAAACTGTGGGAAGCTATGGAGGCACTTTGTGTTTCTGCAGCTCCAGCCTGTCTGTTGTGAGGGACATGTGTTAACAGAAGTAAGAAACCAGTTTGGTTGTGTGGCCTGTGCATGGCATTATTTGTAAACTGTTTGCACAGAAGGGAAAGCTCTGATTTTAACCCAGTTAACTCCCTGGGCTGTGAATTCTCGGCTGCCCTAACACGTGCTCAGCAGTGAGGTTCACGGAGCTGGACAGGGTTTGCCCTGTGAGGCTGAAGTGCCTACATGTTGTCCAAACCTGGCAATAAATGTGCCAGCGGGGAGGCAGAGGAAGGAGGGCTTAGTTCTGAGGGGATTTTGGCAAAGTAGAACGGCCACAGGCAGGAGAAAATTAGGATTTTACCAAAGAAATCAGGGGGGGAAAAGTTTTACTACTGACTTTCAATCTACTTGGCTTGTGAAATACAGAGAGGAACAGGAGGATAACTGGTGGGTGATTTGTGTGAGAACTGGCTGTGCCGTGTGAGATCCGTGTGAGACCCGTGTGCCGCATTTCCTCGGCTCTCCAGCCAAAGCTTCCCATTGTGCCCAGGATGCTGAGTCCCAGGGACGGGTGTGCCCCGTTCCAGCACAGCCACTTGCCATTCCTGCTCTGTGATTTAGCCCCAGTCCTGCTCGAGGAGCTCTAGAAGAGTTCGGGAGACCTCATCTAGGAGCTGCACGGCCCTTGGCGGGCTGCTGGAAACTCTGCTTTCCATGACAGTCTGACTCCTGTGGAAAACTCCCACTGACTTTGCAGGGATTATCCATTTGTGGAAAGTTATTCTGAGGGAGGTGCATTCCTTTGTAAAACAGCTGGCAACAAGTCTGGCAGCGCTTGGGCCCCAGTCCTGGCCGTGTATTTTTGTTGGGCTGAGCTTGTCCTGTGCCACGCACTCTGGGAATGTTCATGGCTGGAGCTGGCCCTTCCCAGTTCAGTCTGATCAAAAAGAAGATTAAAAGGAGAAAGCAAGGCTTGAGTGCAGAAGTGCTTGCAGATATTGCACCCCTTGGGCTGTATCCTGGTTGTGCCTTTGAATAACCCTCTGTAGGGATTGGGGTGCAATCCTGCCCGGAAAGCACAGATCCAGCGTGACCCAGCTTTTGTCAGGGCCTTTGGGCTCCCAGGTGAGGAAAAGTGCATTATAAACGGAAAATAAAATTGGGGACAGTGTTTTCATTCATTTTCTGAGTGTTGCTATTATATGTATTAATTTTCTGGTTTAGTACCTTACATTTTCTATTGATAGTTTTTTTGTGATCTGTGTGTTCTCACTAATATTCCAGTATTTAGTTCAAAGATAAAGGAGAAAAGTCCCTGTGGTTTTTTGTTTAAAGAACATCTTATCTGCTGTCTGCTCAACATATTTCCTGTGATGCTTCAACACAGAGAACCCCGTGCTGCTTTCCAATTTCAGAATTTGCTGTAAAAATACACCTCTTCCTGAGTGCCTTTAAAATCAGGCCCTGCGTTTCTGCCATCCCTGTCGTCTCAAACACGGAATATTGCTGTGCCAGAGGATGTTATCAGTGAGTGCAGAGCAGGTCAGGGTGTTTCTAATTCAGATTAATGACCCCATTCCAGTGGCCTCCTTAGCAGGAAATTAGAAAGCGCTGGGAAGGAGAGGAGAGCGATTCATAACGCGGGGCTCTCTGTATTGGCAGGTGCACTCATTAAAGCTGAGATATTGTTTTGATATCAGAGAATGGAGCTGCACTTATTTATGGGGTGTGGCTCACAGGGGTTCCTCGGGCAGACTGGCCCCGTGTGGAGGGAAAGAGGGCGCTGATGGCCTTCAGCAGTGCCTGGCCAGCATAAGTGACCCCCTGTCTCCTCCTGCTGCAGAGGTGACCACGGCTGCTCTTCCCAAAGAGCCTGAAGGGAAAAGTACCTGCAGGAGGGCTTTGGGCAGCCAAGGAGAAAGCCCTGAGAAGCCCCAGGGAAGCAGCTGGTGTCTGCTGCGTTAGCTGATGTGTGCTGGAGGACTGTAGAGCGTGTCAGCCCTCAGCAAGGCTCCTGCGTGGGCTGGGCTGGGCTCAGAGGATGGGCAGAAGGGAGGCTTTGTGTTCTGAGCCCCTCTGTCAGAGCCCAGGACACACCTGCACGCTCAGCTCCCCTCCCCAGCATGCTCTGCCCTTCCCGAGGGGCAGCCAGCCTTCCTCCAAGGTCCTGCTCATGGCAGATGAGTTTCTATGCTAAAGAAAGCAAAATTCCTGCCTGGAGAAATGGTCCCAGCTCGAGAGTGTTGGATTCCAATGCAGTGTGGAAGTGCAGGGTGCGTGTTCAGAGGGTGATGTTCACACGTGTCACACGGGTGTGGAGCAGGAAGGAGCCATGGATTTGCAGCTCCTCCCTTCTCCCTCCCTTCTCCAAGCTGTGTGGAGGGCAGGGGATGATCCTTTGTTGAACTGTAGGATCTGTGCCCCTGCAGGGAAGGCTTTGCTGCAGGAAACAGCAGAGCTTTTCTGTGGGTACAGGAGGTTCTCACTGGGCACAGGAAATGCTGAAATGTCTGGAGGAGTCAGGGCTGGACCTTCTGTTCTCCACAGAGGTGCTGGAGCTCCCTGATGTTAGGGGTTTGCTCCTGCATTTCGGTTCTTGTCCCTACCCAGGAGAGCACCAGTTTCTGGCAGATAGTGATTTGAAAGTTGGCACGAAGGAGAAACGCAAACAAGGGCTTTGGGATTGCAAGGTGTGCTGTGTCAGGGTATGGTAGGGGAGGCTTGGCCGAGGTTCAGGTGTGTGTGGCTTGGATTTTCACATTGTCACACTGCCACTGACATTCTACAGCCTGCTGAAATCCTGTGTCAGGTGTGTGAGGGTCTGTGTTCTGGGTTTGGCTTGGAATCTTTGCAGGCACTGGATGCTCCAAGGTGTCACCACACACGTCGTAGCGTTGCCTTGATTGAAAGCCTGAGGTCAGAGGGCAGCAGGAGCCAGGGGTCCCTTCAAACCAGCCTGTGCTGGGCCCGCTGGGCTCTCCTGCCTCTGTGTCATGAAGACAAATGGCATTTTTTAAAATTCTCCCAATGAACCAGCATTCATTTTCCAACCTCTCTTCCTTCTTTATTGCTTCCTAATGAGCTCCGTTCCCATCACCTCCAGCCTCCTGCTTCCCAACCTGCATTTACACCCATGCATGGAAGAGGAGCAAATTGAACAAATTCATTAAGTTGGCCTGTCTAATGAAATGGCTCTGGTGACTTTTGGGTTTCTGCCTCTTGCTTTTCACAGCAAATTTCTATAAATCTTTACTGGTCATGATTTCTGGGCTTTTTCTGTCTGTCCAGTTGGCAAGAACATCAAATTTTCTTTGTATGGTGTCTCAGATTTAACTGAGAACATTTCATTCTCGGTCTATATTTATATTTATATATATATTTATATATTACATACACGTGTGTATTTTTACTCTTTATTTGTATATTTATGGTGGCCCTTTTGCCTCCTTGTTTATTTTTTTTAGCAATGGAATTTTCATAAAAGTGCTTTTCAGGAGCTGCTTGGAATAACAGCTGTTTCTTAGGGGAGGGGGTCTGTGCTATTACAGTCCACAAAACTTCCTCTCAGCCCTGGACTGCTCGGGGTGTGCTTTCTCTCCTGCTCTTCCCAAGCTGCTTTGTTTGCTCTTGGACAGGTCAGCTGGTTCAAAATCAAGTGGCTTTTTTGCCTTGGTCATTTTCTTGCTTTTTATTCCCCTGAAATCAGCAGCGCTCCTGTGAGGTGAGGGCTGGATAAAACCCTGTTCTGGTACGAAATAACACCTGACACCTCAGCAGTGGGGTGTGCAACTGCCAGTGCACTCTCAGGAGGAACGGGGGTGACCCAGAACAAAGCAAAAGCAGCAACTGGGAGCTGATACGGAGAGAAAGAGGCTCTCAAAAATTCCTTCAGCTACATCCTCTTCCTCACTTAAAATGCCCCTGTTGGTTAGTGGTTTTTTTTCCTTCCATGTCCTACCACCACGTTTTCAGGTGAACTCAAAACCTGGCACTGGGACTTAATAGAGGAAGCCCCTGGCAGTGCTTCCTGAGATCCAGGGTGCCCCATAGCAGGAATGGGGGAATAGCTTGTTTAAAGCTGCTGTGCAGGAGTAGCGGGCTGGGAATTACCTGGGCCAGTGTTGTAACTTTAGCGCCACGATGCCAATCCTTCCCAGTGCCTCCCAGTCTAGAAACAAGGCTACCAGAGCTCACAAAGGCATAAAGTCAGCAAAACCTTCTAGATTTTGTTGCCACATACCTGTCATGCCTCAGGAGGAGTAGTTGTGCCTTGGAATGCTTTGCAAAAGGGCTCTCTAGGTAATGCTCTAGTTTTGTGGGGAACAATCCAATTCTTCTGGTCTGAAAAATCTCTTTAGGGATTTAGGAAGAAGCCAAATAAGGAGGGAAACGAGACGTGCAAGGGACCACAAATAGCACGGGTTTTTGTCAGTTTTCCTGGGGAAAAGCAGCTCTGACAACTCTGTGCTCTCGTGCCTGACGTTAACTCTCTTTATGGGGGCTGGCACCACGGAGAATGTGTATTTATAGGGGTGTATCCACACGAGCCCTGCTCCACACAGACTGTGATTTAGGAGGCTAATTTGGGAGCACAGGCGCTCTCTGTAGTCAGCACAGCCTCAATGAACTCTCAGAGTCACCCCTGAGAGGAGGCACCTTTCGGAGTTCGGAGCGACCGGAGCTCCTCGTTCAGGCAGGTCCGTCACGTGCTGGTGTGGGAGCCTCGAGTGAACAGCACAGCGAGGGGGCTGGCACCGCATTGCCCTCAGCCAGGGAGCTCTGCAGAGCCGAGTGTGGCTGAGAACGGGATGATCCTCCCTGCCTGGCTGCGTGCAGCCACATCCCAGGGCAGAGGCACGCTTGGGTATGACCGTGCCCCGAATACCTGGAAGTCAGTGAGGGAAAAGAGAACTCCCTGCCCCGCGCCCAGCCGTGCGTGATGGATTTAAGCCAAGCTTTAGGTGGTGGGGCAGGTACCAGCATGAACCCCTGCCGGCTGGTACATAGAGAACTGGCCACCAGGGATGTTATCTGAGGACAGCAGAGCTGAAAATGTAAAAAACACAGAAGAAAACCCCACCCTGAAGACACCCACATGTGTCTGCAGAAGTGGAAGTTATTGAAGTGAGGAGTGGAGGGGCCTGTGAACCCTCAGCTTCTCCATCTGCCTCGGGCTCGTCCTGTGACCCCACACAAATTATCTCCTGCTCACTCTCCACCTCTTTGCTATGAAAATGATTTTATTCACAGGAGGTGATGTCACGAGATTGTTGTGAGGGGATGTGACTCAATGTTTGTATAATGCTTTGAAGATGAAGAGTGCTAAGTATTGTTGTTTGAGATGGCAACAAAATAAAACAAAATATGGTCGGTGCAGCTGTTCGAGCCAAATCCATTCTCAGTTAATCTTCCAAGCAGGAATTCAAAATCAAAGTAAAAAGCCTTGCCAACTGGAACTTTACAGCTCGATGGGAAAGTTAGAAAGAGAATTAATTGGGTTTTAAATAGTTGTAACTGTATTGTGATGGAGCATGATCTGGAGCACTCATCTACTCCTGTTTGCCAATCGGTTTGGAACTGGGAATTAAGCCTTGCTCAGGGGACTCTTTTTTTTCAGAAAGAGGAAATAATTGGGCCATCTTACATGGCACACTGTGTAAACTGCCAGGAACCCTGAGGACATGTGCTTTTCCCACTTTCTGCTGCCTTTGTACAGTAATGCAAACCAGCAGATGTGGAAAGCAGTGGAATTGCCACACATCACCACAGAGCTCCTCGAGGGAGTCGCTGTCACCTCCCAGGAAGTTCAGCCTCTGGTCCTGCCCCAGGGGGTTGCTCCAGTAAGGCAAGTGTTCTCCTGGCCTGGGACAGCTGCAGGACTGTGTGCTGGTCCCCTCAGCATCCGCTTCTGGCTCGCTCCTACACGTGTCCATTGCGGGAGATCTGCGCTTTGGATCGGGGTGTTTACTCACAGTGTAGGAGAGAAGAATTTGCTCCCCAACCTTTGTGCTCTCTGTGATGGCCTTTAGTCTCTCTCCCCTCGGTTTTGGGAACACAGAATTACTGTGCTGACTCAGACTAACAGCTCAGTGTTCCACTGAACACGACCTAAAAAACCCCATTAAGGGTGGATGTGCTTCAACATTGTTTCTACCTCGTGGCTGATGTTTTAAAATATGAGAGTAAGAATTTGCTTCCTGGAAAACACTTCGAAGTCCCAGTCTGAAATTAGAAAACTCAACTATTTTTACCTCCCAGAGACCTGCCTCTTCTAAGGAAATGTACATTTGATTTAGGGCTTTGACCTGATGTTCAAAGGGACCTGGACGTGTGTCTCAGCCTCTTGTGTTTGGTGGGATTGGTGCATGTGAAGCACCTTTATAAGAGGGTCATTCATGGCTTCTGGCTTTCAGTGAGCACACTGTTTTCTAGCAAAACCATAGTGTTTAATTTTGCTGTCCTGTGCAGAGGAATGCCTCAGATCCTAGTTTTTGTTTTCTTAATACTTTTGAAGTTTCTTGTTCCTAAAATATGAGTCTCGGTAAATATTTCAGCGCTTTAATTTGGCTTAAATTTATGCTTGAATATTAAAGTTCCAAAATAGTTTTATGGGCAAATAAAAAAAATTATGGCTCTGGGAGCTTTTCTTTTTGGTATCTTTTAGTGATGTTAAACTCTGTACACAAGTAACTGCTTTATAAACAGCTTTATATTGCACTGGGCTGCAGATCACTGGAACACCATGCTCTAATGGCTTGCAAATGGCACAGCATTATAGCCTCAGTTTCTGCACCCACATTGAACAAGATCATTGGAAAGGTTGGTGATAAAAGTGGGCCTAAAAAAATAACCTTAAATCTAAACCCTCTATATCACAGGTAACAGAACAAAGGAAAATAATAACATTATATTTTTCTTCTCAGAAGCGACACGAGCCAGCCCAGTTCTTCTTGCTGAAAGGCTTTTCCTTATCATATTCCAAGTAAAATTCGTATTTCCTTTAGAACTGTGCTTGCTGTGACAGAAATGATTGCAGAAATCATTTTTCCTCTGGAAAGCTGATTTTCTCTGAGAATCAATTAGTTATCTGTCAGGAGAAAGCACGGATCATACATCCTGGAACACTGAGTGGACAGAGCAGTGTTGAAACACCCGTGGCAAGTGTTCATTACCTGAGGTCTGGCAATATTAACAGGGCAGCACAGGACAGACATGTTTTGCCCCTTTCTGAAGAGACATCTGTGTAATTAGATGCTTATGTTTTGTTCTGAGGTCTAAATGTAGCACTGCAGTTTAAACCTGTGTCCTGAGGGCAGAGGACCTGCAGAGAATTTTAAGCCACTGGGTTCTGTACCATGGGAATGGTTGTTCCTAATGTATCCTGGTGTACATGGAGAGGCTCTGTAGGCAGGGGAGAATCCAAGTGGAAAACTCTATAGTGGCATCATCTGGGATTTTCGGTTTCTCCTCAAGCTCCAGAAGATCTTTTACGCTTGTATGAATGTATAAATCAGCTACAAAAATGGGAAAGAGTGGAAAAGATGGTCAGTGCTTGTGCAGTACTTCACATAATCCTGATAACAAAAGTATCAACAAATCACTGAAAGATAC
>JAYRBT010000114.1:3707030-3720854 GCA_036023395.1 Myiotriccus ornatus | reverse complement strand
AGCACTGCAGTTTAAACCTGTGTCCTGAGGGCAGAGGACCTGCAGAGAATTTTAAGCCACTGGGTTCTGTACCATGGAAATGGTTGTTCCTTATGTATCCTGGCGTACATGGAGAGGCTCTGTAGGCAGGGGAGAATCCAAGTGGAAGACTCTATAGTGGCATCATCTGGGATTTTCGGTTTCTCCTCAAGCTCCAGAAGATCTTTTACGCTTGTATGAATGTAGAAATCAGCTAAAAAATGGGAAAGAGCGGAAAAGATGGTCAGTGCTTGTGCAGTACTTCACATAATCCTGATAACAAAAGTATCAACAAATCACTGAAAGATACACATCTTCCACATTTCAAGATAATCTAAATTATTATCTTGTTAAACTTGACATTTCAAGTGCTTTCTGAAACACAGCCAGAAACTCATGAGACCTGGTTCCACATGGTGCAGCTTCTTATGCCCAACGAATACAGACACTGCACACTCCCCCCCCGCCAAAAATTCCCAGCAAAACATCTTCCCTGAGAAGTTCTGACAGAAAATAGAGCATTATTAAGTGAGGGCCATGTGTGCTCCCTTTGTGTGGGCAGTGGTTTGGGTGTCAGCTGTTTGGTGATCATACATTTTAATTAAGGCAGGGCACACTGATGTGCGCGTTTTATTTGAGCTTGTTCTTCCTTGTAAGCCTAATGGATTTACTCATTCAGCCCCGCAAGCACGAACAAGCCTGTCGGGTCCCTTTGCCAGCGGACTTTGGCAGAGCTCCCTGTGCAGATAATGTGAGACGGCATCACTCATGAGAGGGAATTGTCCGATCCTTCAAGAGCCCAGCTACTCTACTCAGTAAAATAAAATACTTTAAGGGGCATGTTTTCCTCCTGCCTTCCTGTGAGGAAGGTGATGCATCAGAGGAGAAGGATGTTTCCCAAATGCTTTTCTAGGCACAAATTTTGTCTTTCTTGGTGCTTATTTTATCAGCTGTGCTCAGGCTTATGATCTGTAGCAGGATGGACTGTGGCCCTTTAGGGAAATATCCCTAAGTTTTATTTTCATCACAGCTTGAGAGCAGTAACCGTGAGTTACTGCACAGTCACCTTCACAGGGCAGTAAAAGTGAACTGCTCAGCTTTTGGATTTGATTTGATTTGATTAGAACAGACTTTCCTGGCTTGTGTGCGAGAGAAGAGAGTGAGAGAGCAATACCAGGTGGCAGCTTTTCCTGGGATGGCCCTAATGGTTGGAGCAGCAGTCGGGGATCAGGGTTCGTGTCCGTTCTGTGCCTCAGCCATGGCTCACTGAGGCAATTCACCTCTCCTTTCCCAGCCACACTCACAGGGACTTCTGTCTGAAGAAGCGGTGTAGTAACACCGGCTCGTGGTGGTGCTGAGGGAGCGATGTGGTGCCATTCCCTGTGCCAGTGCGGGAGAGGCTGGAGGCGCCTGGGGACCACGGTCTGAGGTGGAGCCCCTTTGCCGCGTGGAGATTGAACAGGAGGGGGGTCTCAGGCGGCCGGGGGGTGCGGATGTATGTATGTGTGTACGTAGGTGTGTATTTTATGCGCCTGTCTGTGTGCATACGTGTGTATTTTACACGCCTGTACGCCCACAAGGACTGGCACCGTGAGGGCCCCGCGCCGCCTGTGTGGGGGCGCCACCTGCCGGCCGCGCCGCCCTTCCCGCCGTCTTCCCCGCGGCTTTCCCGCCGGGATTCCCGGGCTTCGGGGGCGTTCCGAGCCCGTGTGGGGCTGTCCCGGACCCGCCGAGAGGAGCGGCCCGGGCTTTCCCCCTGAGGCGAGTCGCGGCCGTCGCTCTGCGGGGCCCGGCGGCGGGAACCGTGAGGGGATTTGGGAAGGGGAGCAGCGAGCGCTGTTCAGCCGCCGGCACTGCTGCAGGTATTCGGGAATGTGAGGGATGGCCCGCGTCACATGTCACGAACAGGTGTCCCGCCTTGTGTTCCGGGTTATTCCAAGGGAGAGCCAAGCTCTCGGCCCCAGAGGAAATGTCTTGTGTGCTCTGTGGAGAATCCTGATGGAGAGGTGCCCGGTCACCTTCTGCCGTCTCCGACTGAGTGACACCGAGCTAATGCCGGCAAGGAATTTGTCTGAGGTAACTCGTGCCATTGGCTGTTATCCCCACACAGGGATGCACTTCCAGTGATCACAGTGCTGGTCTGTGCTTTGTACCTGGAGCACATCCAGACAGGTGGATGAAAAAAGCTGAGGGAGAGAAGTCTGGGTCAGCGTTTCTAATCAAAGTCAGTTTATTTGAGCTAGTTTTGACTTATGTAAATAAAAACCAGAGAGGAATGTAGCTCTTGGTTCCTCAGTTTTTTATTTTTTTCCTTATATTTTATATGCTGCTTTATTTCTAATTTCGACAGTTCTGGTCCTAGCTCAGATTAGTAATTTTTGAAAACTTCAGTGAATAACTCCAGGGCTTTGTTTGTCTGTTTGTTTGCCCAGTAGATGTTCAATAAATAACTGATCCACAAAATTCACTGATCTGACCGAAGTCCCTCCACTGCTGACCTGCATTCCCTTGCAGTACTTCTCCTGGACAGGTGGTGCTGCTGTGGAATTGGTTATTTCATCTGGGAGCACTGATATTTAGGGGACTGTCCCCTCTTTGCTAAATACTTGCTGAGGACTCACTCAGCTCAGTAACTGCACAAGTAGTTACTCCTGCCTGTCTTCTTCTAGCCTAACTCACTATAAAACAGATAAACAGAGGGCTGCTTACCCTCAGCAACTGCCCAGTGGCTTTAGGTAATGCTGCAGGTGACCACCAGTTTCAGACTGACACCTCTACCAGTGCTTCCATGCTCTGTGCTGGTTGTCACCCCGCTGCCATGGGCACATCAAACCTTGGGTTCCACTTAGAGAGCACTGAACTGCCTCAGGAACTGCCTCTCCCCTCTGCCAAGACATTCCTGCCTGAGCTGCTCCTGCTGTTTTTTACCATAATATTAAGCTTGTAGGCATTAGAGTAAAGCACTGTCAGCTGAAATCCCTGGCACCACAACTGACTCTCAAATTTGTAGTCTGCCCTTAACCATAGCACAAGAAAATGCTCATTTAGGTTGTTTTGCAAGTATATGATTTAGTGACTTCTCCAAATTTCTGGCTCATCAAGACCTTTCCAGAAGCAAACAATAAATAGAAGCAAAGCATATCCTTGAAGTAGATTTTGGGTGCAAAGACCTGAGCATTAGCACATCTGTCTTTTCAGTAATGAGATAAATAATGCAGAATCGGCTTTTAGGATTGAAAATACATCTCCTTGTTCTACGCATAATGCATGGTATGTAACAAGCAGCACACCTGACATTCCCACAGTGAAAATCACTGTTCTCAGGCAAAGCTGTTTGGTACCCTTATAAATGCAAAGGGAAATCAGGTTGTTCAGTGCATTGTATTGTCCCAAGAAAGAGCATCTAGTAGCCCAATTTGTTATTTTTCTCTAAGGGAACATACTGAATGAACCATATTATTTCCTAGATAATGGACAAAAACATTCTTTATTATGAAAACTTTATACTCTTTCATAAGCATTAGTAATGTTGGGGGTGTGTGAGTGGGAGAGCAGGTGGGTAGGAGTGGAAAGGGAAAACAAAAGGCATAGCTTGGAGGCTGTAATTTCTTCTGAACTACTTCTCCCTGTGAGACCTCTTTCCTTCAGAACATTTGTGTAGAAGGGAAATACTTTGCATTTCCTGCACTCTTCAGGCTTTTACTGCTTTTTGTGAGTGCGGTGCTTCTGAAAGGCACCGGGGAGGGGACAGTTTAGGACAGCCTTTATTTATCCCGGTGATGGACAGGACTAACAGCAGTGGAAATTTCCTGGTGCCCTGGGCCAGTGCCTGGATCTTGTCTGAAACCATCTCTCAGGCTCAGGGCATCATCCCTCTCCAGCTCTCCCAAGCCTACCTAAATGGGACAAATGGCTGCTCTTCTGAGCATGTTTTCCTGTGCTTTAGGTGGTTTTCCTCGTTATCCTCTTCAGAGGTCACAGAGCAGCAGTGAACGTGGGTGGATTCAGATGGATTCCTGGGATGGGCTCCACGTCAGAGTACCGAGAATGCTCCCATCTTCTGTCTGCCTGGAAAATTGTGTCATTAAATCTGATTCCTACACTGTAGCAAACCAATGTTTCGGCCTCACAACTGGGTCTCAGTGTGGCAGGAATGGCCCTGGAGGTTTTTTCCTGTTTCAACCTGTTTGCCTCACTATTGCTGTTGTAAAATCCTCCCCATAGACACTAGGAAGGGTTTAAGACCATCCTGCTCATGAGAATTCCAATGAGAATTTCCATTCAGGGTCCAGAAAACTTTATTAACACAGTTCTTTCATCCCCAGTGTGTCCAGAGGTGCTTTTCTGAAGTGATCAGAAACTCACCTTCAGAGTTGCACAGATTTTTTCGTGGCTGAAAGTAAAATGCAATGAGCTTGAAATATTGCTATATAGAGCTCAGCAGCCAGCTTCTCTCTAAATTAAAGAGTCCATTTTAAAGAATAATAATAAAAAAATAATTAACACAAGAATGCATGTTTGCAGCCCTATTAGTCAGAAGCAAGTGAGGTAATGAGGAAGATTAAAATCAGTGCTGGCCTTTCCTCTGAGAAGTTTATGGGCATTTAATGAATTTAAATGGGAAAAGGAAGCTGGTAATTGAATTGTTAGTTAGAACTTTATTCAGCAGGGAGTGAGTGATTTCTGTTGGCTTCCACTGCTGTGCTCCCCTCAGCCTGTGTACTCAGAGCACTGGGTCTGTCTTTATGTAATCAGGAAAACATCAGAAGTGTGTTATTGATGCCACTGATTGGAAACGTGTAATTAGCACCAAAAAAAGATGAGCTGGATGGGAATCATGTAATGCTAGACAATTACATGGGAATATGATTCTTACAGGAGACTCTGGCAGGGCAATTTGCATCAGTCCATACAGACAGAGAACAGCAGAGCAAAGAGAGCCCCAGCCCACACAACTGGCAGGGAAAGTGCTGCAATATGAATTAATTTTCATTAAAAAGGTGTGTGAACCAGCAGGAGGAACAACTGCAGCTCCCTGCAGATGGAAAGGGCAGTGGTAGGAAGGCACCAGCAGGGAAAATGCTGCAATTCGGTGCTGTGGAGAAAAGGCAAATGAATTTACCCTGTCAGCTGTGGGAGGTTGCTCTGTATTGTAGGCTGTGTGTGGCTAATGTGTATGGGCCCTCGTGGTTTTGGGGATTGTTAGTTTGGTTTGGGTTTAGCACCTGAAACCCCTCAAAAACTACTGGAAAAATATTCCAGCTGTGAGCTCTCTGGCCACTGACATCCCTGCAGAGAAACCCAGAGGAACTGTTCCCTCCTCACAAAGGTCAGCCCGCTCGCCACAAAAACAACACATGTGGAAAGAAGCCGTCTGAAGATGGAAGATTTCAACCGGCAGCGGGGGGAGATGGGTTGCCAAACTGTGTCTTTGCTCTGTGTTTCCGAAAGCCTCAATTCCCGCTGGCGGGAGACATCCCTGTTTGGGCCCTGCACAGGCACACCTGGGTACATCTAATCTGCTCGGCCGTACAAACACTGGCCTGTGGGGCGCACCCAGGGCAGCTGGCCCATGGACAGCCCTGCACTGCTCTGCTCTTACAACTGCGGGGGATTCTGGAGGTGTATCAGCAAAGGAATCTGGTGAGGATCTTTGGCAACGGGGATTTGGCCCCTGGAATTCCCCAACGCAGGGGTTTTTTGCCTGTGTGTGAGCATCCCAGTAACTGAAGGTACTTCACAGAACCCCTTGTGCACATGAAAAGTTGAAGGAAAAAGAGATTACAGTAAAAGGGATCTGTGGAAATAACTGGAAAGGCAGAATTTCAAGGGCAATAGGAGAGCAGATGTGAGTTCTCACTGAGGGTACGGGATGGCTCCCAAACTCTGTAATTACTTTGTAATAAGTTGTACAGGATCCTGTTTAATTATGGCACATACGTGCAAAGAAAGGAGAAGCATTTTGTGAATGCAGTGGCCGGAGGAGGAGAGTAATTGAAATGTTAATTCTAATCATATGCTATGCTCATGCATTGATTTTTTAATTCATGTTATCCATTAATTAGTTAATGCCTGTAAAGCACATTGAAGATAGAAAATTACTGCGGACTATTGTTCCTGTCGTTATGCACTAAGTTAATTAGTTCCTGCACGTTTTAATTGGATTATTGAGATGTAAACTTGGAGACCATGACTCTGGAGCAAAGACTGTCCTCGGAATCGTGGCGAAGGGAGCAGTGCAGTGCCCGTGCACAGATCACAACACTGGCTTCCCTACGCACATGGAGACAGAAATGCTCTTAGACTGGTTCTGGGTGAGCTTCCCTCTGCCCTGGAGTGGGCTGTGGTTGAGCCCAGCCCAGGACAGTTCAGCCCGGCCTGCTGATGGTATTGCTGCAGAAGGGGCTGTCACGGTGCTGAGCAGGGATTTATGTCCCCTGTGCTGAGCAGGGATTTATGTCCCCGGAAGACGAGGAACAAGAAGATTTGAGCACAAAGATGAGAAGAGTCTCAGTTTCCCTGTGGGGCCAGCACACTTCTGCCACCCTTTGAAGGAGGGGAGTTGTCTTTAAACCAAGAGTATCGTACCAGTATCTGGTTGTAGTTTTTTCCTTTTTTCTCCCTGTGTCTGTAATCAGGATGAAACCTGACAGCTTTGTCCTTCCTTCTTGTTTGAGCTTTGGAAGGTTGTATGGAAAATAACTGTTTCTATTCAGCCTTATTTATTTATTTATTTACAAATAGCTCCTTCTGAAGGAAGCATCAACATCTCATTCTCCTCATTTGCCAGCTGCAGATCTTCCCGTGGCTGCAGCAAGGCTTTGGGATCCGCATTTTTGCTGAATGTTTTGACTGTAGTGCTTACAAGACCCACTGTTAAAAAATCACCCAACAAAACATAAAGGCATTATGGTGGAAAAAGGAATACAAATACATTTGCTCTTTTATAAAAGACATTTATCAAAGTCCAATCAGCCGGGATTTTCTGGTACATGGCTGACTCGCAAAATTCCTTTTGGCATCTTTGCATTTTTTGCAATGTAAGGAAGTACCACTTGGATTACTGCAGCTGTAAGAGGACTCCAGTTGACAAGAGAAAAGAATAGGCAATGTGATTTTTTTTTCTTAATTCTTTTTTTGTTACCTATTTCCCTCCTGTAATTTTGTTTCTGTGGTTTTCTCTGTGCAAATGGTTTTAGAAAGAGGTCAGGAATAAGGCTGATAAATAAGTACTTGAACAGGGTACCAGTCCAGTACTCCTTGCAAATAATGGAAAGTCACATATTGGTGAGTTTTGGGACAAATTCTGAAGTATCGCTGCTGTCTGCTTTCACAGCACTGAGTTCCTGGGAATACCAATAAATTCCTGCTCCAAACCCCCTCGTTTTAGTGCCCATCTATTAGTGCAGCAGCAGTTTCCAGAGTTGGTGCATCTTTTCTTGAATTGGTTAAATAAAAATAGCTCAAAGGAGGATGCTTAGATTAGAAATCCCGATTTGGGTGTTCATTTTTGTTTTGCTGTTACTGTTCCTAAGCAAACAGAAGTGCATATCATTGCACCAGGGTGTTGTAATGATCCAGTGTGTAATGTTTAGTTAGCACTGGATAGAAGAGTTCACTTACCTAGTGTATTGAACGCAGCTTAATTAGATATTTAATGGATTTTTCCCGCTGAGAGGAATCAGCAGAATAAGTAAGGAGTGTGTTCCTGGAGATGAAAGTTGCAGAGGAGGGTGATCTGTGGGGATCGCTGTGCATCCAATAACCTCATGAGCCGCCTTTCCCCTCGCTGTGTGCTTCCCTCCCGGTGTGCCGCTGTGTGCATCAGTGTGCATACACATACGGACAGTAGCGAGCTTCAGAGTAGCCCTGCTGCCACGCTGGGGAATGGTGACCTGGGGACTCTGCTGAGCTGGCAATAAACTTGTTCCTCCACTAGGCTGGTGGGAGTGAGGGTTTACAGTGAGAAACGCCCCCATGTCAAACGGGACAGTCACACTTACCTGTATGGCCATACATAACTGTAATTCTGCCCCTTCCCCCGCACTTTGCAGGAACCAGAGGGCTGAGGTGCAGCTTTCAAATTCTAGGGGCATTTTCTAGGAGCAACAACTTCTCTTGTTTTTCTCATCAAAAATAATCTGTGAATAATAATTTTTAAAAAAGAAATGACAAAAGGGGTCTTCTGCCCTGTGTTGCCTTCACTGGGCACTTCCCCTGAGAACCAAACAACATTCTGAGTAAGCCCCAAGGGCTCTGAGTTCCAGCTTCTTCCTCTGTGTTATTAACATGTTGCACCAGCTGGCTGTGAGGAATTGCCAGTGAGCTGGAGGCCCAGGGTTTGCTCAGATGTGTGATCTGGACTCTAAGAAGTATTGCAGTAGTTTTTGAACTGCTGTAGCAGCATAGAGAATACATTCAATAGAAAGTACCATGTTCTGTTTTCTACTCAAGGAGTAATATCTGGCTGGAAGAATGGTTTTCTTGGTGTTGTTAAGCTAGTCTCGTATGTGAAGTGAGTCTAGGGAAATCTTCAAAAGAATCTGATTTTGCTTCTCCCTCAATAGGTAGTCCCAGCAGAGATAGGAACACCTCAGAACAGGGAGTTTGGATAATTTGGAAGTCTCTGGAGTTGTTTCCCACTGTGGAAGTTGTCACTGTGAAGCCACAAGGGACAGGGAGAAATCAGCTGCAGTGACAGACCACTGGTGTCTCCGTGGAAGAGGGGTAAGTGGTGGATAAATAACCAATGATTCCACAACAGCCCACCTTAACTGCAGGCAAACCCTGGATTTTTGGGAGATCTGTTGAGACTGCGGAGTCTACTTACAAAATCCTGCCCTGCCAAGGAAGGAGGTGGGTGTAAAAGGCCACCATGGAGCCATGAGAAAGCCACAATGAGTGGGTGGTTGACTGATTTAAATAGTTTGGATAAATTGAGGTGATTCTAAATGAAAAATAGAGTTACAATCCATTGGAGATCTGTCCCATATACTCTTGTAGATTATTTTTATTTTTTATATCTTTCTCAAAAAGTGCAATGAGTAATCTCTTTTTCATAAAAAGGGTTTATTAACAGATATCAATAATGCCACTGAAGAGGTAGATTCAGCAGTCTTTTCACTGAAAAAAAAATCTCATAGGTTCAGGGAAATGATAGAGGAGTGTGGAGGCTTGGATGAGAAAGGGTCCTAGGGAGGAGTTCCAAAAGCTCATGGGAAGTGTTCAGCATCCAGCAGGGCAGGGCGTTTTTCTGTGTTGCTGCTTGCAGACAGTGGTGCCTGTGTTCCTGGCATGGTATTGCTTAACTTCCAAACCTTCTACATTCTTTGCCAAGGATTTATCCTACCTTAATCTCATTCCAGTGCTTGTGCTTCCTCAGTATGTTGTAAATGCTTCAAGCTCTGTTGGTGTTTGAGGGGAGGACAGAAGGTCTCCAGCTTCGCCTCTGCAGATACTGTGGCAGTATTTCCACTTTGGCAGGGCTGGGGAAGCAAAGGGTGATGCTGCAGGGTGTGCACCTTGTCTCCTTTCCCACCACACTGGCTTTACTTAGTTCCACCAACCGTAGTGGACAGAAGCCCTTGGGCCCCTATTGAGTCCCTAATGCCAGTGCACAGAAAGCAGAGTCCAGAGCTACCAGGGCTGAGCGGGAGCACGACTCAAACAGCCCCACAGGTGCCTGTGTGTCTGTGTTGGACCCCGGCCACAACCAACTCTTATCTCTGCAGAAAACTTGCCAAGCTCTCCACGATAAAATCAACCCATAAAAGTGTTGTAATTAATGATTTCACTCTGACATCTATGGATGCCTCGAAGTCATTGCTTTGGGAATGTTTTCTGCTCAGCTGGAGAGGTGCTTGTTTCCATATTTCACTTTGTCTCTGAGGACCAGCCATCTCCCCCTTGTTTAACCTTGGGCACCTACAAAGCATGTTCATTTACACCCCCTCACTGACATTAACAAACAGCTTTAGCATACTGGCCAACACCTGCAGAAGCGATTTCCCTCTCAGTTTGAGTGGCAGCATCTTGTCCTGGGAATAATCCGTGACTTGGGGATCCCAGGTTTGTCCTGGAGGAGGGACATACAACCATCTGAAGTTTTAAAAAGCCCAATGACTAATTCAAGCTGAGCTTTTTTTCTCTCCTCTCCAGATTGTTGATTTGAAAACAAATTTTTCTAGATTTCTTTTACATTTTCTCATAGTTGGAAATACTTGGACTTTTTTTCTCTCTCCAAAGTGTGGGATGAGACAACAGGATGTTGGCTAGTTGGGTTTGTTCCAAGTTGTCTGTTTACTTACCTGTGGTCAAGTCAGGAGCAAAAGGTGAGGATTCCATCTGTAAGGTGTCTGCACTGAAGGGTTTTGCTTCTGGCCAGCTTTAGCTGGATGGAATTACCCGTGCACTGGCAGTATCAGTCTGTTAGTTTTTCTATATACTGACACTCTGTGAACACCGTGTGAGGCTCCACTAGGAAAGGTCCAGTATTGTACTGTGAAATAATCCTCTGTGAATGCATTGGTGTAATGTATGCTGGGACAGTGACTGCAGGAGTGGCAGTCAGGGCTGGAAAATTAATCCTGTGATGGTCAAAGAGCTGGAGAACATTACAGGGAAAGCTCTACCCCTTTTCCTGGGAAATCAGCACAACTGGGATTAGACAGCAGCCAGTGTGGGTGATGCTGTCTTGGGTGTCAGCTACGGACACATGAATGATGGGGAGAACATCTAGAAGCAACTGCAACTAAAATTACTTGAACTTTTCATTTTTAAACCCTTTCCACTTCCTTCCAATTTGGGAATGACATTTTTCAAGTCTGAACTCTTCTCAAAAGTATTTTTGGAAGGTCTGAACGAAAACAGTTTAGCCATCTTTGTGTAAAATGACTGCTAGGAAAGTACTCGGCTCTGACACATTTTTGGCAGGGAGCTATTGAACAGCTTTGGGGCCTTGTTGGAAATGTCCAAAAGTGTTTTTCAAATCATCACATAATTATTATTGGTTATAATAATGCTTAGAGACCCCGCCCAGCCCTCAGAGACTGAGAGCAGGGCAAGCAGCAGTGAAAAGCAAGTCCTCAGGGACGTGCAGGAGAACTGGCCAGCAACAACTGGTGCATGTTTGCATGTCCAGGGGTGAGCAGGGCACAGCAGTGACAACGTGACCCAGCAGTGACGAGGTTACCGAGCTGGCAAACCCCGGTCAGCTGTGGAGAGCCAACTGGACATGAATCCTCAGTGCTGCTGGCATGTGGCACACGGTGGGGAAGAACTGGAAGGACAGGGACTGCCACCCCCCGTGCCACTGGACAGAGGCTGCAGCAATGCCAGCACTGCAGTCCCCGAGCCCATTTGCCCAGACTCTGTTTCAGCCTGTGCATGAGAATTATCCGGGGGAGCGCTGCAGAAATTCAGCTTTAATGTGCAAATGGAAGTGTTTGTTTTGGGGCAGTTGTTGTGCTCACCACTGATGGTGACAGCCCAGGAGCTGGGACGTACTTGGTATTTGAGCAGTGAGGTGGACTGTCTAAAAGTAAAGTTTTAAGCTTGCCAGGAGCTGGGAATAATTATGTAGCACTTCCCACTCTGGTTTTGATCTCGTTACACGAGCGTGAGCAAATGTGGAATTAGATGCTCTCTTTATAGAAACGTTCCACTTTAGTTCCACTCGGTACGCTCTTGGTTCCGTTATTAGAGCTCCATTTGTGCCCAGTGTTTGAAGTTGGGCTTGGTTCAACTGCTCCCAGGGGCCATACCTGCTGCACTGCCCCTTCCCGCCCGTGCCCCTGCAATAAAGCTGTGCCTCCCGAGGACACAAACGGGGAGGTGTTTCCCACTCGTGGGGAACACGGTGTTCCCTGCAGCCGGTCATCTCACAGCCGTGCTTTCCATGGCACCCCGCCATCAAAGGCTATGGAGTGCTGCTCTGGAGAAACACTGGTGGTGGTGAGGCAAATGGACGCTCTTTCCTGAAGCTCTGGGATTTAAAAGTTTCTGGTCATTTTTTATGTTTAATTGTTTATTTCATGGAAAGACATTAATTAGAACTTGTAAAAATCTAACATCGTATGACCTTTCAACTGAATTAGAAGAAGAAGAAAAGCCTTAATTTATTGCTGCCTTTTCCCCAAGCTGTTTCTTTTTAGTTGCATTTAAATAGAATATATTTGGGCATGAAAGTTGACAGCTCCTTTTTCATGGCCTTTTACTGTATTTTTGCTGTGGCTGGTCAGATGCTTTTATCTAAACCTTTGTTCTTTGCAGTGGAAAAAAATTCCAGAGGATTTAAGAGAGTGATAGAGTTTTCAGAGAAAATAAAATTTTCACACAATACTTGGGGCTGCTTGGGAAATGGGATTTCATGCTGGCAAAGCTCCACGCTTTGTTGGAGCTCGTGTTGACAGTGATGGACTTTGGGGTTCATTCTGCAGCTCAGCCAACATTCCCACCCTTCTGTGCTTCCCTCTGTGTCACAGGGACTCTGTGGAGTGGGTGTGGTGGGTCCTGAGTAGAGCCTGGACCTGTGGGAGCAGCTCAGGTGTGATTCCCACGCCAGGACTTTGGCAAGGGAGGGAGCTGGTGTGGTGCTCTGGGCTGCCCTGGCTGCGTCATCCTGGGACCTGGCTGGGTGGAACCGTGGGAGACTGGAGGTACCTGGAAATGGATCGGCTGAAAGAACATCTCTGAATGGGGTTTGGGAAGGGAAACCACTTGTTGGTGTGGGGGAAAGGCAAAGCGTGGCCCACGATGGAAAGGAGCAGGAGAACTGTGGTGATCAAGGGACAGCTGACTGTTCAAGGAAAGGATTAGCAATAAGAACAAAGGAGCAGTGTTTGATTTAACCATTCTTTGGCAACTCCTGAATTGGACTAAGAGCAGAAAGTAATCCTTGGCTAGTCTGGTCCTGTGGCATTGGCAGGGAAGTGCTGGCTGGGACAGTGACGTGGGACAGGTAGGGCACAGGTTGTGCAGCTGCCTCTGCTGAGCCAGCCCTGCTCGTGGGGCTACAGCCTAGTGATCTGCTAGTGCTGGCATTAAGTACTTTAATTTTTCCTCTCAAGAATGAGACATCTTCTTTAATCCCACGTAATTATAAAATTGCAAAGTCGGAGGTGGCAAGGACCCATCAGGCGAGGCAGCTCCTGTGCCCTCAGGGGATTGTTCAGGGGAACCCGGTGATTGAGAAATGGGGATTCAACCAATTACTCACCTCGTAGTCTTGGTTCATCACTGCTGCTACTGAGATCTGTCGTGTCATCTTTCTTTGCGAGCAGCATGAACGGATTATCAAGTTTCATTCTCAAATCATCTGCAAGGCAGATTTATGCACACCCTTTGTATCTCTAAGCAAATCGGGGAACGTGAGTCTCTCGCTACACCGCGGCCGAGTATTCCGAAGGAAGGGCTCTTAATAGCCCAATCCTGGTTCCCGCGGGGGGCTCATCTCGTGGCATGCGACCTCCATGTGGAGCGGGGAGCCGCGCCGAGCAGCGGTGCGGGGCTGCGAGTGCGGGAGCCGCGCCGGGGAGCGGGGTGCGGCTGTGAGTGCGGGGCGGGCCGAGGCGGCGCCGGCGGGCGGTGATGTAATGTGAGCGGCGGAGAGCCGGCCCGGCGGGGCATCGCGCCGATCCGCGGGCGGCTGCGCCGTCCCTGGCCGCGGCGGTGCGGGCCGGTGTCCGAGCGGCTCCCCGCGCAGGGTGCGCGGGTGTCCCGCAGGTGTGCCCCGCTGCGGGCGGTCCCGCGGCGCTGGCGGGCGGCGGGCGGCAGGTGGAGCCCGCGGTCCGCCCGTGCCCGCGCCCG
>JAYRBT010000114.1:3678326-3706876 GCA_036023395.1 Myiotriccus ornatus | reverse complement strand
CGGCACCCGCTCCCCGCAGCCCGCACTGCCGCCCGCAGCCCGCGGCCGCTGACAGCCCGCGCCGCGCCCCCCGCGCCTCGCCCCGGCGCCGCCGCGGGCACCGGCCGCTCGCAGCCGGCGCTGACCTGTTGAAAGAGCCGCGCTTGTCTCGGGGATCCTTGGTCTCGGGGGTTCTTTCCGTTTCTTTTCCTTCTCGACGGGGGAAGTTTGCTCCCCAGACTGTGGCCCGGCTTCCTCCACACCCTTTCCTCCTCGTCTTCCTCCTGTTTTCCAGGATCCGCTGCGCGGGGCCAGGAGCGGTCTCCCCGTAAGCCCCGGCCCCGCGCTGGAGCCGGGGGCACCCGCGGGCTCCGGGCTCGCCCTTTGCCCCGGCGGCGGCGGAGGGGCGGCCCCGGCAGCGCGGGGAGGCTCCGCGGCTGTCCCCGCGCTGCCGCTATGGCCAAAGTGGCGGCGGAAAGTTGCGGGTCGGCGCCGGCCGAGGACTTGTCCAAGGTGTCGGACGAGGAGCTGCTCAAGTGGAGCAAGGAGGAGCTGATCCGCAGCCTCCGCCGCGCGGAGGCCGAGAAGATGAGCGCGATGCTGGACCACAGCAACCTCATCCGCGAGGTGAACCGCCGCCTCCAGCTCCACCTCGGCGAGATCCGCGGCTTGAAGGTAGAGCGGGGCGGGCAGGGTGGGACCCTGAAGTTTGTGCGGTATCTCCGCGGCCCCCGCCCGTCCCGCCGGGAGCGGTTCTCGTCAGGTGGACGGTCCGGGAGGAGCCGCTCCCGAGAACCGCAGGAAAAGTAGGCGAGGGCTGGAGGGAATAGCCTTTGATGCTGCTTAAAAATCGAGTGTCCGGCTAAGAGATGAGCAGCTATTCGGCAGGATGTGCAGCGCAGCTGGGGAGTGCTCTGCCCCAGTGTTCTTTGGTTTGGTATAGACACTAAAGTCTGGTTATCTCTGTGTTAGACTCCACTGGTGTGGAGTTCAATGATCCTGCCTGAAGTGCACGAGAAATCAGGGTGTGCAGAGCTGTAGATGTTCAGAAGGGGTTTTGTCCCTGCTTTCAGCTGCCTTAGTCTGTCAGGCAGGCAGGCTACTGGAGGGAGCTGATCATTTCCCGGATGCAGTGCAGGGTATGGCAGGTGATGGCAAACCTTTGGACTCGGTCTTGGGATGATCAGAACCAGTCCCTAGTTTGTTGTCTGAAAAAGGCATCTGATAATGCATCTCTGACCATCTGACAATGCATCTCTGACCAACCATTTTCAATTGTATCCTTGTGCAGACTGCACATTACAAGTCAGACCGAGTCTGTAATGGCTTATCCCTTCTAAATGTCACTCTTTGGTTGGGTGAGAAGCTTAGTCCCTAATGTTTCCTTCCCACTTCTGAGGATTGGGAAGATAGTGTGACTGCTTCCAGAGAATTACCTTGCTTGTATTACAGACCTAGAAAGTTACCTTAGGGCAGGCAGGACCACAGAACATTTTCTGTCTTGTTGCTTTGAGAAGGGACATTGTTTTTAGGAAATTCTTTCAATGAGATTGGAGGGAAGGAGAGGAGAGACAGATGTAAGTGTGGACTTTTGAATTATTGGATGGAACTGCATTAGAAGAGAATTCTTCACTTGCAGAACGGCTTTAAAGGTTGGAATTACTGAGAAAGTGTCTTCGATCATAGTGTGGCATAAAAGAAACAGCTTGTGGGGGAAGACTCTTCCTGCCTCCAAATATTTGTGTTCTGCAGAGAATGGGAGTGTGTTCCCCTTCCCTCTTTTTGACCATACATGGTGTCTGGGGGTAAAAAAGACCCATCCATGATAGTATTTAGTAAGAATGAAGCTTAGGTTTCAAATGTATGTTCTGTTACAACAATCGCATCTTTCTCCCAGTGCTGTGACATCATATGGATTTCTGCATCCTCCAGATAACTGACCAAGCACACAAAGATGTGTAGGAAGGAGTGACACATTCTCCTCTCAATTCTGAACTCCTTAAGTCATGGTTAACTTCCTCCTTTTGTTCAGATGCCCCATCTGGAACTTTTCGACAGGATCTGAGAGAAGGAGGTTGTGAGCCCTGCGCTGGTGTCTGCACATCTCCCTGCTTTGTTCTGTGTGAAATACCAGGTCCCTGAGTCAGAATGCCCAGCTGGAAGGCTGCCTTCTGGCTGAGGAATTCTGCACTTCCACAACTGTTTTATTCCACCGTGGGATCGCTTCAAACATCTCTCACCAGCAGGGATTTTTAAGGACACCTTGTAGCCTTTTTTTCCTTGTCAAATACAGGTTGAAATCGGTCGAGTTCAGAGTTGCTCTGAGTCAAAGATCAGACAAACCCCAGCATTCATGCATCCAAGTCCAGTGGGCTTACAAAAGCTTCCCTTTCTTGGGGAACATTGCTAAAATGGTGTTTCCATAAGACCAACCCTTTAACAATTGTGGCTAATCTCTATTTGTGCTGTCATACAGGAAGGAATGAATATGGAGTTGGGGGAAAGAGAAACATGGTCACGAGTCCAAACTAGGAGGATAAAATACTGCAAATGTTTTTTTTGGCATTATTCTGCTATAGTAACACCCTGAACATTTTTACTTCAGAGCATTTGCTTCAGACTGTTCCTCACTCAGAGAAGGGCATGGAATCATGTACTGCATTTTATTAGGAGTGAAAAATCTATCAAAGCAGATTATTTAATTTCAGAGTGGTTGAAGCAATCCCGATTAAGTGATGTCTGACAAGGGTTTTTAATACAAATCTGGAACAATATCAAACAACCCCCTTTTTTTTTAAATCTCTAAAATGTTCATCTTTATATGTGACTGTGCTTTGGGAATAGGGAGTCTAGATGTTAATAATTAATTATTTAAGTGAGAGTACAAGTTCTGATGTACCTTGCAGTTTTATTCAGGTGACTATTTCTCCGGGGAGCGAGATCATCAGGAGAGCACTTGTGATCTTTGCCCAGGTTGGGAGCTAAATTACTCTGATATTTAGTGTGAAAATTAATTAAGCACCTGAAACTTTTATGCTGTCTCAGAAGTTAGTCTTTGAACACCTCAAAGTAGCTCCAAGTCAGCTTTGGCTGGACAGCAGCTCTGTTTGAAGCACTGTGCTGTAACAATGTGCCATATCTACACATGCAATTATTTGTGCCTCACGAGTGCCTAAATACGATTTTGTGGCTTGTGTAAGGGTGATTGTATAACACCAATTCCTTTAGACGCTTCTCTGCCATGATCATCTTTCTCTTGAAGGATATCAACCAGAAGCTGCAAGAGGATAACCAAGAGCTGAGGGACCTGTGCTGCTTCCTGGACGACGACCGGCAGAAGGGCAAGAAGGTGTCTCGGGAGTGGCAGCGGCTGGGCAGGTACAGCGCCAGCGTGATGCACAAAGAGGTGGCCTTATACCTACAGAAGCTGAAGGAACTGGAGGTGAGACAGGAAGAGGTGGTTAAGGAGAACCTGGAGCTGAAGGAGCTGTGTGTGCTGCTGGATGAGGAGAAGGGTGGTGGAGCCGGGAGCCGGAGCTCCATCGACAGCCAGATCAGCCTGTGCCAGCTGACGGCGACCAGCGCCTACATCAGAGACGTGGGGGACGGCAGCAGCACCTCCAGCACGGGCAGCACAGACAGCCCAGACCACCACAAACATCACCCGAGCACCAGCCCAGAGCACCTGCAGAAAGCTCGGGGGGAAGGAAGCCCTGAGCACCAGAAGCACAGGAGCATCAGCCCGGAGCACCTGCAGAAGCCCCGCAGCTCCGGCAGTCCCGACCACCACCTGAAAGGGCCGAGCCCCGAGCATCACAAAACCATTGTCAAAGTCCCCGACCAACAAAAGCACAGCAGCAGCAGCCCAGA
Source organism: Myiotriccus ornatus (assembly GCA_036023395.1). NCBI lineage: Eukaryota > Metazoa > Chordata > Aves > Passeriformes > Tyrannidae > Myiotriccus > Myiotriccus ornatus. Next base: position 3,703,027 of record JAYRBT010000114.1, on the reverse strand, counting down.
AACTATCCCAAAGCACGTTCTGAGTAGTAGCCCTGAACACTTTCAAAAGCAGAGGCCTGGTGGCAGCCCTGAGCACCAAAAGCACAGCGGTGGCAGCCCAGAGCACCTCCAGAAGCACATGCCGAGTGGGAGTACAGAGCACCTGCACAAGGTGAGGGGCACCAGCCCAGAGCACCTCAAACAGCACTACGGAGGCAGCCCCGAGCACCTCAAACACCTCAGCGGAGGCAGCAGGGAAGGGACCCTCAGGAGACAAGTGACAGAGGACCTGTCCCCTCACCACAGGAGTATTTACAACGGAATGAATGGTGGGTCAATGCTTCCAGTGAAAGCTCTCTTTGAAAATTCCTAAGGTAGTTGCAGTGCTCTTTCAGAAGGAGTGATGAATTGTTTCATTTCATTGATGTGAAAAGAAAGGTAACGGGTCTGGTGTCAGCACTGTTCCCTTAGCAAGTGATTTAATTGGAGTAGTGCTGTTTGTCCATCCAGCACGTGTTGGGTAGATTAAAAAAGTAGGGGAGAAGTGCATTTTGAGTGCTGGTGCAAGATACCAAGGAGCAGCTCCCGGCCCCGACCCTGCTCTGTGGTTGGTAGATGTAAACTGTTTGTCCCCAGGTGGGTTTCTGTTTGCATCAGGGAGGAATTGCATTATGTTCCTTGTCCTGCCTGTGTCTGAGTCAGCAGAGTGGAGCTGAATGTCTCCAGTTTCCTTTCCACCTTCCTCTAGCTTTAAAGATTTTAAAATTTCCTGTCTATTGATTGAAGGCTTCTTATGTCCTTTTGCATAAGCTTTGGAGAAGACCCCAGGTGAAGAGTAGGGTCAATAGAAATGAATCTGATATGTCCTGCAGCTTCTCAAAGCCTGGAGTTTGCATATTTTTAACTATAACAAATTAAAAATTAAGGAAGATCTGAAGGGGTTTCTTTACTGTTGTTATTGCTGCCTTTTAGAAAGTTTTCCTGTAAACGTGCCAAGCTTTTAAGAGCTGTGTATCCTCACTGATTGGGGTTAATTTCTATTCTTAGTATAGTCACACTGTAAGCATTTTGTTACTCTGAAAGTCAAATCGTTGCAAAGTTCAAGCATCCTCCTCTGCTGTAGAAACAACTCTTCATGGACTTAGCAGAATTTCTGTAGCCTGCTCCTTTTGTTTCCTCCATATGCTTTGAGATGTTTCCATGAAGGAACTTAGTGTCCTAGTGGAAAACTCTTCTCCCAGATCCGAAGTGGTAAGTGTGGAGACCCCTCTCTTTGATTGGAAAACAATTATTAAGGTGAGTGTGTGACAAGTGTGTGACGATGTGTAGCACAGCAGTTGCTGCAGTTGGCCTGACACAGCTTCCATTAAATGCTGTATTCTTTCTCCATTTTCTGTTTAAAACTGACCTTACTGTAAGCACGAGGTGTGCAGCCACACTTCCTGACAGTGCCTGGTTTCTTGCACCCACGGCGTTCATCAGTCCATCCCTGATCCAGCAGAAAGGTGATCTAAGGTTTTAAGTCTGTATTTTTCAAGCTCACACCCAGGTGAAGATATGGTTTTTCTGCTCCCAGCACGGTGGGTTTGTGGATTTTTCTGGTGTCCAAGTACCTTGTCAAGACCCATGTTGCCAACGGTGCGGTGAGAGCAGTTGTTACTTTAATCCTGAGCTGACTGGCATCCTTTGTGCAGCATATTTCATCTGTCTACAGTTTGGACTCAGGCCACAAGGTGCTGGAGAGGGCAGCTGCTGCTTTGGGAGACTGTTTATTGACTTTAATCACAGCTCTGCCTGCCCTACACTTTATATAATCACTTTTACAGCAAGTCCTCTTTGGTTTGACAACTCCTCTCACCAGTACCTTGTCAGACCTCTCTCCTTTCATATTTATGTAATCTGATGCAAACTTGAGGTTTAATTCTGACATTCATCTGACCTTGGTCAGTGGTAAAGCTCTTGACAGCTCTGCTGCGAGGAAGAGCCTTTCAGCTTCTGGAAAATACTTGGTCTTCACAGCAAGGCTGAATCCTTCTGGATGTTTGGGGTTTTTTGTGGGAGCAGGTACAATGGAAGTGGTCAAAGTGCTGGCCATTGGCATTTGCTATTGCTGTGCAAAAAATGTGTAAATCTGAATTTGCATGTCCTGTGTCTGCCTGAACCTGCCAGCTGAGTGTAGGGCATGAAAATCCTGATCTTCTGTGGTAAGGAATGGGGAATTGTGACAACCTGAGTCAGAAAATGGCCTGGGAACGTGGCCTTCAACTCTGATGAGAAATACAAAAGGACCATATTTTGGATCCAGATCCCAAAATCATGTAGTAAGTATTAAATGTCACCTTGGACCTTAGTTTGTTTTAAAATTTGGAGTGGATCTAGCTAGGAGATGTTTGACTGCCCACCTGTGTGATGAGTTTGCAGGGCACTTCCAGTCTTACTGTGGTACCTGAGGAGTGCTGTGTGAGCAGCAGGAGTGAAGTGTTGGTGACCCTAAGTGACAAACAGCAAAGACAAACATCTTTTGAATAAAATAATGCATTTGAAGTGCGCAGCCAGGATTTCCAGGCTCAGGACAAGCCTGTGCCATCTCCCTTGGTCTGAGCTGGCCTCTCTTGGTGCCGCAGGGCAGTGCTGGGTGCTGTGGTGGTGTGTTCCCTGCCAGAGCCTGGCCAGTACCGGAGGTGTGGGGAGTGGCTTTGGGTGTTTGCAGGTTTCTGGCCAGCTCTCCAGCTCCGTCAAAGCCGTGTCAGTGCCACGAGCAGCAGGATGTGCAGCTTTGCAGGATGTGCTCATGCATTAATCATTGGGCCTCATGCATGTTTTAAGCTGTCACGAGGTGTGCGGGAAGTTACCTCAGCCTTTGGTCCACAGGCACGGCTGAAGGAATGAGGGATGAGGTGATAACGCTGCCTTTCATAATTCTGCTCATTTTCTATGCTCAAACGTTTGATCTTGGTATTTTTTTCTTGTATGACATGTCAGCTTTCATTTACAAGATTTATAAGGCTTTAAAAAAATCCTGCTTCATGGTTCTTCTACATATTTTTCTCAAATAGGTGTCCTCAGCCTTTGGAGTGACAGAAAATGGGATGGGAGAGCTAAATTTGATGTCTGTTAATTGAAAACACCTGTATTTCATTTTTAAGGCCTTAACCAAATAAAACACGATAATGATCTTTTGCTGTAATCACACCTAAATGTTCTGGGTAATGAGAGTAGAGATGTTTGGGATAGAAAGATTGCTGAAATTAGAAGAGAAAGTGCCAGCAGTAAAAACATTTTGAAGAGAATTTTAATGCAACCTGGAAGAATACGTGACAATTTAACTCTGACAGATATTTGGGGTGTAAGTGCCTCTATATAAATTGATCTGCTTTCAGCATTTGCAATCCTAGTGCTGCTTTTTTAGTGTAGGCAGTTTATTCTCCACTTTCTATTTTAAGAAGTCCTTTGTTTTACTCTGACTTTTGTGTGAAAGGAAAGTATCCAAAGGGTTTCACATGTGCTTCTTGCTTCCTGCTGAGGCTGTTAATGAAGAGAAGTAAAACTGCTGACTAACACCTCTCGTACTGCTGGAGGTGTGAGGGCTCCTACAGCACAAATGCAACATCACCTCTCCTTGAGCAAAGGTGCTTGGAGGCTAAATAGAGACTCAGCCTAAACTCTGGACACTTTCTGTTGTGAAGGTGCTTCTTAGAAGGGAAATAAAATGAGAAAATACTGCACTGAGTGAAGAGAGGAAACTGCAGTATGACTTCAGAGAGAAAAACCTCACAGCAGTGTTACTGAGGTAACTGATACCCTCTGGTGGAAGCAGCGTTTGCTGGCCAGAGGGGGATGATGGCATCTTCTGATGTAGGTTTGCTCGGTTATGTTTCTTTAAGTTGAAATAGTGATAATTTCCCTGTCCTTAATAGCAGTGTACAGCATTTTGTGTGTGATTAGACTTTCCTGGTGGCACCCACCACTGCACCCCTGGGAGCCTGAGCAGCATTTCTGACTCTTGGGAGCATAAACGAAGGCTACAGGATCTGCTGAGTTTTCCCTTTGCCAGTATGAAGTAACCCGCTGTTTATTTCAGATATTTAATTTTTTAAGTGTGGAGCTCTAAACATTTATGTCTATCAAGTCTTCCGACTGAATTCCGCAGGTTTTATGCCAAACTTGTAAATTGGTTTTAGCTCTTCCACACTGTGAGAGAACTGGGGCATGAGATGTGAATATGTATGGGACTAGAACAGTTGTTCCTGAGGAGGAATTTATCAAGTTGAAAATGTAGATCAGCATCAGCAGCGTCCCATGTGTGTGAGAACAAGGTCCCTGTCAGTCCCTGAGGGAAGGCAATTGGTGCTGACTACAGAGTGTCTGCCAGGGACTGGGGAGCTCAGTTCCACAGAGCCCAGTCAGGAGCTCCCTTCCCTTCCCGTCCCTTCCCGGTGTTTATCCAGCGTGCAGAGGAGGTGAGCACTCTGCTGGCTGCTGAGGAGCTGCAGATGTGAGCCCAGATCTCGTTTGCAGTGCCTGCTGCAACTTCCCTGACACTTGACCCCAGAAGGGATAATCAGGCACAGCAGCACTGACCGTCAGTCACGGCAGCACTGACCATGCCTCCACAAACACTGCAAGCTGGTTCCCACCCCTGGCTTTAGTGCCACCCCTGGGCTGGAGCCGGTGTCCCGATTCTGATTGTGTTTTGTTTATCTCATCGCAAGGCTTTTAAAAAATGATGCATTTTCCCAGCGGTGAGTGGGCGTTTGTTTTGGTCTGTGCAGGAGACAATAGACGCTTATTTATTTTTCATGGCGGTTGGGTCAGAGTTAAGCCATTTGCCTTTACCTCAGAAGAGCTTATCAGGAGTTTGCATAGCTACTGTTGTCTGCCTGAAATATGTGGGCAGATTTGGATGTTACTTTATTTTCCTTGGTGCCAGAATGGCGAGTGCTCACGTTAAAGCCTTGTCTGAGCCCCTGCTGGGACAGTACCTCTAACCCCACTCAGGGCCTCGTGTAACAGTCCTCCTCGTGACTTTGGAGTTATTATGATTTGATAATCGTAAATTATGGGTTTGGAAGTATCAGTGATTAAATTGTCAACTTCTCTGAACTCTGGCACTTCTAATGCAGAGTCAGAATATTATAATAACTTGAGGTAAGTGCCACTTGTTTAAGAAATTGAGCCTTGCAGTGTGTATTTCGTGTCCATCAAAGTGTCCTGTCTCTTCAGTTCTATCTGTTAATGGGGGTTTTTTTAGATTTTCTATTTTATTATGAAGTTCTCAGTGGAGAATGGTTGCAGGCTGTGCAGAGATGGGAGCTGAACTGGTTAATGGCAAGGGAAGAGCAGGCAGTGTAGTGTGGGGTTCAAATTTTGTGCCGCTCCTCACACAGAGTTCATGGCTGTTGACAGGAGCAAAGGACAGCGAGGCATCCCAAATTATAGGGTATTTAGTGAGCTATAATAAAGCTTTGTGTACACAAGAAAATGACTCTGGCAGTGAAAATTCATTGGCTTCTGAGCTAGTAAGTCATGTCTTAATTAGTAAACCAAGGCACAGCTTGTCTCGGGTCATACTGTCGTGTGCACAGATATATAGTTACTGAGAGGGCAGTGAGAATTATCATCAAGGCAGGATCTTGATATAAATCTTGTCTCTTCTTGTGCATCTTGACTGGTTAAAGGGTGGTCTCTGGGAAGAGAATCAGTGGGACTGAAACACTGAGCTTGGAATTTGGCTTAATGCAGAAAGCAGGACAATAATGTGTTTCAGAGGAAATGAATTAAAAAGTGTACCGTGGGGGGCAAAGGGCATGCAGGAAAGTTGTCTTAAAGAGTAAACAGCAATGATGCCAGTCTGTGCACGTTGAGTGGTTTTGTAAATGTTTTTTGTTTTTTTTTTTGAGTGCTTTTAATTCTGAAGGCACAGGGAAGAGTCGGGATTGTGATGCGAGACGTGTCCCTGAGCATTTGGGGCACAGCAGGAAGGGGTGTGCAAATTTATTGATTGTGAATGGGAAAGCTGCTGTCTTGAGCTGGGCTGTCTCAAAAGATGAACAGTTGTGTGAAGGCTCTGAATAACAAATAGTCTTAGTTCTACTTGTCAGTTCTGCTAGAAAATCGCTGGCATATTTGCATTGTCTCTGTAACATTCATGGGGGGAGGAAGAAACCAGCAGCTTGCACCCATGCACTTCAGCAAGAACACCTTTCTTCTACCCCTCAGGTTTTATTTGCACGGTTTGCGTGAACTTGACTGATTTGTAGAAGTCCATGCAATAATTTAAGGGCTTATTTAGAGTAATCACACACAGTTCAAGCACTGTCAGGAGTAAGATGTGTCATAGCTGGAAAAGCCCAGTGAGCCATGTGGCAAACAACACTGTTGAATGTCCTCTGAAGGTCTCCATTTCTCCTCAAGGTTACACAAATTATCACAGAGTGTTTATGCCTGTAATATTAAACAGCTCTAATGTGATCAGTACTGAGATAGCTCCTTCAAATGGTTGACCTCGAAGCTCCCGGGTGTCTTTCACCGCGTCTCTAAGTTCCTGTGGGCTGTGAAAAGCTCAGCCCTTGCCGTGGAACACGTACCTGTGACTGGCATTAGATAAAAACCTGTATATTTTTCACAGAGGGTACAAGGCTGATTCTTCACTCTGGAGCTCCCACTAAGCCGAGTGCAGACAAGCCTGGAGAAAGGCACTGATTGCTGCCCCACATCCCCTCCTGGTGCCTGAGCCTGCTTTTGTCTGACACGAACAGACCTCAGGGAGGGCCAGAATCCATCTGATGGCTTCCGTGGTCTGAAACCATTACCGAGCACATCAGGGCGGGTCTCTAAAAATAGTGCTGGGTTGTGAGAAAGCAAAGAACATTGCACTGCAGGCAGATGAGCACACCAAGCACAGACATAGCAGTGCTGGGAGGTAGAACCTCAACGTTCACTCAGCTCCCCCGAAGTATTTGAGCTCTTCCCCCCCGGTCGCACTGACATGGGGTGCCCAGGCAGAATATCTGTGCCCCTGCGGGGCTCTGAATCAAGTCACTGTCACTCCTCTTGTTTGCTTGGGTCCATTTGAGAGTTTTTTGTAACCCAGAGTTCAATTTTGAATTTGAGGTTTTTGTGGTGTCAGTAAATCCGTGAAGGAAACATGACGACAAAGTATTCCAACAATGTTTTTTTTCCTAACCAGCTCTCCAAGCACCAAGACCAAAGGCTCTTCAGTCTTAACTGAACAGCAGAAGGTACCAGAATCTGTCTCCTCTGTAAATGACCTTTTGATTTATTCCTGTTGTTGGATCACCTGGTCTGCACTCCACTCCATAATGCTGAATGCTGTATTTTCACCACTTACAACCATAGCATGTGCAAATATTGCGGACAACTAGGAGGACAAAAGCGTCCTGAGCTTTTATTACAGTAAATCCTACTTTCAGCATGACACCACTGGGATTTGTGTGTTTTACCTTCTCCGTGAATGGAATAAAATGGGGCGATTTTGTCACTTCTGGGTGTACTGGAATGTTGTATTCAGCCTGGTAAGAATGGATTGCTGGATTGCCTGGCAGCATGGGAGTGACTGAGCAGACTCTTGGAAGCATGGATGTCATGGTTTGATCCTGTCAAGTCACTTCATCCTCCTGGGTTTGTCCCGAATGGGGTGGACAGCGTTGACTCCTTGTATTGATCCCAGAACTGCAAGTTACATCCAGTTGTAGACCCCTGGAATACTGAAAAGATGGTTGGGGAAATCCAGAAAGAGATGTATCACAACAGGATGTGCTTGTTCCACGTTCCTGATAACTCTACAACAACCTAGACTCAGCAAAGTGAATTTATTGTACTTAAAGGACAAGTCAAGGCTCATCACCTGCCCCTGGAAACGTGTCCTTCAGGCACTGAAACCAAGAGTCACTTTCCTGGGCAACATGTCCTGTTCCACCTCTCTTGCTTGATGGTGTTTTTACTTTGTTTTACTTTTTAACTAACAAACCAACAGTTGATTCCAATAGCAGTTTGGAAAATGGATATTTGAAGGATTAGTGAAGAATGTTTGACTGAGAATTTCTGTTGGTGTTGAGAACAAAATACCTCTTGAATTTCTCTGTGGAAAGCTCTGTAGTTTAAGTGGAGTAAATCTTGGCTGTGTCTGCTTTGTGCTTGGTAGGGATGCACTTGGCCCATGGCTCTTTCAGTCAGTTGATGTTAGATATTAATCCTGCCTGTAAGATTTTTGGGTATTCCTTGTCCTTGTTGCAGGGCAAACAGGATATTGACTGTGAAGGTGCAGTCAGGTGACAGCACAGGGAGCAAGATGCTCTGGAAGCTCTTGGGAAGGGATCTGTAAGGGAAGGTGAAGTGACAAGTAGATTTCCACTCCCTGGAATGAGAAAAATCCAGAAAGTGTTTGTATTCTGTTTACTAGGAAGTGCCGTTCCGCAGGGAACCAGGAGCATTTCAGTTCCAAACACCGAGCCTCGCTGGTGTGGGTTTTTGCCCCTCAGTGTAGTACTCAGGTGTTAGAGGCTGACAGTGTGGAGGGGTGAGATTTTAGGGGTAGTGGGTCAGACAAGGCTTGGTTTGACTTGCAGGCAAGTTTGCTCCTACCTGTTCCCATAGGATGGGAGATTGGAGCGTCCTCTGCCTCCTCGTGGCTCAGGAGGCTCCCTCACCCTCTGCGGTGGAATCATCTGATCCTGTGTCCTGCGTATGTCAGATGTGACAGCCAGCACAGTAAATGGTCAGTGATGTCTGCCCCGTGTGTCTGACATGCTTAAGTTCTGCTGAATTCTGGACAGAAGGAAAGACTGAAAATCTGTAACATGTTGGTCATCAGACTAAACCCATTTATGCATCTTCTGGAAATCGCCCTTGCAGCGTGGCCATTCTTTTCAGGCCCAGTCTGTCGCCTCAAAACCTTTGTGCTGCAGAAGCTTCTTTCTGAGTTTCACTGAGCCCTGGGAGCTTCTGAAAGGTCCAAGGCAAGTGTCTGATCTCAGGGGTGGGCGCTGAGATCGCTGCAGGAGAGCAGGATGGTGCTGTTCTTCTTTGCTCCCTTGGCTGCCCTGGAAAGCAACCACAAAGTGCTGTCCTTGCTCCTCCTGTAACGGTGCAGTCTGAGCCTCCGGGGCTTTGGGGCTGGCCTGGAGTGACTGTGAGGAGAGAAAGCAGCTCTGACCAGAGGGCTTGGGCTTCTCAGCTGCACATGGAGGAACTCACAGCGGTCCTGGCCCTGGAGATCTCGGTGCATTGCATGGGATGACACCAGCGTGTGGGACGTGGATTGACGGCGTGAACCCTGCCCCGATGGCCGGGACAAATGTCACTGTGACGGCGAGGCCTGGGGGTGTGCGAGGAGCTCTGGGTGTGCTGTGACCCTGAGTAAATGCGTGGGTATTACCTGGAGCTTTTGTCAATAGTTCTGAAAACAGGGTGCCAACAGTGCAAATATTGTCATCGTTGCTCTGAGTGGGAACAGCTAAACAAATGACAAGACAGGATTCATCAGCCTCAAATTACTAAACGTTACGTGCGGGTTTCCTGAGGTTTTCCTGCTGATTATTCCATTGCATCATGCCAGTTTTTTAACAGCTTTATTCCTAGATTAGTCTGTTCTGAGTGTGGTGTAAAAACTGGGGCTGAAGTTACTCACATGCTTAGAAAACACCTTTGTGAACAACCAGCTTGATGCAAACATTTTCAATGTGTTTCCTTTCAAAATCAACTTTTAAGGCAATGTTTCCTTCCTTCCTGAACTTCCTGAATTGTGCTAAGCTGGCCAGTGGGAAACAAAGCTATTTTTAATTCCCTTTTGTGTGTGTGCTGCAGTCATATTAGAAGCTGTTAATGTACCCTTTGCATTTACAGGGGGGGTTAAGAGTGTCCTTGCACATAAAGTGATGAATCCACAACTGAAGAGCTGTGATGGCTTTACTAGAGGAAGCTTTATTTTAATGTCTTGTTTTTACTGTTGCAGAACAGTTGTGTAGCTGGGGCTGTCAGGATTTGGGAAATCAGGATGCTGGTAGGAATGAGAGGCATGGGCAGCATGAGTTAGCAACCTGGTAGTCTCTTAATTAGCTCCTTCCTAATTAGAATGTCCTGATTATTTGGTGCTTGAAATAATCTTTAACTTCTCGGGGCAGTAAATTGGAAAGAATTCATTGCTTTTCATTTTACAAGCATTTTGTCTTTCAGGCTGAAGTGCAGCAACATATGGTGCTGCTTCTGAGGTAGCTCTTGTCTAAATATCTTTGCTTGTAAAATTTTCTAGAGAGCCATGTAATTTTCTCCTGTGAAAGCATTCCTGATGCGTTTCACTGGTTTTATAGCTATGGCACGGGGCTTGTCATGCTTCTGTCATTGTAAATTTTTAGTGGCTGGAGGTCAAGAAATTAAACCGAACCCCAAATAAGAACAATGGGCAGCAAGTAGTTAGAAATTCGAAGAAGTAAGTGAGAGTGATAGTTGTATAAAAAAATTAACTAGTTTATCAAGACACTTCCCAGGTATTTTGAAAGGGTCAAACCAGTAGTTTTATTTCGAAGCTGAACTCTTGGGATATCACTGACAGTCAGTAGACATGGAATCCCCTAATGCAGTGTCCAGAACCCTCACATGGTTTCAGTCTGGAGTGCACAATCCCCAAGTGATGCTGTTCCTCCTGCCTGAGCCATGGGAAGCTGGAGCCATCAGCATGCACTAAGGATGGAAAATAGCAGCGTGTTCATCTGTGTACAGTGAGGGCAAACTGGAAACCTTTCTGAGTCTGAAGAGCTGGAAAAGGGAGAGAAGGAGAATTACTGGCATATTCTGTATATTTTTGCCTGCATTGCTGGACTGTTACCAGTGTGAGAGATGATTAGTGAGAGGCTAATTAACGGGCCTGTTAAGTACACTTCTGCAGATTTGTGGTCCCCTGAAGCGCAGGAGGTTGCCAGGGCAGGGCTTGTGCTGGGCATCACCCCCAGGACCTGTCACTGCTCTGAGAAATGCCCTTTCCCAGAAGTGGGATGTTGTTGAGGACTTGCACATTCCCACCGAGTTCAGGAGCTTCCAGAAGCAGGGTGGGTGTAAGTGGTGTCTTAAAATAGGAGCTGGGACTTGGAGATGTGTTCCGGGGCAGGCAGGCAGGGAGGAGCTGCCACGGCAGAGCTCCCTCCCCGGGGGTGACAGAGGGAGCAGCCACTGCACAACTGCTGCAAGTGGAAAGGAATTCCTCCTGGTTGCTGCTGTTTGTCCCTGTCTGAGTGCCAGAGAGCTGCCCGGTGAGTGTGGCACAGGAATTCGTGGCACTGTGAAGTCCCTACACGTGCCTGAGCCTTTGCAGCTTTGGAGGCTGGAAAAAGATCCCAGACAGGCTGGATGGGGAAGAGTCTGCTGGCTCATTGTACATGTGACCGTACCTGGCAGCAGTTAATTCGGGGCCACTTGTCTCATTTAATTCTAGTAGACATTGTTCGCTCAGCCGCACAAATAGGACCATCCATCTGCACACCTATCATCAGATCAGATTAATTAAAGGCAGAGCACTCACTTCAGTTACAAAGCAATGCCATGCATTGCTTGATAATCACTTAATTACATGTTACATAGATAGAAGGCACCATATAACTTACATGTTAACCCACAATTTTTGCATCAAACATGAGTTTTGGGGTTTTTTTGTTTCATCATTATCAAGTCACTTGGCTAAATAGCCTTACAGAGGTAGGAGGTTTGAAAGCTGTACTGAGGAATTTGTACTGCTTAGTTTTAGCCTTAGCACCGTTCCTAATAACCTTAAGTACCCTTAGTCTCTCCATTTGTCTAAATGACAATTCTGATAAATTGAACCTGAATCAAAGGTACTGTGGGACTGCATGGTAAAGTACAGCCCCTTCCTCCTACGCTTTTTTTGAAGCTGTTTTTGGGGAATTCCAAAGCTGTTTAGAGGGATAGGGCAGTGCAAGGAGGTGCTCGGTGTGGGGATGCAGAGCTCACATTGCAGCTGTACCAACAAGCTCAATACTCAGATATACAGGCTGCCTGAGATTCAACAATAAGAGGGAAAATTGAATTATGACAAGTGTTGCCAATCCATTACTGTACCCGGGGCAGGAAATGAGAGCTGCTCTCTGCAGTAAATGAGTATGATGGCAGTCTGAGAGCCGTCCTTGCCGTGCACCAGCTCTGCCTGCTGCTGCAAAAGGGTGTGAGGAGCACTTGAGCTCTTCTGTCACAATCTGATTGTGTCTCTGGAGATTGGAGTCATTCTTTGTTTCCTTCTGACATGGCTTTGGTGACAGTGCAGAGCCAGCAGTGTTTGCCTGCTGAAGAGATACACTGCACGCTGCTCTCCTGGAAAGTGCAGATTTTAGCCACTGAGAGGTTAAAAATTGCAATTACTGTGTGATCTTGGGTGTGGTTTGGATCTTTTGCATTTATTGCCTCTGTTCATCCCAGGGACAGGCATGTTGGAATGGTAAGCCCAGAATGCTGAGGGTAAATCAGCCACACTCCATACAGTCATCAACGTACCCCAGCACTGTTCTGGGCCTTAAAGGTCTTGAGTGAAAGAGCAGAGACAACTCTCGCCCTAAATCTTCGCTTCCCACCCCAGTTGAAGTGTGAAGGCTCAGTGTGTGCGAAGGGAAGGATGCAGCTGTGCTTGGGATCAAACCTTGGCACGGGTGGCCACAGGTGGAACATCCTCTAGAACATTAACAGGGGAGAAAGGCACTGGCTGGTAAAGAAGGGACAGAGGGACTTGGCAAATGCTTAAATGGCTTTAATTTGGGTTTTGGTGGGGAGGAGAAATGGATTTGAATGAGAAATTGATCCCACACAGTTTGATCCTCTTGTAGGAATATTGCCATTGATTTCTGGAGGAGCAGGATATGGCCACCGTGCTGTGACTGTGCTTTGCTCTTGGTACAGAATAATTCACTGCCACTCGAGAAAAGCCCCGACCCAAACAAACCCACTCCTGCAAATGAACGAACCGAACCCACTTGGCTGCACGGAGACTAAAGGAACGTTTTAATCTCTAAGATGATTGTTGTGGAGCCAGGGAGGCTGAGGGAAGATGTGTCTTGAAATCCTGCTCCTCAGACTAACTGTGCACTTGCTGAGCCGTCCCGTAGTCACAACGGTTAATTCATTTTCTAAAGATCACAGATACGTGAAACTGAGACTTTTTGATTTATTCTGAGCTCTGAGGAATATAATGTGAAAAGCTATTGAGGTTTTACTGGCTGGCCAAAGCCTGCAGTCAGTTTAATGAGACACAGCTAAATTTACCATGATGAAGTGCTGCTTGGTGCATGAAATAGATGCTGTGGTCCCGTGCTGCTGAATGGTGATTTATTACCTTTAAAACTGTAGCACCAACATGCAGGATTAATTTCCAGTGGATTATTCATTGTTTGTACCCCCTGGAATCTTACATGATTGATAAACATAATTTGAAATAAACACAAAAATAAACTAGGGGAGATTTTAAAGTTGTGCATTTTACAACGCTCCACTTTACCCCAGGAGATGTTTTACCAACCTAATGTAGCATCAGTTTGTGCTGGAAAAGATGTCTGTGGCTCGCTTTGTTCTGGTTCCTTATGGAATTACTGGGTTTATTCTGTGCAGCTGTCGGGGACTGGTTTAAGCTCGTCCCTCTGTGCCCGGTCCGTGGCCGCCCGCGGCAGTCCCGGGGCTGATCCCAGCTGACAGCACTCCATCGGCACCCCGGGCTCCGGGAGCCCAGTCAGGGAGAAATGCCCACAGCAGGACTTGCTCAGCCAGGAGGATTTTCAGCTCTGAGTCTTGTGCCTGCTTTTACCCTTTCGCTTCTGGGGAGAAAGAGCCGCTCAGGGCCAGGATTAGCGCGGGGAGACGGGAGGAGAGTCCAGCCAGAACGGGGAGAGGTGTGTCAGAGGCACAGCAAACCAGCAGGGCTGGGCTGGGGTGTTCTCTGGAGCACAGACACCCCCTGGCACACAGTGTTGGAGTTTCTTCTGCTGAAACAAGACTCGGGTGCCATGTTTCAGGCCCCCGGGGGGTTGCTGCCCCACGAGACGAGGCACCTTTGGAGTGTGAGAGGTTGTTCCGTGACCCTCCTTCCTCAGGCTCCTGGGCAGGGGCTGCACGAGGGCTCAGCGGTGGCCCAGCTGACACAGGCACAGTGTTCTCTTCTCTCATCACAGCTTTTATTACTGTTATCATTAGTATCAATTACGTTATTATTATTACTGCTACTATTATGACAACATTTATTCTCTTTATCACAGCCATCTCTCGTCTCCCACCATCTCTTTGCCCCTCGTCCCTGCCACTCTTCAGTGTTATATTTTTGGAAGATAAAATAGATTTAATTATAAGCAAAAATGCCTGCGGGGGATGGAAACGGTCCAGGACTATGTCAAGAAGAGATCCTTCCCATTCTGGGGAAAAACTGCCTTCTCTGACCTCCTTTCTCTCTTGGAAAAGCTGTTTCCCTTATGTTCCCCTGCCCGTCTTTAGAAACTTCAGTGCTATAGAATTTTAAAATATATAAGCCTTTTTTTTTTGCCTTTCATGGATTGTAGAGTAAATAAGTATCTGCAATGCCCCACACTCTGAGCAGCAGTGGTTCCTTGGAGCTGCTCAGAACTCATATCTGTGTTACAGAACCAAGCCCTGCAGTGCAACAACCCAGGGAATATTTGCTTTGCTAAAAATCAATCGTGGTGTTTCTTTCTACATCTCCTGTTTTGTTATCTGTCATCTTGGATTTATCAGAGTGGTCCATGTTTGGACTCTCATCCTGGTGTCAGGCTGGACTGTTAGATGAACAAGTGTGGATATGAAGGAGACCGTTTCCTTAAAGGGCTGTTGGCATCTCAGTCTGCCCCTTGGAAACATTGTAAGAAGTGAATGATGTCGATGTTGTGGGAGACAAGGGTTTGTTCTCAAGGACTGTGCTCGGGGTGGTCATAGAACAGTGATTTCAGATTATTGACTTCTGGAATGTGAAGTCATCAAACTTCTGCTATGGAAAAATCTTTTGGTATTAGAGAAATGTATCTTAGGTCAAAAATAGTTATATTTGTCTTCCCCAGCAGCCAGACCTCTGGGGGGTCTTTGTGTCTCTCCAGAAGGGTCCTCGGGTGGCTGTGCTGGTGCTTGTGGTCCTGTCTGGGCAGGTCTGAGACCTGGAACAGCCTTCCCTCGTCTCCCAGAGCTGTTCTGCCCCACCATTCCATGAACCTTGTGCACTGCTCAGCCTTGGCCTTGCTCTCAGCAGCAGAATATGTTTTACTGCTTTATTTTGCAAATACTGCTCCAGTTTCTTGTGTCTCCGTGGTGTACTGCCTGCTTTCCTACAGCAGAAATAATAAACCCTTTCACTGTTATTATTGCTAATTATTGTTATGAATAGCAGGGGAAAATTAGCGTAATCCTGAACCCCACTGTAAGTTTAAACATAGCAGAGGAGACACTAAAGTTCCCCTCACCCCAAGGCAGAGCTGGGGTTCGATGCCTCCCTGGGGATCTGCTGCCCTTTGTGTCACGTGCCCACTGTGCACCCTGTGCTTCAATCAGCTTTCCCTGGTTGAGTGACTGAGGAGTGGCAAAGACACAGTAAAGCAGGAATGAATGTCTGGTTTGGACTGGAAATCCCAAACAACCTTGGACCAACTCCCTGAGTGCGACGCTGAGTTCCCTCTGAGCCTGCACATGGTGAGGTGGGATTCTTGGTTTGAATCCAGAAGGAACAGAAATAAAGCTCTTGTACATGAGGAACCCCCCAGTATTTGCCTGATGAGTAAGGCAATTGACTTGAGTTTTTTGGTTTTGTTTTTTTCTTGCATGTTCTTTTCCTTAGAGAAACCAAAGCAGGATCCTGTCCCAGAGCGGAGTTCCGTGGTGGGCAGCGTCAGCAGCAATGGGAAAAGTCTCTGAAGGGCAGAGGGACAGTGAAAAAGGGCAAGGTACAGTTTCTAGGCAGTGTTCCTTACACTTAATGCAGTGAGTGCTTGAAACAATAAGCAGGTTTGGTGTCAAGTTTTGAAGGTGTTGTCCCAGAGCCAAGAAGGGGGAGAAAGCCAGGAAGCACCGGGATGTGCTGAGGGTGGGTTTTTCTGGTAGGAGACATAAACAGGAGCTGTTTGGAAGGGAAAGGAGAGGTTGCAGGACAGCAGAACGCAGAGTTCCTGTCAGGGCTGCTTTGAGCTGAGTGTGCAGGAGCTGGAACACGGTGGTGTCACGGGGGCAGATCAGTGCTCCAGTCAGTGTCCTGCAGAGCACCAGGATCGCTCCAGGAGAGGTGTCCCGTCCCAGAACTCGAGGAGGCTGCAGTGTCAGATGCTGAGTGCCACAGCCTGCTCCCGAGCCCTGGAGATGCTCTGCATGGCCTGTCACAAGGCATAGATCAGGAGGGAAGTGTCCAGGAATATGTTGCAGTGCAAGTAGTCCTGGTGCTGACACTATTTTTGGAATCTTTTCCCTTGCCTCGGCAGTATCTTGATGAAATCAAGTGAGACTGAATAGGTTTAAGGTTTTGGAGAGGGAATAATGATGATGCTTTTCTTGAGGCCAGTTCTTCTCCCACAGTCCTTTCTTCACTCTTTCTCCCATAAGAGAAGAGGGTCTGACACAGGAGCTGCTTTAAAATCTGATTTAGGAACAGCTGGAGAACAGAGATTTTGGGTTTAGTTATTTATACATCTTAATACATCTTGCTGCTTTCACTTTGTCTTTTTTCTTCCTAAAAGAGTTTTACCAAATGCCAAGACACTGTAATGAGGAGGGAAGAAGATGATCCCTGACTCCTTTCTTTTTCCTTTTCTCCTGTTAGAGAAGGACCTCACGAATGTGAGTCCATGTACCAGGTCCCTGCAGCCCTGGGGAATGGGAAACAGTTTGTGTGGGTGATCCAAGTCACCAAATGGAAGTGTAAGATTTGAAGGGACAAGATTCCAACCCCAGAGCTAATTAAGGGTGGCACAATGCAAAGGACTTCTGCCTGATGGGGAGTTTGGCTTCCATTTGCACATCTTCCAGGCATTTCAAACATGACATCAAATAATGTCAGCTCTCCTGAAAGCTGCAAAGATTTGGACAGTGGCCATCCCACTGGTGCATAAGTTTTTCTTTTATGTCTTCCTTCCATACCCTGACTTTGCTGCTTAATAAAATAGTCCATTTTACCTGGCGAGCTGAGCCAATACATTGTATATAATTCATGATGGAGACTTGGCTAAAGCTGTGCTGTGCACAGTGGATCTGGTCACCAGCTGCAGCAGAGCTTTACAAATAAGATAAACGGAGCTGTGGCCGAGTTTTCGGGGTCTGACCATGCAGCTCTGGGGTTCCAAGCTGAGGGAATCCAGCTCCAGACCACACTTCAGGGGTTCTCTGCTTTAGAAACGAGCAGCTCAGCCGGGATCTTTTTATCCGGAGTTGGAATTCTGGCCTGATGGTTTCCTGATAAACAGTGTGTCTCTGGGCTTTGCTGGAGCTTTAGGAGGAGATGCAGCCTGCATGCAGAGCTGCAAGAACAATAAGCTGCGTTTGGCTTTGAGGGGCATTTTCGTCAGCTGTTGTTTTTTATCGTGCTTAACATTAACACCACTCATTTCCACTTCTGTTACTTGAGGGCTTCGAACTAAAGCTCAGTGGAAGCTGGCAGAGTTTTCAGTATTTCCTGGGAATGATGAAGGCCAAGGTCCCGAGGAGGCCCCAGCAGTGGGTTAGACGCTGCTGCTCACCAGCAGCCATCCCGAGGGTGCCGTGCAGCTATTGCAGTGCGTGCACTGGTGCTGCTCCTGTATTTGGGACACTGCAGCTCTGTATTTAACTCTGTGTCCTCTGGTGAACAGCCTCCCACTCTGCCTGTTCCCTTTCCTTGGCTTGCTCCGAGCCCATGGCGCGTGTCGCTCCTCTGTGCCGCGGGACATCTCCTGCCGTGTGTCTGGGGGGTCCGCAGCAAGAACAAAAGGACTTCGAGGCAAGTGAGGAGATCAGACTGACAGTGCAGGGCTGGAACTGGAGATGTGAGACTGCTGCTGTGCCTTCCAGTGCCCCTTTACCAGCTCAGCACAACTGCCTTTGAACACGTGGCTGGGACATGAAGGGACAGGGACACTCCAAGGGAACAGAGGGAGCTTCTGCACATTCACAGCCGAGGTGGGAGTGGGAGCAGGAGGAGAACCTCAGGTAAAGGAGGGATCCAACAAGGGTCTTCCCCAGAGCAGCTCTCAAATATTTGTCCTTCTGTCACTTTTTTAGCAAAAGATTCAAATGTCTTTGGGAGCAAAAGCACGCTGTGGATGGTGTTTGCTTAATGAGTGAGTCATGCCTGGGAAAACAAACTCACTCGAGGTGCATTCCATGGGAAAACAAACTTACTTGAGATCAGCTTACTTGAGTATCACAAATTAGACCAATTCCACTAGAATTTGATACCAAGTGGGTGTATTGAATTGACCTAAATATGTAGGAGTGTGTTTTGTATAAGCTTCATGATTAATAGCATGTGAAGCTCTGATCATCTCTTTCTTGGGGACAAGAAAAAGGTTGAATTGCTGAGGGACAACTGGAAAAGACTTTTGAATCTCTGAGGAGAAGAGGCAGGGAAAAAAGTGTAAATATATAAATGGTAGCTGCAGAAGTGGAGTTGTGCACTTAAGGCTGTCCTTGCCCTTTCATACTGAAACTTCATTTCGTAACTAAGTCCTACTCCGTCAATGGTTTGTATTAATTTTTAATGGGTGACTTCAAGGCACAGAGATGGGATGTTTTGGAGGGGATCCCTCTGTGAAGAGCCTGCCTGCATTTGCATTACAGAAGCAGCTCCTGTGCATGGGTTGCCTTGCTCTGGCAGTGAGCCCACCCTGAGGGTGCTGTGGTTTGGAGTGTGTGAGCACTGAACGCTGGAGCTTATTTTAGTGCCACTGGATGCTTGGAATTAAGGGAATTTGCAAGTAGGAACTTTGTTTAGGGTGCACGTGCAGAGATCACACTGGACTCTGCAGATACACAGACCTCTACAGGAAAATGTGGTGAGCAGTCAGCAGAGGGACAGGGAACAAGGGAGGAGCCCTCCAGCAGTGTCTGCCCGTGAGACAAAGGCATCACTGCTGACACGTCCAGCAGGATCACACAGGGCAGAAGCCACGGGACCAGAAAGGAGGAGGTGCCTTGTCTGTTCTTACTAAAGGCAGGTCATTTTCTGGGATCCTGCCTGGCTCCAGGCGGGAGAAGGTCTGAACATCAGTAGGGACTGTTGTGTCACCATCAGGAATCACAAGGTGTGCTGACTGCACGTTGCATCATCCTCCCCTGTGCCCTCTGTGATCGTGGCCCTCCTTTCTGGTGCCTTCAGGGCTTATTTGGGTCAGGCCTTGAGAGCAGCACCTGAGGCAGTTCAGGAGCAGAGAAGACTCAGCTGGTTTGTGCTTTGTGTCCTGCAGTGTGTGTCAGTCGCTGCCCTCCCATTGCATTTTCCCTTGCACATCCCAAATGTGCTTTGGAATGTGTTTCCCTTCCCACGGAGACTCAGTGCACTAAAACACCGCATGAGAAACGGGTGTGCTCCAGCAGGCAGCTGCAGTGACCAGCGTGGTGGGCAGTACACTGCTTGTAGGTGTTCACATGGTTTTCTGTACGTTCTGCATGCACAGCTAAACAAAAGTGTTCCTTTTCTCATGAACTCACCTGATCCTCTTTCCCTCCCTTGGCTGCTTAGCAGCTCTGGTTTATTTTATTTACCTCAAAGTGAAAAGGTATGGATTGAAACGAAAAATCAAATTGGAAGGGACTAAATAAATGCTTTTGCCTTGCAGCTTCCTGCAGGGCACAGACTGGGTCATGGGGAGGAATTTGAATTCTTGAGTAGAAGTAGGTGAATGGTGGGTGTTGGCTTCCATTTGTCATTGTGCTGCAGGTGTAATAAAGCCCAGATAATGGGGGAGGACGTTATTGCTCTCAGGTTGATAAAGTCTGCATGGAAAGAGCTGCTCAATCCTTTGAAATGACAGAACTGCCAAACTGCAAACAAACTCCGGCAGTTCTGCCTTTTATCTCTTTCATTTCGTGGTGCTCAATATCCTGCCCTTTATTAAACCACCCGAGGGATGGACGGTGAGGATCCAGAAGAGGTGTCTGGCTGTTGCCAGGCTCTGCTCCTGCTCTGCATTACTTGTCTCCCCTCCTGGTGTCTGTGACCCCGAAGCTGTGCCGCGCTGCCACACACACACCTGCAGCGACCTGGGGGGTTCTCTGGGTCCCAGGGTGGGGCCCCCTTGGTGTCTGTGGAGGAACATGCAGAAAACCCTCTGGTAGCACAAGCCCCTGTCCCCTGTTTCGTGCCTACTGGCCCATGGGCGGGGGATAAATCTGCTTTTCAGTGAGCGGGAGCGCCCGGAGAGGCTGCGGAGAGATGAGCGGTGCTTTGGAGTGGATTCTGGGTCATGGAGGGGGGGTTTATTTCATTTTATTTTATTTTACTTCTTAAGATACAAATTTAGAAACTCATTAAAGCTTTGTCCTCGTGGATTAGACATACTTAAAACAACTACAGGATTTTCTCTGAAGGATATGATAGAATTTGTTGACAAGATTAAGGACAGGCAAGCGGTGTCATCAAAGTCACTGAGGAGCTTCACTGGCAAAGGGCTTTGGATCTGGCCTGCAGAACTTGGCAAAAAAAGGGAAAACACAGCTTATTTTACTTCTTTGTTAAGCAGTAAGTCATAACTACTTCCTAATAGCAACCATGGGCAGTGATTTCCCGTGGATTTCCATGTGGTGGTTTGGAAGACTAATTTTACAAATGGCTGTACAATTACCATTAGGCAAACAGTTGTTATGAGCAGATAAGCTTAATTTTGTTTAAGGTTTGTTTGTTGTTTTTTTTTTTAATCCAAATATCTGTAAAATTGCAAAATGGAGAAAAGAAAATCCATATCTAGCTCAGATTGCTGAGAAATCTTTGGGAAAATTGGTTTAGAGAGCATTTTAAAAAGATGGACACAGCTCTACAGTGTCGACTGTGTAATTCTAAATATAATTCCAAATCCTATTAGTTCTAAATACAGTTTCATGCAAAGAGAAGGAGGCTCAGGGAGCAATATAACTGCATGGGATAAATGGGTCTCTTAAACACATTCTGCATTGAGCTTCCTTGCCCTGGATTTTTAATCTCACCTCAAGTGATAGATCTCCCTTCAGCAGTTTCCTTTTAGAGTAACACCTCAGCCAGGGGAATGTGAAGGGGATGATCTCCAGGTCCCATTTCTGGGGGTTCCTCACTCAAACACTCTGCTGGGGGAGGTCTCTGGTGTCCTGCTGGGGAGTTTGGCTATTCCATCACCTGCAGTTTGGGCTGTGGGATTGGCACCCAAATCACTCAGTCAGCAGCTGCTTCCATGCATTGGAAGTGCCCTCATTTCCCTGATCCCTCTGTACAAATTATTTTAGTGGCACTTATTTGTTAGGGTCTCATAAGTGTTACCTTTCCTGGGGGACAAGGAGGTGCCGTGAGTTCTGTGTGAATTGAAGGTGCTGCTTTCAGACACTGCTGTAAACACACTGTAAACTCTATTGTGAAAGTAGAAATTACTGCTTACTACCCTTTCAGTTAAAGGCTTTGAAATGTGCCTGTCAGGCTATTTTCAGGGAGCTCCTTGTTTATTGAAGGTACGTGGTAATACCTCCTGAATCATTCAGCTCATTTGGATTGTCCCTGTTGCTGCCACAGGACATAGATCCCTTTTCCATGAGACACCTTGTACTGCAGGGCAAGGGTAAGGCTCGGGCACTTCTGAGGGACTTAAATCCGGGGCTGGATTTAAGGAGCAGAGTCGTGGATTTGGAAACAGAAGAGTGATGGATCTCGGTTAACTCTCTCTCTCTCCCTTGCTCCCTTTGGCTTTCACAGCCTTTGATGTGCAATACCTGCCACCTGCCGAATTTCACCTGGTGGAAGCTTAGTTTTTCCCCGTGGCTTGAGCAGGAACAGGTTGGCTCTGGGGGACAAAAAGGGAGCAGTGGAGAAGGCCTGTGATTTTCTGACACAGAACCCAGAGAGAGAGTAAGGAACACAAAGCTTTTCCTGCATTTTTAGGGAAAATTGCTTCTCTCCATGCCAGCTTGCACTGATGAATTCCAGTCCAGAAATCAGGAGCAAATTGTCCCTCAGCCCCTGCACGTGAATTATCTTATCCGTGCAGCTTCCCACCACGGCTGGGTCATTACAGAACACACACGTCATGGTCATTCCTCTCAGTGTTCACTGCATTTGTGACCCTGCCAGAAGGAGAAGCCTGGAAAAGCAAATGCCACCAGGGAGGGAAAGTGCCAGTCAGTGAGTAAATAATCTTGGAAATGAGCTCAGTAACCAGACATTTTCTCTCTGGAGGTGGGAAGAGGCTCCAGGAGTAATTCTGGGCAGTTCCCCTTTTGGAAGGGTTATGAGTTGCTCCTACAACACAACAGGCCTGGTAGGGGCAGGTTGTGGGGGACAATCTCTGAAAATACCCCTGGAAAGCCCCTGGACATCAGAGTTTGAAGTGATGGCCGAGTACAGCCTCATCTTGTGCTGGATTAACCTGGGAAAACAGCACCAAAAGGAAGCCTTCAGAGTGAAAAGGCATGGAAAGGAGGTTTTGAAAATGAACTTTTTTTACACTTTTGCAACTTGACTGGAATGTTATTTTTGTGGGGGTTTTTTATTATTTAGAAATTTTGTTTTGCTTAAATAAATCATAATCTTCACCCTTCCTTCATGCAGCCTCGACCTGGCTGCCTTTTTCAAAGCATATTTCCCTTCCATGGGTCCTCCAGCTGCAAAAATATACCATGTGAATGTGTGCCCCAGGGGCACAGTGATGCTTCTGAGTGTGAGGTTGAACAATGTGCATATTTATGCAGCTGATAAACATGTCAGAGGAAGGAGATGTGTTTGACCAGGAGAGGGGAGCAACGTTTTGAGGCCGTGGAGGCAAATGTGTACCCTCACTGCTGTCCATGGGCTTCCAGGGATTTTTGTGGGCACATCTCTGAGTGCTCGGCTCAATAGTTGTGCTGATGGATGATGTGAAGATCTAAAGGACTTGCAGTGTAAGGAGAGTGCTTATTTATTAATTTTCAGCCTCAGAAGTCGCCAGGCAGTGAGACTGGGATACAATCTGTTGTGATTCTTACTGAGAATTTCTTCAAGTGAACCCAGAGTGAAAGCTGAGAGAGGACTGAGGAGCTGCTAATTGCTTGTCTTCATGAAGAGAGGAATCACGTTGGAAATTGTCCGTGCATCATTTGTGCTAATGTAATAAGCAAAAGCGATATAAAAGTAATTTTATTGGGGAGAAAAAGTAATTAACCTGTCCTGTTACCGTGAAACAGAGGGAGCTGTGCTGGGGCCAGCAATCCTACCTCTGCTTGTGTGCTATGGCATCATGGAACTGCACTCCAGTCACACTCATCTTGCATTCCACATATTTTCAGTTGATTGTGGCCTGAGCTCGCTGAGCTTAAACTCAGTGACGTTTCAAATAAACCCAACTTTTGTGCAGTCCTTCCACAGAGGAGCTGTAACAAATGAATGGCAGATGGAAACAACCTCACAGCTGGGAAAGATGGCTTGTGAAATCTGGGTCTTTGAGTAACAACATCACTGATTTCTCTTAGGCTTGATTAGCTTTTCCATTGTGGTTCACCCGGCCAGGGAGACTTAACTGCAGTGTGAAGTGTGCTCTGTTAGGCTGGGCTTTGGTCAGAAGTGTGCAAGGTCTCTGGAGCAGCAAGAGCAGCAGGTGAAAGCCAATTAGTGGTGGAAAGTGTGAGCTCCACAATTAGCAGGTGAAGGCTGGTGCCTGGGAAGTGACTCTGAGCACGATGGACTGATAAACCAGCCCGATAATATCGACCCCAGCCTGCGGGAGAAGGGAAGGAGACAGCCCAGGAGAGCTGCTCAGCCCTGCCCTGCGGCTCAGCCACGTGTTCACAGCTGCCTGGGGCATGAGGGGGAGGCCAGATTATCCCTTTGCTCCCATCTTTAGGGGTTTCAGTGGGCTGATATGTCGGTTCTGCAGAGGAGGAATCAGGCCCCCGGGGTTCCTGTGACCCCCAAGGTGCAGCAGCGTCCCCCCAGAGAGCAGGGAGTGTGCGGCTCGGGCTCTCCCCACCCCCCCGAGCCCCAAACCAGCACGAGCTGCCCCTGCCCCGGGAGCAGCAGCCTTGCCTTGGCCAGCCGTGCCGTGTCCCGGGGCTGCTGCTCCTCCCAGAGGGCCTGGCGGGCTGTGTGCCCGTGCGGGGGGAGTGCTCGGTGGCAGTGGCCCCCAGATACACATCAGCCATGGGAAGTGCAGCTCCCGGTGCCTTTTCTTCTGTGTCAGAGTTCCCTGGGAGTTGTGGGCCAGCAGGCTGGGGGTGCTGCCCGTGGAGGGCAAACGGAGGGTGTATCTGATGGGATTAGTGGCACGTTCAGTCCAGGGTGTGACACTGCTGATTCCACACTCTTGGTTTTTTAGGATCAAAGTGACTTTGGCTTGACGTGTGATCTGTTCAATGCACTAAGTGGACTGTAGGCTGGATGGGTTTGATCCACTGTTTCAGCAGGGAAAGGAATCTAATTTGGGAAGAGTTGCAATATGCAGTATAGGACACTGTTTTTTTACAGCACATGACGTAAAGTTTCCTCAGGTACGATCCCCAAGCAGTAAATAATAACTCACAGAGACATTTCCCCAGAATATCAACACTTAGTA
>JAYRBT010000114.1:3656512-3676685 GCA_036023395.1 Myiotriccus ornatus | reverse complement strand
TTGACGTGTGATCTGTTCAATGCACTAAGTGGACTGTAGGCTGGATGGGTTTGATCCACTGTTTCAGCAGGGAAAGGCACGTGACTTGAAGTTTCCTCAGGTACGATCCCCAAGCAGTAAATAATAACTCACAGAGACATTTCCCCAGAATATCAACACTTAGTACAGAATCTGGGAAAACTTTTAGTTCTCATTTTATTTTCCAAACCTGAGTCCAAAGGAGAAGTACCTTTTTTCCTGTAAAGACATTAATGTGCCTCAGCAGGTTTGATTGAATGTTCTTGCCACACAAAGATAAAAGATTATGGGAATAGGGTAAGGAGGGGCTGAGTCTTAGTGGGAAAAGCAACTCGTGACTTCAGGAGCATTTTTAAGGTTGCTACTCAAGCCCCAAGTGTCCTGCATTAGTCCTAGGTGAGTGTGTTACACTTTGAGCAGTGCTGTGTCTCTGGATAAGGACTAGGAAAAGTGGCTGGGATCTGGAAGCAGTTGGTGTCTGTGGTGGGGTGTCCTGTTCCCAGGACCTCCCAGATCACCTGCGGATCATGCATGGAGACAGCTGTTGTTGCAGTATGGCACTTAACAAGGGTGGGCTCAGAAGAGCTTTCAACAAACCCCAGTTTTAGTGTATTTATTTTATGGTTCTGAGATGTTCTTTGTTGCCAGCTGAGGAAAGTAACGGGTTTGGAGGCCCCAGCAGTGGATACTTTTTGGGCTCTGAGAAGAGCAAAGCAGGACATGACACTGATAGTGAGAATTGCTGAAACAAAATCGGCCCTTCTTGGTGCTCAAGGGGTTGTAGACCTTCTTTGGAGGTGATGGATGGCAAGAGAAAACCCACCTTCTTTTGCAGGGAATTCTTTTCCACCACGTCAGAAAAGCTGTGTTTATGTTAAGAATAAGGCAGTAAAGATAAGGTGCTTTTCTGAAAATAAGGTTGCTGATTGTTACTCACTTCCTGTGATTTGGCTTTCCCAAACAGGTCTGCATTCCTTGGATGGACTTCCACAGTAAGGGGTTTGTCTCACTTGTTAGTTCAAACTGGGGTCAAGCTTCCTTTCCCTGACTCTGCCTCCCTGCCTTCCTCTTTTCCTGCTGAAAGCTTCAGATCCAGGTGTGAGTCTCTCCCAGGATCTGTTTGTAAGCAGAAGATCCAATCCTTTGGAGACCTGACCCTTGAGTCTCAGATTCTCAGGCACAGCGGTAGTTTGTGCCTAACACAAGTGTAAGGATTTTTACCAAGCTATCAGATGTCCTTGGTGAGGGCAGCAGGCCTGGAAGCTAACACAGCTTCCCAGCTTCCTTGGATCATTGACTAGAGGAAGGACTTGATTAAGAGCAGGAAAAGCCCGTGGCCTTCTAACAACCCTCTGTAGTCACCGCTTTCCTTGCTGCCCTCCCAGTGTCAATTGTCCCTGCTGCTGAGCCAGCCCGGGTCATCACACAACAAATGCTCTCAGCAGAACTCAGCCAGCTGTGGCAGCTGCCTCTGCAAGCATTCCCTTAACAGGAAACCTGGGAATGTCAGGAGTCTTTGAACAAGTGGGTAGAAAACTCCCTGCTGCTTCCCGGCCTTGGAAGTGGGTTAGAGATGTGTTAAAAGCCTTTGTCTCTTCTGCCTGTTTGTAACAGTGGGACCAAACACAAGTGCAAACAAACCAAGCCAGCACTGCATGGTGAGTGCTGAAGGAAAGGTTGTTCCAGCTGCCCAGGGAAACGCCGTTTCCCTCGGAAAGAGCAGGATGGCCGTGCCGTGCCGGCAGCTGGCACGGAACTGTGGAGCACTCAGGGGCTGCCCTGCCCCACAGTCCTGGTGGAAATGTGTTTATGCTGCAGGGAAGGAAAGCTTTAATTTTCCTGAGCTGCTGGCACGTTCCCAGGAAGACGTTGTTCTGTGTGTCAGCTCCTCCTGGAGTCGGTGTGCCGTAATCCCTGCTGCTGGAAGAATGGCAGGAAAGGACACTCCTGCCAGCCTCCACTGCCCTGCTCCGAGATTTTTCTGTGAGTCTGCCTTGGGACTGGGAGCTTGTGTGGAGTTTGTGAGCAACAGGAGCTGAGGGCAGGTCTCTGGCACGCTGGGGTGGAGGCCAGGAATGGTTGTTTCCATCTGGGAAATACCAGGGGGATACAAACAGAAAATCCTGAGTTGGGAAGGACCCGCTTTGTGTAAGATTTGGGGACTGCTGACACCTGTGTTGCGACCAATCGTGGAGCCACGGTGGCAATTCCATCCTCGTGTGGAGCAGGTGGATGCAGGAGGTGTCAGGGGATGTTCTCCAGGGGGAGGTTTTCCAGCTGGAGCGGAGGGGTTTCCTTCTGCTGTGGTGTCAGTGACCCAGGTCTTCTCCTGCTGCTTCCGTGGGGGAACGTGAAAGCAGGGATGTCCTGAGGAATGGCAGCAAGGAAAGCAGATGGATTGGAGCTGGTTGTCAGGCTTCAGAAAGCACACAAAGTATGTAACCCTCCTGCAATAATTTATTCCTACAGATCATGTCCCGAGTCACATGAAAAATTTTGTTCATAAACTTGGTTTTGGTCCAGTTGGTTTTTTTGCCATATTTTTCTGCAGAGGAAAAAGCCCACAGACTTCTTTTGACCATATCCACTTCCAGCAGCGAGGAGGAAACCAGGCATTCCTGGAATTATTATCAGAATTCCTTTGTCTCTGCAGGGCAGGAAGCCAGGCTGCATTGTTTCAATAGCATTTTTCTAGCCTTAAACCTGCCAGGCTGTCTATATGTCTCAATTTTCTCCGGGAATTTGGGGAAGCTGTGTGCATTTTGTTACAGCAGCTGCCCTGGCAGCTCATTTATGCACTGCTTTTACCTTCCTTGCCCTCAGCAGTGTGTGTGAGCTCATCCCTGGGTAACGAAACAGTAGGTAGGCTGCTTCGGGTTGTCTGTTTAACATGACTTGCTGTGGTCATGCATCTATAATATAATCTGATTTGTAATCCTCCCTGACTGTGTAACTTGGAGTTTGCCCTCAGTTTGGAGTTACAGTCACGTCTGTCTTTTATTGCCCGGAACTCTGGGAATAATTACGGCTTTTTTTCCTCATCCTAGAAAGTCTCAGGAGATACAACCCTACTTTGCAGCAGCTGGGAGAGTGAAGTGTCAGTGTTTGCTCTTTTTCGAGAGCTGGTTCTGTTTGGGGTCCATTAGAGTGTTAATCAGACCTGAGAACCGCCTGTGCTGCTCGGGGAGTGCTCAGCTCTGCCTCCCTGCCCGCTGAAGGGGCGAGGTTTGTCCCTGTAATCCCATACAGGAAGATTGCAGGTGGCCAGACCGAAATCCTGAGACCTGGAGGTTGGGGAGTGAATGGAAAGCTCTCCCCTCACGTGCACTCGTCCACACAGACTGAGTTTTGAGTCTGACTCATTCTCTGCGTGTGCTGGGTGGCCCGAGGGGCACCTGCTGCTGAAGGGGCCAGAGCTGCCTCGGGAGGTCTCAGCCCCTCTCCCCGTGCCCAGGGCAGGGTTAGTGCTGGATTGCTCTGTGCAGAGCTGGGGAAGGGCACGGCAGCTTCCAAGAGCCTTCGTGCCCCAAGCCCCTGGCGCTGGTTGTGCGTTTAGGGAGAGGAAATGAGTGAATTGCTTTGCCGTTAGCGAAGGGCCAGGAAATAAACAGGGACCTCGTGCGAGGGTTTGTTTTGCTCGCGTGTGCAGATAAGCAGCTGGGAGAGCTCTGGCTTTGGCAGCTCCCTGCGTCAGCCCAGCTCTGTGTGGATGTCAAAGGCCCTGGAACACAGCGCTGTCTCCCTGAAAATGGGCACAAGTGATTGGAAGACTTGAGGAATTGTTGCAAACGCCTGTTTACCATTTCCAGGTTCTGGAGGGCTCCCTGCCTTGGGCTGATTCTGTGGATCAAATCATGCTTCAAGCATAACAAGGAGAAGCCAGCATCAGGGGCATCATTCCCTGTGTTTGAGACAGAGGGAGACCTGTGGATTTGGGAATGGCCGTGCTGGGTCGTGTTGGCCACAGGGATGTCGAGACCATTCCATGGAAGGCAACTGAAGTCCTTGAGTCAGGCCTGCTTGGAGAGAGAGCTGAGTCTTTCTCCTAAGTGCTTGGGAAGGTTAGTACAGTGAAAGCACTCCATTAACCTCTTTGATCAGGAACGTGTTCCCATCATATTAAATCCCAAGGGAGCTGCCACATCAGCTGTCCCAGGATCTGCTCAGCCTCTGTGGGCTCACCGGAGGAGTCTTTGTGCTGACCAAGAAATGGGCAGTTGGGTGTTGAACGTGCTGACCTGGGAAATCTCAGCTGGTTCTGCTCCAAAGGCATTGCAGATCCATGATCAGCAGACAGGGAGAGGGAGCACAAGGGGCTCAGCCACCATTGGCCATGTCTGGGAGGTGAATCATTATAAACCATTAATTCCACAGGTTTATAGCAGGTAAATATGTCTAGTGCAGCCCATCAATAATATATATATGCTGAGTTTTGCTATCTGTGTATGAGGTCACTTTTAAATTATTGGTGTTGTAATCAGCATCATGTTAATATATCACTGAAATAACTGTGCAAAGGGACTCAGAAACCATCTATGTGGTGCATTTGGCTTCCTCTGAAGCCCCGACGAAACACAGGTTCCCATGTTTTGTGCCTCTCCCAAGTGCTGTTCTGAGTCAGTCAGTGATGTGGGTCTGTGTGTGTGTGTTTTCACAGCCACAGCCTTGCATTAGTTGCAGCCCCAGAAATCCCAGGGAAGGCAGGAGAGGCAGCAAAGAATGTGGGTTTAGGGTGGAGTGAGCAGGGAAGCGTGTCCCCTTTGGAGCCGTGGATGCTCCAGCTGCAGAGGGAGCAGCCCAGCTCTCGTGCTGGCAGGCAGGCTGTGTCGGTACCTCCACAGTGACAGCCTTCACTGATGCGTTTTTGGCTTATCACCACCGTGCCATTTGAATGCTCCTTTCCACGATCCCTTCCCCAGTCAGCCCAGAAGGGCCTTGCCGAGGGGTTGGAGGCTGTTCCAGCAGCCTTTCCCTGTGCTGCTGTGTAGCTGCCAGCTGAGATGGAGAGCTCATTTTTCCTTGGAATGAGGTTCTGTGCTGAGGCTGCTGGGGCAGGAATTTTACCAAATGCTCATCTCTCCTGCTCTGACTGTGGGCAGGCTCAGTAGGGACAGGCAGTGTTATCACACACACGGTGGCTCTTTAATGGGCTGTGGGAAGCAAGAGGGTGGTTTCAGTCTCCAGGACATGTTTAATCTTGTAACATCTCTTACTGCATTTAATAGCCTGGCCTACATCTTAATCACTCTGTGTGGAGAAATTAATCCAGACCCCTCTTTTGTCCTGGTAATGTTAAATCTGCACTGCCTTTGCCCAGGTTGGCCTGTCTTCCTCTGGCACTTGCCCAGCCTCTGCTCCTGCCGGTGCTGGGAATGCTCCCAGGGCTCCTCACAGAGAGGGATAATTGTATACATCTCTTTCCCTCAGAGACCTACTGGTTTTGTAGTTTTCCCTGCTGTGTTTCCCTGTAAATATCCATCCTCTAATAAGACACATCCTCTAATAAGAGGATTTTGGGGAGGATATTCTCCCACCTCTTTCCAGGGTTTAAGAGTGAGTGTAAAACACTCCTGACCCCCTGAGCAGCTTTTCCTGCACCTCTGAGGCAGCAGTCACAGATAATGGCTGAGTCAACCCCTGCTGTCTCCTTGGGCTACTATTATGGGATGCTTTTCCCCTGGAGGCTGAGTGTGCTGGCTCTGCTGTGCACATGGAAGGTACTGTGGCCACGGGGCCGCAGCTCCGGGTCCTGCCCAGCCCTTGCCTTGCCATCCAAACTTCCCCCACATAAAACCAGAACAGGAACTGTTGGTTTCACTCACGTGAGCAGGAGGGAGAGGGTGGGTTGGCTGTTCCTCCCCATACCCATGTGGTTATTGATCTCTGGGCGAGCGTTGGCTCCTATTTTGCAGGTGTAGCAAGGGGAAGTTGGTCAGCGGTTCGATGGCTCGGTGCTGTGAGAGCTGCTGTTTCTGTGCTCTCGGGAGCACCGTTTGGGGCTGGGACTGAGGCACAGGAATGGCAGCCCGTACAAGGGGAGGTGCAGGCTGGGAAGCTGCCTCCCAGCAGGCAGGAGATGAGCACTGCGGTGATTCACGGGTCTGCAGTGGTTCCGAGTTCCTGGAGGTGCCGTGTGCCAGGCGGGAGCCAAGGTGCTCCCAGCCACAGCTTGCTGGGCCAGGGTGAACATTCGCAGCTGAACTAACTTTTCTGCACTGTTGCTGCAGCTTCTGCTGACTGGAGCCCATGAGATACAGTTCCTGGGAAAGAAGGGTCACTGTCGGCATCTGGGGGGAGCTGTGAGGTTCAGGAGGGACCTTTAGTGCATGTATTTGGCACCTCAGTCAGTTTGACCCCCTGCTTTTTGCTCGAATATTGCTGCTGCTGAGAAGCTTTGTATTTTCATTTATAGGTGGGTTTTTTCCCCAATTTCTGTTGCAAATGGTCATTTAAAGGGGGTACAGCAGGACTGGGAGAAGCTGGAGGGAGCTCTGGTTTCACAGTGCAGGAGCCCACAGAACACCCGTCTCTCCTGTGCAGTGTTTCCAGTCCAGGGGGCTATTCCTGCCCTGGGGACACTCCTAATGAGCAAAGGACAGTGTGGTGGCACGGGGACAAGCCCCAGCAGTTGAGTAAATGGAGCCAGCAAAGATTTTCCCAATCATAAAGCACGTAAATCAATACCAGAACAAGCTGGCAGCCAGTGGGAAAGGCTTCAGCAAGAGCATAATGGGTTTGATTTTCTCTGTTTCCGTCAATACTGTGGCAAATGCATTTAGCAGGGGCTGAAGGGGAGCTAATGGGACATCAAACAGCCCAGCAAGGAGAGCTTGGTCACCTCCAGCACCAAAACAGCCCCACAGCCCAAGGTTAGTGTCACAGCAGAACATCAGTGTGGCAGTGCCAGCCGGCTGTTAGCAGGAGTGTGACCTCAGCTGACACCCCGCAGCATTTGGAGGTGCTCCTGTATCAAACCCTTTCTTCTCTCTGCCTCAACACAGGGAAAGTATCTGTTCCTCCTGTAAGTAGTTAATCTCTGCTTAGAAGCTGCTGCAACTGAGAGAAGAGTGTTCTGCTGTGCCCTCTGTGTAAACTTGTGACTGCAGAGGTGTGTAAGTAGCACGTGCCCGAGTGCAGGGTGTGCTCGGAGGGGAACACGGCACGTACTGCTTGAGAGATGGAACAGGGGCAGGGCTGCTGTGGATCCTGAAGTTTGGATCAGCACATTCAGTTCTGACACACTCGCTGAACAAGCTCAGCTTAGTTCATTATATTTTTAATTAAAGTCAGGAAGTGCTGGATCTGTAATCCCAAGGAATCTCAGCTTGTGGTGGGAGGATTTCAGACAACAGCAGTGTCGAGGAATGCAAACACTGTGGTGTTTGCTGCCCCAGAACTTCCTGAGAATATGTGCCTTGGTCGTGAGCAGCTCCTAAACATTCTGGTGAGCTTAATAAAAGCGTGCCTTGGGCAAACCTCCCTCTTTCTACATGATAGCACTAATCCTAATGTGGCTGCACTTTAATAAGGAGTTCTCCAGCACTTCTCCAGTAGGGCTGTTACGTAAGATGTGCAACCATAACAGGAAATCACAGAAGACAGGGCTAAAAATGACCCTTGGAGGTCGCCTGATCCTGCCAAGGGAGCTTGGACGCTGCCAGAGCCAAGGCTGGTTGATGCAGGGGTGGCCACGGGTGTCCCCACGAACCCAGCAGTGCAGGGTTGGCGTGTTCAGATTCCAACGGGGCAGCTGGCTGTAGTGACATGTTCCAGCCATGAACACTAATCCTGCACTAATTAAATCAGCTGACTGGCAATGACAGGGCAGGGAGATGATGGTTTGTGTGGCAGGGGATCTGCTCCCCAGTTAGCATGGAAACCCTTTCCTGAACATATGGAGCTGCCAGGGAATTCTGGGAGGTTTAAAGCAGCCATTGCACAGCCTTGGTTTTCATCTACCATTCATGGAAAGATTATTTGGTTTTCATTGTGGGGTGCTGGGTGTGGATTTGAATGACCAAAATCCAGTTTAATTTATATTAAGTTTAATAATAATAATACAATTATTAAGTTCCTGCCAACACAATGCAGAAAGAGCAGCATGGCCAATGACTCTCCCTGCTGAAGTTGGATATACCCAAAGCAAACCTTCACTGCCACACATCAGAGTGTCCCTACACACAACACCCTGGACTCTTAGCCGAGGTGAATTGTTGGCCGTTTCCCTCCTCTACACCCTCAGTGTTTGGGATGTGCCAGCTCTCCAGATCCTGGAGACCTTCAGGAACACGAACAGCGAACAGAGCTGATTGGTGGAAGCAGAAAGTGCTGCTGTTCACGAAATCCAGGTGAATTTTGCATCCTCCTGACATCATGTTTTCCCATTTTCTGGCCATGAGGGTGCAAGGACTGGCTGGTGCTGCTTCTGACCAGGCGTTGGATCTCCTGCTCTTTCTTTCCCCCACATACTGGCCTGGTCATTAGGTAAAATCCCTTCCCCCTTTCATACTGGGCTTGGTACCACCTCATCTGACCAAGCAGAAGTGTAGGTTGAACCCCTGAGGTTTTGCTTTCTGTGGAGTTCTCATCCAGTTGCTGTGCAGGGCTCTCACAGGTGGGCAGAGAACCTCAGAGTTTAAGCTCTTCAGTGCAGTCCCACGGGGAGCTGGAACCCTCCAAAAAAAATTAAACTATCAGAATGTAACATGCCATCCTCAAGCATTCTGAAACAGCAGAGGATAATCTGGCTTAAAGGACATTATGAATTCCTGGGTAGACTGGGATCAGGCTCAGTCACACAGAAATGGATAAAGCCAGTGCACAAATGTGCCTTTGGCAGCAGCATAAGTGTCTGATAACGTTTGACGTAACCCCAAAATATCTGCAAGCTTCAAGAGGGGGGATGTCAAAGGGAACAGATCAGCTACGTAAATATTGATGTTCCCTTACAACATGTTGGAGTGATGGATGTGGAGACGGGGGATTGTCACTGCATTTCCCTAAAAGCAAGATATTTGATATTTCTGTGTCTCTAATACTTTCTCTCCCTGTCTCCAAGCTGATTAAGAGTAAATGGATCATATAGGTCTTCTCATAAATACTTTTAGATGCAACTTTATTGTTTGGTTGGGTTTTTTTAGGGTTTGGTGCCAGTGTTTCACTTTGTGTGTTTTCAGTTCCTCCATCTCTTATGTCCTTGGCTGACTTCTCTGCTCATTTTCCCCTCTAAGCTCGTGGCATCACAGCATAAATATATTAACAGATCCTGAAATATATATGTGTCTAGTCTGTGTGTCAGGAAGACTCACAGAAGTTAGGATTTGCTTGCTCAAGCCTTTGGTGGATGGCCTAATTTCCCCTTTTAATCGGATTACAGGCAGAGATTTAAAGAAGTGTTTCACTCTTCAGGAGGGTTGAGCAGAGGCTGAGCTACTGGGAGCTGGCACGGGCAGGTTGGGAACTGAGGCAGAGCAGTGGTTTGGAGCAGCAGAGCCCAGCTCTGCACTCCCAGAGGACAAACAAGAGACACATTTAGCCAAGAGGTGCATCATCTGAGGAGCTGAGAAACGGTAAACCAGAAAACTCTAGAAGATAAAGAGCTGAAGAGAATCCAGAAGGGAGTTCGCTTGGAGCGGGCACAGCTGGGAACTGGAGTGGAGTGTGAAGTGTGAGCCCGAGTCACCTGCCTGTGGACTTGTGACCAAGGAATTCAGAGCTGGCAGTGCCAGAGGAAGTGCTGGTCCAGCCCCTCTGAAAAGATGGGTCCTCAGGGGCCATTCCGTGCGGGAAACAGCGGGGAGGAGAGGTGGGATGTGCCGGGAGCTGCTGCCCGTGCCGATGGCCGTGCTGGGAGGGAGCTCCTCCCCGCAGTGCCTGCGCTGGGAAGGAGCTGATGTAGTGGGAGGGGCCCTGTCGTGTGCAGTTAATTGAATTAGCTGTTCCTCTCCTGAGTGCTCATCTGAGCCGGGCTCAGGGCTCTCCAGAGATGCTCCATCACCAGCTGGGAAAGGCCTGATGCAGCAGAGCGAGCAGAACCTCACATCACCCCTTCCCTCCTATTGCACAGGCTATTTTTGAGCCAGGGCCGGGCTGAGTATTAATCAGCTCTGACAAATGACTGTGTGTTGTCTCCATGTTGTGTAAATTCCCGTGCATATTTAACCACTGCAGTCTCCTAAGAGCAGTAAGTGACACCTTAATCCCCATCTATGTTACGGGCAGGCTGGAGTAGTGCTGAGGTACCACAGGAAACTCGTGCTCAAATTCATCTGCCGGTCTACACCGGTGAGCAGCTCCGCTGTCAGTGCAGCTGTGCAGGGCTGGATCAGCTGGCAATGACAGCCATGGATTCCAGACCAGTAATCATAATTGTGCTAATTGAGTGGCAGAGTGAGCTCAAATGTGTGACAGGAACTGACATCTCCGAGAAAGTTGAGTGGATCGCTGAGTCAGGAGTGAGAACGTGGTGGGATTCCACACACAGGCAAGAGGCAGAGCAGAGTGAGAGGACCTTACCACAGAAAGTCCCTTTTTTTCTTAGAAGATGCATTTTTTCTTACCCCTGAGTGCTGTGTTCCCAGACATGGATCTCTCTCACACAGGACTTCACCAGCAGAAACTCTGAGTGACCCCAGAAATGAGTGCTGGTGAAGCTCTCGGGTGCTTTAGGGGTGGATCAGGGATCTCCTCTGAGCCCAGGTTCTCGGGGGCAGACTGGGAGTGACTGCTGCTGTTCACAGCCAAGCACAGGCTGCCCGTGTGCTCCGGAGCTGCTGGTGAGCGGAGCCGGGCTGTGCTCCGAGAGCTCCCAGAGCCCAGCGGGGCAGGGGGAGCGTGTCCGTGTGTGCGGGGCCCCAGGAGGGCGCGCTGTGCCGGGCGCTGTGGCCCCGGGGACACCGGGGACACACAGCCCCGCCTCGGCATAATGCATTGTCTTCGGGGGGCGTTGCCAGAACGCAGCCCAGGCTCACGGAGCTCAGGGGGTGGGTTGGAAGGACTCAGGTCTGTGTGGTCTTTCTCCAAGTGCAGCAGTTTAGAATCACAAGCGGCAAGGAGCTGATTAATTGCAGTGTCAGCGCTGTTTGTGCTGCCCTGAGAGGAGCGGAGCAGGACGTTCCCTGCACGCTGGAGAGAGGCAGTCTGCTCTGAGCACAGGCACGATGTGGCCCAGGCTGTGGCACCAGTGAACACAAGCAGATCTCTGTGGATAATACGAGTCTTTTTTTCTGTTTTGATTTTTTAGAATCAACCTTGTCCTATGTTAGGCAGCTGGAGGCCAGAGTAAGACAGCTGGAGGAGGAAAATCGCATGCTGCCCCAGGTGGGTGACTTCTGCTGTGGGATCAGGAGCTGGCAGGGAGAGAGCCCTGCTCCAGTCCTGTGCCGGGGAGAGAATCAAGATTCCTTGGCATCCCCCCTTTAAACTCTCAGAGATCAAGGCCCCTCGCTCATCTTGCTCGTGTGTGAGTGGGGGACTGATTTAAGGCCATGGCAATGCTTTCTGTCATGTTTTTCCTTTGCAGGAGTTGATACTTTGCTAGAAAAACTCCCTGGAAGCCCCTGCTTATAATTAATTAACTGACGGGTTGAAAATCACATGAACTGACCCTTTGCATTCTGGTTTTACCCCAAGAGCTCCTTGTTAAAACAGCAGCTACTTTTTACAGTTAACCAAAATATTTGGCTCTAAAAATGCAAATGCTATAAGTCATAGTAACTGGGTGATATTATTTTTAATACTCTGAGGAATATATCAGAAACATAAATGCAAGACTGAAGTGAAAATAAATAATAAGCAAATATGAAGTTAAAGGGGTTTTCCATTACGTTTTTAAGAAAAAATTTAGTGGTTCATTAAAAATGAAAGAAAGACGCTTGTAGCTTTTCAGATCTGCATATACTTAATGGAATATATTTCATTAAATAAGCCTTAGGAAAATCCATAACTCCATAAAATCCATGACAGTTGGAAGGGCCTCTGCAGCTCTTTGCTGGGTGACCTTGAGCAGTTCACTTCTCTCCACTCTAATTTTTGGATCTGGAAAAGAGGGACAGCAAGAAATGTCTGTCCATTAAGATGTGAACAGTCTTCACTAGCAAAGACAAAGGTTAGTCCTCAGAGACAAAGAATATTCTTTTCTTCTCAAGAATGTTTTTCAAGGCAAATGTTTTGTCTTGGGTCTGGAATAACACCAGGGGATAAATTGTGCAGGACATTCCTAGTGTGCAAACCCTTGGAAGTGGCTGTGTGTTTTATGTTTCTTTGTCGGGGTAGCTCAGGTGGAGCCCCACAAAGTGCATTCCCAGATCCGAGTGAAGGCTGGAACACCCACACTGTGGGCATGGAGTTCAGTGAAAATGCCTTGGCTGGGGAGCCAGAACCAGAAAACAGTGCCTGGGAGGAGTCACTGGAACAAGAAGTGCTGATGGAGAGGTTTGAAAGCCAGAGCCAGGTGGGCAAGCCTGGAATCTGCTTCTGGGTTGGTTTTACACACACAGCTCGGAGCTGCTCTCTGAGGGGTCTGGCTGGCACAGGCATCTGTGGCAGAGCCCTGAGAAACCTCCTGGTGTCTCTGGATGCTTCATTCTCAGAAATAACGAGTGATGAGGGTTCCCATTTCCTGCCATACCTTACCTTTCCTCCTGAAGAAAGGGGTGGCCTTGGGGAGAGGAAGGAAATGCAGCTTATCATCCCATCACCTGGACGTTCCCTTCGCCGAGTTAGTTCTGGGGGTTGTTATTCCTCTGGGTACCCCCTGAACGTGCTCTCACTGGTGGTCAGGCCCTGCCACAAAGACAAGGGTGCAGGATGGAAATGCATCAGCTCCTGGCACTGGTTCCATTCCATTTCAGGGGAGGAACGGGAATTTGTTGGGCGTGAAGCCAAACCGAGTGCTCTTGACAAATAAACTGAAAAGCTACCCTGAGCTCCACAACTGGTGAGGGTTTCTGGCACAGCCCTGGCTCAGTTACAGTGCTGTGCCTTCAAATTTCAGCTGTGCCTTTTGCACAGCCCCTCTCTGATGGAGTGCTGGAGCACTGGGAGGGGTTGGGAATTGCAGGATTGCTCTTGGGACAGAGAGGTGATGACTGATTCATGTGACACCTCTGCTCAGTCTGCACTGAAGAGCCCTGGCCTTGTCCCAGGCTTTCTCCTCTCCTCCTGCCACACTTCCCTTCTTTTCCCTCTCAGCTTTCAATATCCTTTCTTTTCCCCCTTTTCTGCTTTCTGTCACTCATGAAAATGCACTGACACATGTGCTGACACGTCTTCAGACAAATCACTCCCCTCCTCTGTCACATAGGGGTGCTTCTTCCCAATTTCTTTTGCTTTGCTTGTCTCCCTCCACATGCATTAGTTTGGCTTTCTTCTCTCCAAAACCCCACAAGCCTCTAATGTAAAGGTTTTATTAATATTTAGTGGCATTCCAGAGAGAATGGTTTCACGTGCTGCCCTCCCTGTTCAAGTGGAACCCGAGTTGCAGCTCACTCTGCTGTACCCAAGGGCTGCTTCGTCACGGGAATTGCAGAGCCACCACTGAGTCAATATTTTAGTTTGATCAGGTGATAGGAAAGGAATAAACCCGGGAATATCCACTGAAGCCTGTTCCTGTGTCCCTGTGCTGCAGAGGGGTGGCTTTAAGGAGGAGCCGTGGCTGGGGTGTCCCCGCTGCTCCACCTCGTCCCAGCAGCCCTGCACACACAGCCCAGGGCCTGTGCGTGTTCTGGGGAGCACACCCAGCAATAACTAAGAAATAGGTAGGGACCAAACAATGGATTTGGATCCCATTTACACTCCCTGGGCTGGGACAGACCTGCTGTGTCAGGGAGTGACCTCGGGTGGTGAGCACAGGGCTGTCCTCCCAGAGCTGCCGGGGGTGGCACTGCTGTCCCCGCCTGGTGCCGGGGAAGCCGGGTCAGGAACTGGCAGCCACACCTCAGTTAGCTGGAGATAGCCCTGAATTTTTGTAGGAGCAGTGTTTCAGGGCTGATCAGCTCAGCTGAAAGGCTGTGGAAATGTGGACATCTGTCATACAATGACAGTGAATGCATTTGCAAGAAGAAATTTGGCAAGTCACCCACCTCAAACTGCTTCGCTTCTTATTTGTTTCAGGGGAGGAGGGAGCAGGAGGCAGGGATGGAGAACTGACAGACATTCCCCCCTTCCAACTCTCTGTCCTTGGAATTCAGCTCCCCCTCTCAGTGCCGGGAAGGAGGCACTGCCAGGGTGCAGCAGACAGGCTGCCAGTGGAGGCTGGAGCCAGGGAGCTGAGCTGCTCCACAGCCCAGCAGCAAAGCCATGAGGCTGAACCAGAGCCCTTTGCTCCCTCTCTGCTGCCTGTTCCCTATTCTTCCCTTTCCAAGGCTTTTGGTCCTATTCCATCTGTTTTTGTTGTCTCTCTTTCATTTGCACTGTTGCTTCAGGCACTTTTTTGGGGGTTTGCATCCTTGCTCTCCATTTCCAGTCCTGGAATGTTTACCTGGGAAATGGCAGGTGTGACTCTTGGGCACACACTGCTTTTTTTTTAAGCCCTTCCAACACTTTCCATTTCCTTCTTTCTTCCCCCTTCATTGGATTATCATGTGTTATTTCAACCCGTTCCCAAATCTTTCAAAAACCTTTTGCTGAGATCTGTGTTTTTTATTTTGCCTCTGCATGGCATGGTTTTAATTATAAATCTAATTAGAAGATGGGAACTGTTTAGTTAGTTGGTTTTTTTTGTAAAATCTGTGTCACTCACAGTCCAACACTGCTTGTCTCCTCCCTTGCACAGAATAGGGGATCCTCCAACCAAAATGTAATTAAAACACACTGAACAAACTCATGTTTCCTAATCTTGTCATCAAATATTTGCTGAAAGAGAGTAGAGCAAGAGCATCCACCCACCCAGTTGTTTCATGTGCTCTCATCCTCAGTTGGAATTAAAAGATCATTAATAGAGGACTTCAGTTTCCAGCAGCCGAGGTTCTGACCAGTCTTTGTTCCAGGGTGTCCATCCTCGTTGGCAAAAGCTCATGGACTTGATGTTACCCAGATACAAAATCAAGAAAAACCTGGTGTACCAAGAGTTGCAGTGCAGGGAGTACGGATATCTTTTATTCCAAAGGTCTGGAGTTACTTTGCACTGATGGTTTTCTAGCAGGCTCCACCGAATCTGACAGATTTTAAATGCTGGTGGTCTTTCAATGTGTGGCCTCCACGACTGGGAGCTGTTACAGCCCAGGACCTTTTCCTCTTACATGTTCATTATCAAAGGAGGGTTATGGAGGGGATTTCCTGCTGGCAGTGCCTGTTCCTGAGGGTGTGGAGCCACTCAGGATCTGAGTGTGCCTCAAATCCGCTGTGAGGGGGGGTGGATTTGGGCAGCAATGTCCTGGAGGGGCTTCTCCTGAGCTCTGTGAGAACAGGTGAAAAACGGCAGCATTTGAACATTGTGTATTTTAATTGACAGGAACACTCCCTAAAAGAGTTGTTGCTGTTCTTTACGTGCACTATTAATCCAGCAGAGCAGTTACTGCTTTCTGGTTTTCCTCTGTCCTGCCTGTTGGAAACGAGCTGACAAACACAGCCTGTGTTTGCTTGGAGCTGTACAGGGAAATTGAGGGCTGAGCAAATCAGAAAAACGCTTGGAAAATCAGGTAGTGATGGAGCTGGCGTGGCACTTACCCAGCGGGAAGGACGTTCTTCCCAGGAAACCACTTGCCTGTGGGATAAGAGGCTGCTGGAGAACGAGGTCCTGTGTGTTTGCTGAGGGTAAGTGAACAGAGGCAAACCCTGTTCTCTTGGCAGCTTTGGTGGGGTGACTGAGTGTCCTCAGGGCAGGCTTGGGCTGTGTTTTCCCTCCTTGGCTCTCCCACGTGTCCTGCGGAGGGGCTGGAAGACACACACCCCTGCCTTGGCTTGGCACCACAGGGGTTTTCCTTCAGGACTGTCCTTACCAACAATGCAGATGGAAAAAATGAAGTTTTCTACTGGCTTTAGTAGGAAAGCTCCTGTTAATTCTCTCCCTGTTCCACACAGGGGTCTTTACTCTGCCCGTGCCCGGGACACAGTGCAGGGTTTGCCCCTTGCACTGGGGCAAAATGGCCTGAGCAGCCTCAACATTTTGCACTCCGTGTGAGTGAGGCACTGAATTCCCATTCCTCTGGGCTTTCTGGGAGGTGAGATTACAGGGCTGAGTCAGGTGCCCTGTGCTTTCCATTCCTTGCAGTCTGTATTGGCATCAGATACTGTGCAGATTTACTCCTAACAGAAAATGATGTGCACAGTCAGTGATCTCACTGTGATCCTTGTGGGAAGCCATGCCCAGGAGATGCTGTGGGTTTTACCTGCTCTCTGCAGAGGTGTGATCTGCACAGAGGACACGTCACACAACACCAGACTGTGCTGGATCTCGGGCACCAGGGCTGGGCAGGAAAGCAGGGAAGGGTGGCTCTGGAAGGGGAGCAAAAAAGTCAGTTGTTTCTCAGGTGCTGATGTTGGGCAGTGCTGTTTGTTCCCAGGTGCTCAGGGTGGGTAAAGCTAACACAGATTGCAGCAGTGTGGAGCCATGGCTGGTTTGGTTCCACTTGCACAGCTTTGTTCCTGGGTATTAACCAAAAAGCTCTGCCACACGGGACCCCTCCCTGCAGTGGCTGAGTGCGAGGGCTGT
Source organism: Myiotriccus ornatus (assembly GCA_036023395.1). Lineage (NCBI taxonomy): Eukaryota > Metazoa > Chordata > Aves > Passeriformes > Tyrannidae > Myiotriccus > Myiotriccus ornatus. The sequence continues at coordinate 3,660,016 of JAYRBT010000114.1, read as the reverse complement.
GTGGAGCCAGGCAAGGGCAGGGAGAGAGCAGCATCTCTCATCCCCCAGGGCCCCTTTGGCAAAGTGCCTTTTCCTCCTGTTTGGCTTCCCTGCCTCAGGAGCTCATCAGCAGTGCTGGGGTGTCTCCAGCCCCACAGGACCCACCTCCAGGCTGGTGCCATCCCCATCATCTGCTGCAACAATGTGCCCCCCCAGAGAAGGCAGGAGCTGTGCTGCCTCAGTGGAGTGGCCTCACCTGAGATGAGAAGCCCCTGAGCCTGAGATGGGCCTTCAGGGCTGCAAAATCCGCCTTCTTTTTAAAGAAAAGCTCATGTCCCTTATCAAGGACAGAGGGAGAAGGATGTCCACGGGGGAAATACTAATTTTCAGTCTCCTCCCAACATGTGCTGGGAACACTGGCTGCTTGAAGCAGTGTGTTCACAAGTGTTCTCGTGAAGGGAGGCAGAAATGTGCTGCATATGGCACAGAGGAGCTGTGGAGGACACACAGTGCCTGGAGCAGGGCTTGAACTCGGCGAGCAGCGCCACTCGCAGCAGCTTTGGAGTTCCTTGTGTTCAGGAGGCTTCACGTGTGCAGGCTGTGCTCATTTGCTCAGCCTCTTAATGGCAATATTTCTGGTTTACTGTTCCAACTGACCGAAATCTTTGCTGGTCCTGGAGTTAGTAAAGAAACAGGATACTCTGACTTATAAAAACCCCAAAGCTGACTGAGGGAATTTATCCTAACCCAGAACTGCTCCAATCTGCTCTATTGCCCCTTCTCCTTCCTCCCTCATTTCCTCTCCCAAAGTACAGCATTAAGTCTGGCCGGTCTCTGACACATCTATAAATCCTTCCCCCAGCAAAATAAGTCCTAAACCCCGTTCCATACATCACAGCAAATTGATAATAGGCACTGCTGGGCAGAGTTGCAGGGTAATGCAGTGGGATCCATTAGTGCCCGCTCGTGTGGAGTCCGTGGATCCATTGCTTGGCAGGAGGCCGGCGCTGGACGACTCTGTGTATGAGATGAGGTTTCAGAGTCAGCCATACAGTGCCTTTTCTTTGGGTTTAGCATATGCAGCATTCTGTTTATCTGTTTATGGATTGACTGCTTGTTTTGGGGGTTTTGAACGTGCAGGGCTCAGTCCTGCGGAGGATGGGGGAGCTCGAGTCGATGTGCTGGGTGACTGGCAGGCTTCTCTCTGCCCTTTGGCACTGCTGTGAGCCTCGCAGAGGCCTGGCCATAGCCCAGCACGCTGGAAGCTCGCCTGGCCTGTGTGATTTGCCGTTCCTTTTCAGGCAGCCTGGACCTGTGAAGCTCAGCCTCGTGTCTCGCTCTGTGCCCTTTCTCTCCCGCACCCACCTTCGTCTCTCCTGTTGTTTAGATTAGAGACACCCCCAAAACCACTGCAATGTTCTGTGTGTGCTTGCTCAGTGGGACAAAGGAGAGCCCCTCAGGGCGCTGACTCTGAGCAGAGGCTCTTTCCACTGTCATTATTTCTCCTTCAGAAATGCATTTCCCACTCATCCCAGCAGGGCTTACCGCTGTGTTACTTCTTAATGTCTCCTATGGTGTTTCTTACTCTTTAAGAAAGGAACTTCCCATCTCTCAGTCTTTGAAGTGTTTTCCTTCTTTATATTTCTCATTTGTTTTTAAGCAAAATTCTGCCTGAAGGCTGAGGGTGAGGAGCAGGGCAGGCTGGGAGCACCTCAGGAGCATCCCCAGGGATCCCATGGCTGCCCACGAGTGCAGCAGGGGTATTTTTAGCGCTCTCTGAAGCTTTCTCAGGTTACCTCAGCACTGCAGTCGCTCCAGGAGATGCTTCACACCCTGCAAAGGTTGAGGAGACTGAGCTGGAACAGTTCAGGTAGCTCAGATTTGTCTGGCACTGGCCTGAAAAACCCTTCCAGGTGTTCCCTGGGAGCAAAACTCCCCTGAGGTTGTCACTGCTGGGGACAAATTGGCATCTGGTGCTGTGGGGAAATGTCCTGAGCAGCCTTATCGTTCTGCAGTCAGTGTGAGGTGCTAAACTTCCACTGCTCTGGGCGAAGGCAAAGGGGCCGTGCCCTGGCACCCTGGGAAGGAGTGAGTTGTCAGCCCGGAGCTGTTTCCTTCCCTGGCCGGCTGTGGCTGAGCTGGGCTCGCAAACCTTGCAGCAACGTTCACAAACGGGAGTTTTGCTGAAGGAACAACCCCCAGAACTATTGGGATAAACTTAGACATCCTCCAAACCTTCCTCTGGGGTTGAAATCATCTCTCTAAACTTTGCAGCGCTTTCCGTGACAGATTTTGATTTACAGATGAGAAATTTGGTTGCTACGTGCTGACCTTCCAGGGGAACACCCCTGAGGGCCAGAGTGACACTCACGTGGGTCTTGGTTCCTGTGGCACAGAGAGGGGGACTTGGGAGTAACACACGCCTTCAGTGCTGCTCAGCCTTTGAAAAGAGAGCAGCGAATAACTGGCATGTTTTAATCAGCCACCCAGCCTGCTGTGTATTAAGGAGTGTTTAATCTCCTCCGAAGGAGCCCGGTAGGATGCCCAGCGGGGCGGAGGGGAGGCCCTGCCCTGCCCAGCCAGCCAGCGTGGGGGGACATGGCTCAGCCTCTGCGCAGCCTGACTCAGTGGTAAATGCTCTGAAGGTAACGCCGCTCCGCTGCCGGCCCTGCCACGCGTCCTGTCTGTCCCTCAGCTCGTGTCCTGTCGTCCTGCCGACATCCCCGTGGGACCACCGGGATGTTCCTGTCATCAGTGGGCTTGTTTCTGTCTGTCACCCATTGTCTCTGTGGCCTGTGTGTTTCCTGGGCAGGGATCTGGCCCTCACAGGGGGGATTCTGCTCCCCACGTTCCTCACGCCTGTAGTTTTCCTTTGAGGCTGAACGTGGGGTTTTGCTGAATAAGGAGGTGTTTCTGCTCCGTGGAGGGTCCGTGTTTGTGCTCAGGTGGGATGCAGTGGATTCCTGCAGAGGGAAATACTCTGATGCAAAGATAAAGCCGAGGCACATGGTGTGTTCATGCTAAAAATAGCAGGGCCTTGGGCTGAAGACCACGGTCCCAAGGTCAGTGCTGACGCTTCTCTGGGAGCAGATGTGCCTTACCCTGAAGCCAGGCCTGGATTGCAGAGGCCTGTGTGACATTGATACACAGCAAGTGACACAAGTAATCAGAGGGGTAGAGTTGCAAGTTCTCACTTCTGTCAGCAGTGAAACTGTTGCAATTAAAGAAACTTAGAAGGTGTTACAAGATTGAAAGGTTTGTGGGGTGATGGGAGTCAGCAATGGCTGAGCTCTCTGCAAGCACAGGCATCAAGGGTGTCCACGTTCCTCTGGAGAGGGGTAAAAACTGAGGGAGGGCTGAGCAGGGACTGCACATCCCTCTCCTGTTTTGGCTCAGACGTGGTGGTTTTGGTGCTTTTGCCCCTCTTCTCTCCTGTGCCTCTCGTCAGCTGAACTGCCTCAGTATCCAGCAGGTGTTACTCCCCACATGTACAGGTGTTGCAGGGACACACTTGAAGGGGGCAGG
>JAYRBT010000114.1:3645021-3656412 GCA_036023395.1 Myiotriccus ornatus | reverse complement strand
GCAGGGGAGGATTGGAAGGGACTTCTGTAGACATCTGCTGTGCTTTTGAGCTTTGTGGAGAGGCACAGTAGGAGCTCCGTGGTGCTGTGGACTTGCCTGGACCCCCAAGTTTCTGTGACATTGCCCTCTCCTCCATTAGGCCTGAAGGAATGGCTTTGCTGACGTGAACTGTGCACCAGTCCCAGCCACCAGACCCTTCCTGGGACACTTCACCACAGGCTGTTTTCCTGGCATCCAAAGGGGTCAGGCAGCCAGGAGAGCTCCAGCCCCTCTTCCCACAGTGGCAGGTCCCCTCTGGGGTGGCCTCCCCAGCCACGTCCCTGTCAGCAGCAGCCCATGAGAGCTCTGCCCTTGCCCTCCTACCACATTCCCAGCTCCAGGAGTGCCTGGCCCAGCAGTGCTCCGAGCCCTCCGTGCCTCTTCCCTACATCCCACCTGCTGCTGCCCAGAAAATAAAGCTCTGCCAGGTCATTTTGTCGAGAGATCATGGGTAATTACGGAAAAAAGCCTTTTGTAGTTCTCTTCAAATACCCCCTGGCAAAGGCACTTCCCTGAATGGAGCGTTACCAACGTGCTTGTGACAACCTGTAATAACAACTGGTGTGCGTAAGTGGAGTGTGGGAGCAGCAGCTCGTGGCTCTGGTTGCTGAAATGGATTGATAAGAGATACACAGCATTTAGTTCAGCACGAGGTGAGAGCCCAGCTCTCAGTTCACCAGGAGGGAGTGCAGCAGGCAGCAAGAGATGGAAATGAGCTGTTAAATAAATGTGAAATGGAGACTGAGCTCAACAGCCTGCCCAGCCCAGCCAGGGAGCACACCCTGCTGGCTCCCGGTGAGGATAGGGGATGGATCCGCCTTGCAGGGGAGGCACAGCTCCCACTTGCACCACTTGGCACAATCAGATTCAGGAGGAAGAACAAGCACACCTCAGGAGCCTGCTTTTCCGTCCAAATTTGGCAATTTGGAATTCCTGCAGCAGAGGAATAGCCTTTGTTATAAAACCTCCTTGTTGGTGCAACCCACTTCTCACCGCAGGAAATCTCAGAGCAGGAGTGTCTTTGAAAGGGGCAGATGCATTAGAGAACAGAGGGAGGTAATTGCTAAAAATACTGCTTTTGCTTTCCTAAGTGATGAGGAGACTAAAAAAATGAAATTTTAAAAAATTGCCTGGGAATTCCTGCACTGATGGAGAGAGTGGGAACAGGAGCAGAGCTTTGCTGTGCAGTTGGGCTGACAAGGCTCTCCCAGGACCTGCTCCCTCAGGCTGGATGGCTGGAAGGAGAACCTGCCGGGTCCTTGGCAATCCTCCCCACCCTGCCAGTGGCTGTGGGATTATTCCTGGAGTGCAGGTGGGATCCCTGGGGATCTGTAAGTGGTTATTTCTCACAGCAGGATGTGTTTGATTCCTTTTGCAAGTTGTATCTGGCCAAACTTCCTGCTTGTGATGTTGCAGACCGGGGTTTGTGTGTATGGAACGGTGATTGTTACCTGGTCTGTAGGTCAGTAAGTCTGACTACTTAGAGACTATACTTACACTACTGGCCTTATTTGTGGCTGCCAAAAAAATGTATGACATGAAATTCCCTTCTTTTTAAACATGCCCATGGCTTGGGAGCTCAGGAAAACATCCATCACCAGGGCTGTTAAAGGCTCTCTTAGCACCACCTTAGTGACACAGAGAAAGCTGAGGCTGGAGAAATGTGCAGTAAAAGTTTAAGGTGTTTAGCTTTATATTCCATACTGGGCCTGGAAACACCTGGAGATGCAAAGTATTTTTTGTTTAAATGCTGACAATATGCCCTTGAAGATTTTCCATGGAAATTAAGCCAATTAGTGTTTCTGTAATGCAGTTAGTGTTTTGTTAGGAGCACTATAATGTTAACATGTTGGTTAGTATTGATCAGAAAAATCTATGTGGGATAATATATCTGGGGTAAAGTGCTGTGTGACCTGAATTCATCCTTCCTAAGAATGACACCTGGCAAGAGGGATGAAGCCTGGCAGCCTCAGTTTCCCCACCTGAGCAACAGCCCTTATGACTTTTCCAGCCTCGGGTATTCCTTCGCGATTTATGGCTAAAAAGGCAGTTTCTGACTCATCCATATTTAATGGCAATCCGTAGAAGTCCTTGTGGTGCAAGTAATGCCACTTCTAAAATGCTAAATTTGACATTATGGCTTCATTTTTGTAACTCTCAGATAGGTACTGGTGTCCTGCCTTGTCCCTTTGTTCCCAGCCCTTCAAAGCTCTGCTGCAGCCACTGAAACGCTCCCTGTCCCTCTGACTTTACAATCTCTGCCTGATTTCACTGTTGATACATTATTATACTTTCAAAGCAGCTGGTTATTTCCCTTCTGGTTTTGCTTTCCCTTATACCCACCTAGTCCAGGTTAAAAGCACAGTGGATTTGGGATAGACCGATTACCACGTGTATTATAATCTTCTCTTTGCACTCTCACTGCGGTTCCTGCCAGGCTGTTTGTCTGCAGCCTCAGGCACTGTGGGTGTTTCACAGGAAACATTTGCCATGGCATCGTTTTCCCCGTGAAAACAGTGGAATGGGGACAGTTTGGGGCTCCCTAGTTTTGATGTACAGTTTGGATTGGTACCAAGATGCAATTTGGTACCAGAATAATGTCATAATGCGAAATGCAAAGGTGGACGTGTAATTCATGTTGGAGGAACTTTACGGTGCTACGTGACCACGCTGGTGTTTCACTGAGATAACGGAGGTGGGAATTCTCTCCTCAGCACGTGTGTGTGCAATTGGTGTTGTATTTGGAACGTTTTTGCTTTGTATTTATATACTTGCATTGTCCTAGGAGGATGTAGCAACATGTGGCAGCAGGTCTAGAGGTAGTTTGTCATGTATTAGTGAGCTTGGGGCTGATGCAGTGTCTGTTCACTGCTGGTAAAACAGTAAATAATGACGATGGAAACCAGTTTTACCTTTCTTGACAGTCATATTGCTGTTGATGGTTGCCAGAGGTTGAGGGGTGGTTTAGTAGCAGCTACACCTTAGCTGGTCGTGAGTTGATTATTATCAAGCAGGAATAATCAGAAATTGCAGTACACAGGGTGTGGAATCACTATTCTTGTCTCTAGAGAGGCCTGGTGACACGACACCAGCTACTGCTCTCCTGCTCATAGTCCAGCAGTCTTCCTATAAATCAATATAAAATACTTCCTGAAATGTTCGAGGGTGTCACTTCTCTGCCTTTTTAATTCCAATAGTGTAAGAGGTGATGTTAAGCACAGGGACTGCGTGCACAGTCCCTTGGACCTCAAGGAAGAACTAGGGAAAGAAACACTTCTAGTGCCTTGCTTGGTTGTAAGAGAACAAGTAGATCCCTTGAAAAAAGAGAACTGCTCTGTGCTTGTTGAACTGGCCACGTTTAGACAGCTCTGGACTGGTCTGTGTGCTTCTGAGTCACGTTGTGCAGGAGGTGTGGTTGGGGAAGGAGTTGAGTTTCAGCTGAGGCCTTCAAACACCCTCAGTCTTGTGTCTGGGGCACAAAATATCCCAGTGCTGCACGTGCTGGTCCATCTGTGTCTGTTTTTGATCATTTGTCCCCAGCATGTGCTTTCTGTGTTCAGAAGGAATGTTGTACCCCTGAGGAACATCCTGTGCTCCTGTCGTTTGTCCCTGCCCTGTGCTGCATGTGCCAGACCTGTGGCATTCCAGCTGCATGTCCGTGTGAACACCGGTGCGCCTCCACCCGGGATAACGATCTCTTTCCATCCCTCCCTTTAGGTTGTGTGGAGGAAACTTGGAGATGCTGCAGGGTCGTGCCCTGGAATTAGGCAACACTTGTCAGGAAATCAGTATAAAGGACCCATGTAACGGCCTCTCTGAAGAGCAGGAGTTTGAAGTGCCCACGAGAGGGAAGGAACTGGCTGTCCCCCCAATTCCCACTGACGACGAGGTGTGTGGATGCCCTGCACGAGCCTCGGCTGGACACCAGAGCTGCTGCACAGGGGGCTGTCCGTGCTGGCAGCGTCCCCAGCCCTGCTGTTCCAATATCCTGCCTAGTGACACGCTGCACCCTCGCTGCAACACTCCACCTTTAGGAGCACTGAGGTATTTCCATCCTAACTCCACAGATACTTGGGATTCTGCAGGAGCTACGCGAAATAAGTTTTATTTTGCTTAGTTACAGCGAGTCTCTGACAGGTCTGAACGAGTTTTCCGCTGGATGTGAGAGAGGTTGGAGAGATGTGGATAAACTGTGCCTTTGGTCTCCGCAGTTCTGAGAAAGTCGCTTCTTAGTAACTCCCCCTTCAGTCTGTAAAGGACCCGTTAATGGTGCTTAGGCAATTCCCAGGTGATTTCTTTGCTTTGGTAGAATAACCTGCCTTCGGAGGTGCTAAAAGACCATGAAGTCCTAACCAGCCAGTAGTGTAGCACAACTACAGTCCTTGTAGTGATCCACAATTTCTTTCTAAAGGAAAGTCAAGGTAGCTTTCTCTTGATGCACATCTTCTGAAGAGGTGTAGGGTGTTGGCAGCCCTTTAGTGAACAGAACACTTAGGCATCCCTAGCACAGGTTTCAGATCAGAATCTCCATTAGAATTTTTTTGGAAAGTATTTTCCAGCTGTCAGGATGCTAATTTCTAACTGTTTAATTTAGAGACGTGCTGGTTTATTTAACAAGAGCCTATAAGGATCTAAAAGATTGCACTGCATTATTAAAAAAAGCTTTCCTTGCCACTGTAGCGTTCTTTCAAAGAAATAGGGTTTTATTATCCTCAGAGCATGTCTTTCATTATTATGAGGCAGAAAGCTCTTGTTCAGATTGCCTGAGATGTGACCAGACGGCACCCTAGATGTGCTTAGTTTATTTTTATCTCTGTGTATGACACTAGTTGTGTGTATTGAATTATAACATAGGTATTTTGTGTATATCTAAGAGCAATGATAGTTTCATGTATGAATGTGCAACAGGCTTGTGACTGAATGGCTGTTGCTTCACTTTTTACCATAGCTGAGCGTCAAAAAAAAGAGACTAATAAAAAACAATAATAAAAGGAAAAAAATAGGAATGCAACAATTCCTGGGTTTCTGGTTTGTTCTTGGTTGCTGAGATTTGAGCCAAAGCGAGAAGCTGTGTTTTCTCTGAGCTTGGACATCCTGGACCGTGGGCTGTTTGCCATGGAACGTAGCTCGGTTGCTGTACAATCTTTTGTTATATAGATGATGTAAATCTGCTACCTGTCTTCAGCCAAACTGTGTTAATTTGCGGCAGTGATTCTGTTGGGTTTTGTTGTTATTTCCACTTGGTACCGTTGGATGTAAGGCCTCCAGCGCTGCTTTCTCGGGCAGAGCTGCCGTTCGCTCCTTCTGCTTGAGTTGGGAATGTGGAATCCAGCCTTCTGTTTGAAACACGGCCCTGCTGCGGGATTTCTGACACGGAACCCGGCCCAGGCAGCTGTGTGTTAGCGCTCCACGTTGTTTTCTCCCGCTGCACACTTGAGTTGCAATTGTTGTATTCCTATCTCCGTGTGTATGAACAGCTGTACCACCTGTACTTGTGCCTGCAGGGGCGACTCGAGGGACGCTGGTCTTTTGACACTTCACTTGTGTAAATTTTGATACTGTATTAAAACTATTTTTTTACAGTTCTGCATACGATGGGGTATCAAGTATCTGTGTTCATCTTAGCAATGGTAATAAATTATAGAATCCCACCCTTGTTTGCTCTCCTTTCCTGACCAAAGCTGCGAGGGGCAGTTTGCTTTGAAGGGGCTGTTGGAAATGTTTCCTGCCTGGTTGAGAAATTAGCTGCATGTCGAGCATTTTTCTTCCCTTTCTTGCCAGGTATCTTTAAAAAAAAAAACAAACCCCAGAACTGGGAGCTTGCCTCTTTGTTCTGTGCTAAACGAGGAGCTGCGTGCGGGCTGTGCCGTGGGGCGGTGCCAGGTGCAGGTGGTTAAGGCCAGGTGGGAGTCGGTAAGTTGAGCTGCAGTTGCAGATCCAGAGCACCTGTGCTGGTTCCTCCTTCCTCCCAGAGCAGCTTCAGGGTGAGGACAGAGCAACGTGGAGCTCCTGGAGTCGCTGTGCTCAGGTAAGAGGTGCTGGTGTGTTGGTGGCACAGGGGGAGGTTGGTTGTGTCCCACTGTCCCCACTACATCTGTCCCCGGGACTGGGGTCAGGGGAAAGGGCTTGTGCTTGTGCCAGCCAGCAGAAAACCTGCTCTAAATGTTCTGCTAAATCTAAAAGCTGCTAAATCCTGTGGTGACCCCTAAAAGCACTCTTACTAAGAGCAGAAGGCAGGCAGTGTATGGATGGAGAAGGGGGTTCTGGAACCTGCTGGAATGTCTCTGTGCCAGTAAAGAAAAATCTCTGTAGCAGGTAGAGACCTTCACCCCATCTGCCTTGCTCCCTGCACACATGGTTAAGGCTTTTTCAGTGAAATGTGATTGCACCAAACCTGGTGGACTCCTTGTGCAGTTGTTTTAGCATAATTCTGCTTCAGCTGAAAATTTGCACGTGTTACAGGGCCATTCCCAAGCTCTGGGCTGAGCCTGAATGAGCTGTAAAATTCACTACGGAGTGAATTTTAAGTAGCACTGGGGTAGTGGATGTGGGGAAGGGATTTTACGTTCTGCACTGCAGGGAAGCTGCTTTGCTGAAGGGTTAGGAAGCAAAGAATGGCACTTTGTTTTCAGCAAGTGACTGGTCTCAGTGGAGCCTGTTCCCCAAAGGCTGCAGTTGATGGACATGTTTATGAATGTGGCACGAAGCCAGCATGCCCTTTTTAATGTTTTGAGCGCCCAGCCCTGCTCTCCTCTGTGCTGCCCCAACCTCTCAAACACCAAACGCCCCTCGGGCTCTCTGTGCTGCCTCCCCAGCAAACACCACCCTTGCCAGGGCACTGGTTTGTTTAATGCCTTTAAATGTCTTTGAAATAAGTCCCAGGGTGGTGTGAATTCTTTCTACTGATCTCACCAGTTTGATACAGAAGTGGCTCAGCCATTTTTTTCCCCCACTTTTGGGTGGAAAAACGTCTTGATGAGATGACTCTTTTTTTTTTTTTTTTTTTTTTTTTTTTTTTTTTTTGAGTTCCTGCAGAGTGTCCCAAGAAATGCAGCTGCTGGGGCTGTAGTGCCAAACCCTCCTTATATCTCCACACTTGTGTTTTCCAGGCTCAGGTGAACCACGTGCACAGGGACCTCACCCCAAGCCAGCACCCACTGCAACTCTGCTCATCCAAAATCCTGCAGGTAAGAACAGCTGACTCAGTGGCAGCTCTGCCTGGATTGAGTAGAGAGAGGTTCTGCATTCATTAATCACCCAGCAAACAGGCAGTGCAAAAATGGTGATGTGAATAAAAATCAGCTCTTAAATAGTCTTGCATAAATAAAAATATGACTGTGTTTTAAAAGCTTAAGAGATAACCAGAGATTTATGGACCAGAGACATAAATCTTACTTGAACTGAGAAAGCTCAGACACCTCCATGTGTATAATTAGAAAATTGAGAAATATTGATGAGAATGATGAAAAAAAGTAAAAGCACAGCATGTTGTGCTGGTGATTGAGGGCTTTGCTGGCTCTGGGGAGCTCCAGCCTTGCCCAAGCTTTAGTGGTTCTCCTCATGCTGTGGCTGGTGGGGAAGGACCCCAGGGACTGCACCGTGTGCTTCTGCCTGAAACAGCTTCCCAAACACCTGGTTCACGAAGAAGTGCCAAAATAATAATAGTGAATTATTTAATATGTTTGTTAGAACATGATAATTACCCTGAAATAAGAACTTGTTATAATGATCTCTTCAAAGCAGTGGCCGTGGCCCTCAAGTTTGATGTTTCTTTGGGTTTTGTTTTTTTTTCCTCACTACTGTAAATAGGTTGAAGTAAATTTTGGAAATAAATTATAAGTCTGCAGATAAAGAAAAGCAAAAGAAAAATAACATTGTGAGGCCACCCCCAGCCTCTGGAAAGAAAGAGGACAAAGGGGAGGGGTGGGTCTCGTTCAGCACGCAGGTGGTACAGCCCGGTTGCTCTGAGCTCACCTGTGCGTGGCAGGTGAGGTGAGAGACTGAAGGTGGTTGGACCTTTCCACAGGTGACTTCACTGGTGGTTTTATCTTTGCTCTTGATAAATGCCAGAGGTGGCCCAGGAGCAGTGGTGCTCCCCAGGCATGGACACCTCACCTGTAGAGTGGGATGGCACGTGTTTTTTAAGAGGCTTTGGAAGGCCCTGGTGCCACGAGGACATCTCGGCTCAGGTGAGCGTGTTGAGCCCCGATAAACCACGGCATCACTCAAGGCTCAATTGTAAAGGTCGGAGAGAAGGGAAAATGTTCTCTTGGGTTTTGAGGTGGCCTTTCAAAATAGGACCTGGTTTGTTGTCAGAGCGGTGGGGACTGGCCAGGACATCAGTCAGGGGCATGGGGCTGTTGAGCTGCTGTTTTCACAGGCATTAGACTTTGAAAGAGAGGAAATAATCTAAAAATGAGGTATTTCCCTCCCCTGCTGAAGGGGAAGTGTGCCCATTAGAAAGGCCCGGAGCCCACCCTGCCCAACCTTGGGAATCCCAGGAAAAGCACACCATGAAACATGGAGATGTTTCCATGGGAACTGTTCCTCTACTCCTGCTGTTAAAACAGCCCTAAAACACAAATGATAACAGGCCCCCATTTTTGCACCCAACTACAAACAGTGAATGCTACAAAGGGAGCTGGTAAAGAGCAGGAGTGTAAATCAACCAAACTGCTAAATTAGGGACGTGCCTGCCTCTCTGTGAAAAAGCACAAGCAGATAAACAAAGCCCTTGGGGGAGTTAAAAAAAAAGAGATGATTTTAATTATAGCACATGCAGCCAACATAAACCCCATGGATTGTGTGAAATCAGGTTTGTTCTTCTGATCAGCAGCAGGAAACCCTGTAGCAGATCAAATGTGTTCAGGGAGGCCGTCCTGCTAATTGCTGCTCCTCGCTGAGCCAAAGCAAACTGTTTAGACAAAGGAGAGAATTCACTTCTTATTTAGTATTAATTATGAAATAGCACGTCTGGATGGGCTTCGCAATAACACTACATTTTCTGGGGGGAAAAAATGTAGTTCTAATCCTGTGAAATAAGGGGAGAATTAACTTGTTGCTTCAGGCAGGAGCCCCAACATGTGCTTGCAGATAGGTGCAGGATGAGTGAGGTCTGGATTCTTCAACCACAACAAATTACGAAACTCATTTTAAAGCCTTCTTTATGAGCAGTTTTGTATGTTCTGACTGATGCTAAAACAGTGTGACTTTTTTTTTGTTGTGACTTTCACTCTTCCTCTTTTTTTTTTTTTGTTTTTTTTTTAAGCCTGTTATGGCCACTTTGCAGCATCTCATTGTCTTCTCTCTAAAGATTCTGGAGTATTTTGTGGCTTGGATTTGTTGCTTGGACACTCACTTTGTGTTGAGTGGAGGTTTTAGTTTCCCCCTGTGCTAAAGGGAAGTGACGATGGACTCACGTGTGGCCAAATTTGAAGGGGGTGGATGAAGAGAAGGAGTAGGACTTGGCTGGGGGTCAAGGCTGCTTCCTACCATGATGTAGCAGGTCCTAGGATTGCTCTGGTTTATCTTCCTTTCTCATCCAGCTTAGAACATGCACAGCTGCCAGAACTGCTCTGGGAGGGCCTTGCTCTGTTGCCAAAGACAAATCTTCCCCAGCAGGGGAAGGAATGTGCTCTCCAGAGGAACAAAATGCCACAAAGAGCGTGATGGCCTGTAAATCACAGGCTTTGTGGTTCAGTTTCTGCCTTGCTGAACCGCTGTGCCCTCTGGCCCTGCTTGGCTGCCTCCCAGCAGTGCCGACCGTCCGCTCCCTGCCGCGGTGTCACCCCTCTGTGCCCGGGCACTGGCGCTGCCCTCAGCCTGGAACGGCCAGCAGGTCTCTAGGGCTGCAAGGAGACCATATGGTAGATGCCTTTTCATGCTGAAATCACTTTGTAAAAAAAGCACATCATAGCCACTGAGCCTTTCATAAACATGCATGGACTGAGAGCTGGATCTTCGCTGTGGAAAACTTTTCCTTGTATCTGCCCAGGATCTGTGTGTCATCTTTACACTGGGCACCTCTGTGGGGAGAGAGGCACATGCCTTGTGTTCCAGTCCCTGGCCATGCTGGTGGTTTCCATGGAGTCATTCCTGTATGTCCATGTCCATCTGGGGAGCCCAAGACAGGAGCCAGTGTTCCAGATACATCACCGGGGGGAAGGATCACCTCCTGTAACCCTGGTTTATAAGCCCTGTTAATACTGTAGTTACAAAGGTTGTATTGGTCCCCTGGCAGAATGGAAACTACAGGAATGTTCATACAGAGTATCCATAATCCATATGTGCTTTTGTTAAGTAATGACTTTACTGTGCCCAGCAAAACGTTTGTGTGAGCGCCGATGGAAAGCTGAGCTGGATGGGAAGGCAGGTGTGTGTGCCAGCAGCAGGCAATAAATGTGCTGCTCTGAGGGCATTTTGGAGACATTTTCAGATTAAAGAATGAGTGGTTGGTTAAAAAAAAATTACAAATAAGTGAAAAATAGACTACTTGAGGCTCTTGGAACCTCTTCCTTCGGCCCTTTGAAGCTCTGCCTCTCCTAGGAGGATAGTTCCTGTGACTGGGGGCTCGGTTTTTTCCCTGTTAATATCCCTACTTTAGCAGGAAAAAGGAACAATGGAGAGAAGAGGCATTTGATGACAGACAGCGATCAGTGCCCAGACTAGTGCTGATAAGGTTTTATCTTTGATCTTGACAAGTTAATTGATGCTCAGTGGTGCTCAGGTCTCAGCTGGAAAGTGCTCCCCGGTTAAGGAAGGGACGGGACTGAGAGCTTGGTCCTGCCCATGTCTCAGTCCCAGGACCCGCTGCCCGGGGCTCAGCGAAGGGTTGGGGGTGCGGGTGGGGTTTCTGGGGCGTTGAAGGGGTGCTTCTCTCCCCTCCGCTCCCCAGGGGCTGTGTTTGTTCACATGATGCGGGCAGGAGCGGCTCCTCCCGCCCCTCCCCTCACAGATGCCACATCTCCCCTCAGAGCCCTCTCACAGCCTCCAACTCCCATCACAGACCTGTCTCCCAGTCACGGACCCCTCACAGCCTCCATTCCCCCACACAGCTTCCATCTCCCCTCACAGCCCCCTCCGTCCCACCTCCCCCTCAGAGCTGCCTCATAGTCCCAATTTTCCCCTCACAGTCCCCCATTTTCTTTCACAGCCCCCTGACAGTCCCATTTCCCCTCACAGCCTCTTCACAGCCTCCACCTCCTTTCACAGCCCCATCTCCCACTTAGAGCTGCCACATAGCTCCCCTCACAGCCTCCATCTCCTCTCACAGCGTCTCACGGCCCCGCATTTGCCCTCACGGCCCCGCATTTGCCCTCACGGCCCCGCATTTGCCCTCACGGCCCCGCATTT
>JAYRBT010000114.1:3595291-3636046 GCA_036023395.1 Myiotriccus ornatus | reverse complement strand
CTCCCTGTGCTTTAATTTTACAAAGTAAATATCACAAAGAACTGCTTTGCAGGTGCTTTTTAGCACAGTGAGCATAATGCTTGGGGAATGCAGCTGAAATCCTTGGCCAAGGCTGCAGAGTCACCGCTTCAAAATTCATTTGACTTTGGTGGAAACTCTGGACCAAGTACTCAGGGCCTGCAGAGGTGCCCTCAGCAGTGGGGAGAAGTGCTCCAAAGTGGCGCAGTCATCTGCTCAGGAAACCTTGTTTGTGCTGTGCAGAGGGAAGAACACCCTGGGAACTTTGCAGCAGTGACAGATCCTGGTCTGAGCCCCTGGGTCTGAAGGTGTCCATGGCAGCGTGGTGCCCACGTTCCTTTGGAGCCTGGCCATTGAAACTGTGTTCCATTGTACTGAACATTCTGAGCTGACTTCTCTTGACCTGTACAGAGCAAAGTAAATGGGGCAGCAGGCAAGACAAAAAATGGTTTTTTGCAGACTCCCAGGGCAAAATTCCTTCTTGGGCGGAAACATCCTTTTCTGTGTGTCCTTCCTTACCCCAGGCTATTTTTTTTGCTATTTTTTTCTCTCTGTGCAGCCATTGTCAGATGCAGATCTCATTAAAGAAGGACCTTTGGTGTTTTTCCTATGCTAAACAGTGCCATTAATTCACCATTTACTTTGTGTGATGCCTTTTGGCTTTTACCAGCCACTGTTTCGTGGGGTAGTCTTGGCAAGAGAGGATGATATGTGTCTGATGGATGCCCAGGAAGGCTCAGTGCAGGGTGCTGAGGATGTGGGCACCAGCTAAGGAAAAAGGAGTGAAAACCTGCCTGGTGTTGGCACCTCCCAGTAAATATTGTCAAATTACTAAAGAACATGGTAATCTTAGTGCAGCAAGCCTTCCACCTGCCCTTCCACCTGCCCTTCCATCCACGAGTGATGTGCTCTCCCCAAAGCCACAGGCTGCAGGGGTGTGTGGGCCCCAGCAGGGTCTGCAGCACGAGGCTGGATCGGGGCACAGGGGAGGCCACGCACCGGAGCTGGTGCAGCCACTCGGCTGTTGTGTGTCCGGGCTGGGCAGTGTAACGGGGGTTATGGAGATGGGAGATAGGGCACATACAGATGTATCCAACAGCCCTGGGGGTGGTGTCCTCACACACCCAAAAGAGGATCTCTGGAGTACTGAAAACGGCTCCAAAAATATCCTTCTCTGTAAAGGACATAGATTTACTCTCCTGATGAAATAATCTTCCTGGCTTTGTCATCCTGAGCAGACATGCTTATTCTTTCTTTGGTATTTCATTTCCTTTGCCAATAATTTTTCAGAGAATCACGGTAAATATCAACAATAAATATCAGCAGTGCTTTTTGGTGCCAACAGAATCCTGGATGTGAGACTGGGATGTGCTGTGATGGTGGAGGCAAACAATGCTGGGTGATGACCGGAGGCACTGGAGCTGTTCAGCAGCTTTGCTTGTGCCTCTGCTCCCCTGCCAGGAGCTCTGTGTCACACTGGTCCCCCCTGCCATGTGCCAAAGGATCACCTCTGATGTGAAATCCGACAGCTCTGGCAGAGCACGGGCGATTGTCAGAAAGCTGCATCAGTGCTGGGTGGGAGGAGTCCGTGGGACTGTAACAGCGCAGTTGTGTCTGCGTGTTGGACCCGGCAGTGGTGTTGTGACAGAAGTGTGAAAATGGGATCTGTGAAAGCAACGAGGGAGTGCAGATAATGAAAGGGGATCTGCAAGCATGTGTTTCAGTACAGTCCGTGTGAGAATCCTCCTTACTGTAATGGTGAGAGGCAGATCTCTGTGCCGCTGTCTGCCAGGAACAGCAGATCCAGAGAAGAGCAGGGACTTTCCCTGTTGGAGTGAGCAGGAACAAATTGCCACTTTCTCCACAGGCAAAAAATGGAAAAAAAAATTTGGCAATATTTTGTTTGTAGCATTTTCCTCCTGTAAAAAACCACCTCATGGCAATTAGTTTTATTGGTTTGGCCAAATGCCGGGCAGAAAGCTGGATGCTGAGGCGGATAACACATAGGATTGGCATGGTCCAGTCATGCTCCATTTCCAACAGCTTTTGGTGTCTGCAGTGGCTTGTACTACACAGCTATTGCACATGCTGAGTGTCTGGAGACAGCACAGTACACAGGGAGTGTCTTTTGCAATGCCCACTATTAAAAGTTACGGTATTTAAGTTGCTATGTCTGTAGAATTAAGTATAATAGATTTTTCCTGATATTGGCAGTTAGGCTTCTTGGGGCAGAAAAATAAATGAAAACATGGAATTGCAGCAGGTTGTAAACTCAGTTTAGCACCAACTATATATAATTATAGTTAAGGAACGACAATAAAACTATGGCATGATAGGAAAAATTTGAATCGTCGCTAGAAGAATGCCTTTGCTATTTGTAGCCAATCTCCCGTGCTTAGTAACTTAGTTATACATTGATTTCTGTAAACTGTAGCTCACAAGATGGCATTTAGCTGATTGAATGGAGGAAAGAGGGAGAGTGGCCAAAGCATTGCTGGACCATGGAGGGCAGTCAGGGCACTGTTCTCACTCAGACATTGCTGACAGGGATCTCAGAACTCTTTTCTGGGACCAGGGGAAATGGGGGGATATTATAATCTGCACACGGGCCAAACTTGCCTTTTTCTTAGCAGAAACGGCCAAAGCACAAATACCTTCTGGAACCTGGGGATGGTCCTACAGCCTGGGACTGAGACATGCTCCAAGGGGAGATATCTTAGGGAACTCTTACCACTGCTGTGTGTATTGCACCTCTCCTACTGTAGCTTTTCCTCCAGTGACAAGAAAATTATTATATATACACAGCAGATGCTGAGACCCATTGGAACACTGATCTTAGGGGGTTGGGAGCACCAAAGACAGGTTAATAACAAACTGTTGATGACAGAGTTGAATATTAATGAGGTTTTTTCCTGCCTACTGAGTGACTGAACAGTTTATTCGCTCAGTTCCCACTGAGGTGGTAACTGAGCAGTGGCTCAGGAGTCAGTTCCCCTGTGCTGCTCTCTAACCTTGCTGCAGTGCTGATTTAGTGGTTTGTGTGGTGCAGGATCTCACGAGATAATCCCTGCAGGGCCGTGGCATCGGTAACAGGTCAGTGCCCTGCCCCTCCCAGCCAACATCCATCACACACAGACCAAGGGTGGCAGTGCCAAGGATCAGCTCACGCCTGTTTAACCGCAGGACTCGCTGTAAAGTAGCTTTATATCCCCACTTAAGTGCTGTCCCATTTAAAACAATTGATTAACTGTGGATATCATTACCTTATCTCTACCAGGCAATGTATTTGTCTCCATCTAAGTCTTTCTTCAGGGACGAGACAGTTCTTGATACCTCAGCAGACTGTTTGCAGGTATCAGTTTTGTTGAAGCACTGTGATAACTGACTGCAAGGGGCTGATTTTATTCCTTTAATATCCATGTTAATAACAATAACTTTTGAGAAACCCATTGGAAGTCTGCGATGGTAATTTAAAAGAAAGGTCAGATGCACCATTCCCTATTCCATTATGCTCCAGTTAGTAACTTTTGATGGACACATTAAATGATGCTGCCATCCCTGGGCATATCAGAATCAAAATGAGGCTCCTATTTCATTCAGAGTGTAGGTAACACCTGCAGTGAAATGGTCTTTTAGCTGAAACAGGTGTTTCCAACAGAGGGAAGGTTTGCTGTTTAAACTGCACACAGCCAATACTGTGGGTGTCTGCCAATAGACAGCAACCATAATCTATATATAAATTAAACAAAACCCCCTTCCTGACAGGAATATTATTAAAGCTGCAAAGTCAGACACTTGGAGGTGAAGAAATGCCAGCATCAAAGTTTCCTGGGTGACCTCAGTTTGTCCTCTCCTTCCGCCGTGCACATGCATAATGATGCAGCTTGTAATTATACAGCCAGGAGTTACGGCTTTTTTAATTCCATTCCCGAAATGCCCTTGCTCTTGGGGCTGTGCAGTGCTGGGGCCTTGGCTCTGGGCTGTTATCACCTAAACCAGAAAGGTGGTTTGGGGAACAAAACCGTCTCTCTGCCCTGAGCCCACGTGTCTCTGGTGAGCCCTGGTGGGATTTTAAGCTCACTCGAAAATAAGGCTTGTGCTTTATAAAGTAATATATATCTTGGGGGATTTGGAACATTGTCCTGGCAAGAACAAACTGCACAAATTTCTCTGGTCATCTGCTTCTGCATTTTGAACTTCTTTCTACATCCTTCTGGCTCTGGGGAGTATAAAGGTTTTTTACTGTGTATTAAGTTTCGAATTTATTTGTTGTATGGACAACAAAAAGGGGAAAAGGCCCCAGTTTTATTCAATATGGGGTTTTTGTTAGAGATGTTAGAGCTGATAGAGTAAGTTTAAATTTCTGGAACAAATGTGTACATTTACAGATGAAAAGTTCAATTGTTTTCTTTTTAAATAGAAGTTTTTGTTTAATACTTGAGTTTACTCTTGCTTCGGAAGGCAAAGGAAATCCTGGTATAGAGCGCAAGACAGGGAGTCATAACAGAAGCTAAACTGAAATTAGACATGAAAGATCTTTTTTTGTAAATCTTTTGTCTCTGGAGCTTGGGAGAGTGTTCCCTCTCCAGTGAAGGCATCATGGAAAGGAAAGTTCAACCTCATTGCAAAATGTTTTATTCCTCTGAGACAGAAAGGAAAGTTTGAGGGGAAATACTTTTAAGGGGATCAGTCTGTCTTTCTCTGGTCAGACTGTGCAAACCCACCACTCCTAATTTGACTGGGGGGTTACTTTGTCCTTTTAAGCATCTGGCAACAGTTGGCCCAAATATCAGCACAGACTCCACCAAACCCCTCGAAGAGACAGGGAAGAACAGAACTTGTGTATAGCTTTGTTCATTGAACAGTCCATGTGAACATACAGAGAATTTAGCAAGGTTGGACCCTGACTTGGGAAACTTGCACAAATGGAGCCAAAATGTTGGGTTGTGTGGGGTCTCAGCAGAGGGTTTGCAGATCCAAGTGAGTGGCACTCACCTCCTGGGGCAGGCTCAGGGGCTGCTCCCTCCACAGCTTTTCCTCAGCTCTTGTGGCTCTGTGAGAATTATCCTTCAGGCAGGTTTGTGTGAAGGAAATATCATTCCCAGAGGCAGGATCAACCTGCTAAAGGTTGTTCAAAGGAAAAATACCACCAGTTTTATTTACAGACACAAAACTTAGCCCGTGAGGTCTGTAGCAGCAGCCTGTTTTTATACCTGTGGTAGCAGCTGGGAGCAGGGGGTGCAGGTGGAATGGAAATGGGCTTAGACTGGTGTTTAGGGAGAGCTGGGTGTTCACTGGGTGTTTGCTTTTATTCTCTTGGGGTGGGTTTGCTCACAGAGGGCTGCAAGTCTCTGTTTCAGATAGTGATCTAAAATATGCCTAAATTGCATAGATCTGAAAACTCATGTGGAGCTTTGCTTCTCCAGACTGGAATATTGTTAAACTCAGCAGGAAAGTGCTGCAAAGGTGGTATAAGGGAAAGGCACATCACACTCGTGGTGCAAAGCCTGGCTTTGAGACAGATGTCTCAAAGACAATATTCAAGTCACACAGCTGAAGAACATCCTAATACCCTTGTAGGGAAGTTTATCACCTTCCCAGGCTCATAAAGTTGGGGTTTTTTTTCTCTGGCTGAAGCTCATATGCTTGCAGAGGACCAGCTTCCTGTCATCTCCTTGGCATCCTGGTTTGCCATTTGCAGTTATGTCAAAGTGTGTCCACGTGCATTCCCCAAAAGCTGAGAACCAGCAGGGAGCTTCCCGGTGACAGGAATCCAGCTTCCCCCTGTGTCTGACCTTTGGAGCAGGGAAGGTTATGCGATGCACCAATCTGCAGGGACCTGCCTCTTAACTGAGCACTGTAATCAGCCTCCTGTTTGCAACCCTCTGCAGTGACAGAGCCTTGTCCTCCGGCTGAGGGACAATGGGAGGTGACTCTGTAGGGAAAAGGCACCAGGGAGGATCAGGTACTGCCAAAATCCTGTGCCTCGATGCTGTGAGGCTCGTTGGAGCTGTGTGAGTGGGACCTCAGCATGTATTTTATGGTGTATTGATTGCTGAGGGAGGTATAAAATCCTGCATAAACCACATTCCCTTGGGCAGTTTCCTCTACCCAATGGCCAAACTGGCCCTGAAGGGCTGGGGTCCTAAAATCATGAATTCCCCTATAAAGATGTGCATGACCTTGGATTCATGTGGAGTCAGGAGGAGTAGGTCCCACGCAGTTTCACGGGAGTCTGCAGGCTCATAGGAAGGGACCTGTGATAAGAACCACAACAAACCTCTACAGCGGTTAAACTGGGTGAAACAGAAACATTATCTGAGGTGAAGGAGTTGCAAAGTTGTTCTGCTTTCCCCAAAAAAGGAATAGTGAAGAGTCTGTATTTTGGTGTTGCTTTGCATTTGTAAAAGTCTGTCTAGAAACTCAGAGCTGTGAGGAAACCTCTTAGCCCAGCAGTAGGAAAAGTGGACTGGGGATGGGCCAGGAGAGATGTGACTTCGTTTGTTCGAGGTGTCCATGGTCCAGGTGCTTCTCTGCATGGAGAGCTAAATATCTGAGGGCAGAAATGGCAAAATAACCCCAAAGTGAACCCAAGTGCCCCGTGCCCAGAAATTCCTTGAACTAGAGTTGAAGTGAGTTGAACAAGTTGGTGCTGTGACCATGAAATTATGTTTGGAAAGGGCTGAAGTGGGTAAGCTTAGACCTAACGCTCCGTCTGCCTCCTGGAGGAGGTGAGCCTGCAGTGTAAGATGGATCTTTGGCTCCCTCCTGGAATATTTAGCTTCCAGAGTACTTTCTGGAGTGTTAGCCTTTCTCATCTAAAACAATCATCCCCTGCTCTGGTGGAATGAAATATAATCTGCATAAATGTAATTGCTGCAACCCTGTCTGGATTGAAACATGGGCTGCTGTATCTTGGGATAGAAAGAAATGGTTGTGTTTTTCTTCAAGGCAGAATTTCTTACCTCCCTGACAGCTGTTGGAAAACAAGGTGTTGTATGTGGAGTGAAAATCTTTGATGGGGAATTGAAAGAGTGAAATAAAAATGAATAATAGCTTTGTTGTTTTGCTTTTTAAAGGTGAGGTCTTAAATTTCTAAAGTGGCCATCCAGCTGCTAAAAGGCATAACTTTTATGATTTATTACTGCCCATTTTCTCCTTTATGTCCAATAAAACGCTATGGATGTTCTTGACCGTCCACCTGTGTCCCAGCATGTGATATACACCATAAATGCATTCCCTTGAGCCACGGTCCCACAGGGCTGGCTTTGTTTTAGCCTCTCCTACTGGTTGGAATGAGCTTTAAAAACTTGATGGGCAGTGAGGCCAAATCAGCAAAAGGGCAGAAACATCTTGTAATCCACGTTTTCCTGCGTGGGCTGAGTCTAAACCAGACCTGGCTTCCTGTGGGTTGTGCTGCAAATGAAGGGTTGTCCTTTTTTCCCTTTATGTGAGGAAAACTGCATCTTGGTATTGCAGAGTGTGTGAATCTTGGAAACAAAAAGAAGACAAATGCAAAGAAATGTAAGTAAAGCAGAGCTGTGTGGGGGTCTCTGTCTGGGTGGGAAGAGGAGGGGGAGCTGACAAACCAGGATTAATTTCCCTTCCTGATACTCCAAAAACTGAGTTTTAGAGCCAGGGACAATATTTCTCCTGTATAAAACACTGATGTTCATTTTTCTTACATTCAGACATATATAAATGTACTTTATTTATATACTTAATGTTTATATTTAATATTCACACATTATTGTGTATGTTAAATATAAAAATATGGAGAGTGAATACATAATATATAATCATATAACCAATATGGTAAAGTATGTAACTTTTTTTCCTTACAGTAAAATATTGGCTATATTTGGTTCACTACCCTTTAGCTTATTAACTTGAGTTTTAATTGAGCCTAGTGAAAGTGCTTCTTCCTGTAACAGTTCAGTAGAGAAGCAGGACTAATTCCAGCAGTAATTCCAGCATCTAATCTCTCTAGGGAAAAGGAAAAAAAAGATACATTATGCTTTCTAGTGGTGAACATCAAGGAAAAGATCTTCTGAGAATGTGTAATGTTGGGTTGGAAAATGGACCATTCATTATTCCTAAATACCAGCAAAGAGCCCCTGCACATGTGGGTGTAGCTGTACGTGAGGCTGAAGTATAATGACATGTATGGACATTTTCATCAGCACGGGGTATTTGGAGAGTTTGTCTGGGATAAACATATCCCTGTGTGACAGGGAAAAAAGGGAGATTTCCTGAACTGTGAGTATTTTAGTGGTGTAACTGTGAATAGCTCTGCCAAGAGAGTACAGTAGATGGGCCACATCTAAAGACCTTTCAGTGTGATGGGAATTTTTCCATTGCTTTTTCTGGCATTTGATTCAGGGTCCCTTTCCTTGGAATTTGGCTGGGAAGCCTCACTAAAGCCATACAAAGCCTGGGCTTAGTCAACTGTTTATTTCCATTGCTGCTGAAGAAAACTATCATCCCAGGGAGTATAACATGGTTCTGGAGCAGGTTTAGTTGGGTTAAGTTGTATTTTCTCTCCATCCCAGCCTGTGGATTCCTGCCTCAGCACTTATTTATTGCTCTTGTCTGGAAATCAAGAGTGGCATGGTCCTTTTCCAGCCAGACTGGCTGGGAACAGCCCTGCTCCTGGATGGCTCAGGTTAGCAGGGAATTCAGACACCCTTCCCAGCTCCCTCCCACCTTTATGTCCTAAAACAGCTACACCTTGGCTGAAATGGGATATTTATGTAGCATGAGTATGTATAGGAGCACACTTGGAAGGGAAGCCTTGGGGGTGTTCATTTCTCTTCTCCCTGCAGTCTCTGCAGGGATGTGACACCCAGTCAAATGACGTGGGATCACTTGAAAAACTCTACGTTCCCACATTTTCTACAAATCCTTTTTTTGTATTGGGTCAGAGCACAAATGCTGGGGGAAAAGTGATTCATTGGTAAAGTAGTGATTTTGCTGAGAAAAGTTCAACAAAAAAGTGACACAGCATCTCTCCCATCTGTCTCCCAAGCAGCATGAGCTCTGTCTTGAGATATTGTTCATTGTTTTCATGCTTGGAGACAATAAAGAGCCTGTGACTCCTTCTCTTGGGAAGAGTAATAGATTTTCTTCTTTCAGACTGGGTATGGTATTGAAATGCTGTTGGGCTGCTTGCCTTCACTTATCTTCTGTTTCTTATCTCTTGAGCCTGCCAGTAAGTCCCTGGAAGAGTTATTTTGTGTTGTGAAGGGGTTTTTTCATTCCTTTCCATGTTATACGACGTCTTCATCATTTCCATTCCGGGGAATAACAGGGCTCTCTGAGAGCACAAGGCCAAGGTGCTTGGGAGTCTCAGCTCTGCACACGTTTGGCACCTTTGATTTGTGGGTAGTGGGTTTTAAAGCCATTTTAAGGCATTTCATTTGCAGTAGTGCAGAACAGCCCTCACCATGAAACCCAGCTCCCGGGCTAGGTTTTGTAGAGACATAAGCCAAGAATAAAGATATTTTAGTGCTTGTGGGAAGGGCTCTGTTCCAGTTATCCCCAGTGTGCTCTGCCCAGCTGCTGGAGGCAACCTGGGTGTGAGTGCAGATGCACTGACATCCTGCCTGAATTACCATGTCCTCGCTATTTCTGTGGTCTGAAAGTTTCTGGGGAATATGTTGTGATTGTTTGTGACCCACACCTTTTGTCAGTCAATTATATTGATGGAGGGTTTGATGCTGTCTCACTGAGGAAGGATCCGTGACTCTCCCTGACTCAACTGCATTAACTTGCTGAAAAAAAAAAAGAGTTCTCCCTTCTTGAGCAAAAGTTTCAGACCTGGCACTTCCCAAACCGCAGTAAAGTGCGTCCAGATGGACGGGAGAAGGACTGGGATAAAACCTGGCTCACAACCTGGACTAACTGCACGTTGAGGACATACCTGAGATGTCCCTCCCTGGCTCTTCTGACACTGCTGTGCTCTCCCCTTGCAGAAATCCACACTGTCCTTCCCTGTCTTTGCTTCCCAGCTCTTTATTGCCTTGGTAATACCGACAGGATCTCCGGCTGGAGCTGCCAGACAGGCAGCTTCTACTAACAGAGGCACAACACCAGCACGAGGGATTTGCTGGTTTGCCTAGAGATTTGTCTCCAGGAAATCTCCTCTGAGCCCCTGGCTGAGGGCAGGGAAGCGCTGCAGCCTAGGGAAAGTGTGGAGCTAGAAATCCCAACAGCCCCAGCTCCCCCCACAGCACGGGGGAAAGATCAGCCAGATCTCTCCAAGACCTGTTTCACTGGAGGCAGCAGGTTCTGGGGGATCACAGGGGATACTGCACTGGGAAGGGAAGAAGGGATTGCAGCAGGGCCTTTGGGAAAGGGCTCAGGAGCATCTTCCACGGCCTTCCCAAAGCACTGTGCTCTAGAGCTGCTCCTGAGCTTATTAGCAGTGAGCCCTGTTAATTCCAAGAGGCTGCTCCGTGGCCACTCAGGAGATAAGGGAAGATTAAACCGAAGAGCAGAAGTGCTTGCAGACGAACCCTTAATCCCCTGCTGGACTAAGGGAGAGTTGCACCTCTCAGCTCCATATCAGCGCAGGGGTAGCTCGTCTCTCCCTCAGCTGCCACTGGAAATGAGCTGGCTCCAGGCTGGAGGGAAGCTCGAGACATTCTGGCGTTAGGCTGAATTCTTTTGTGGAGGTCTGCACTTTAAAAAAATTAAGAGAATTGTGTAAGGGACTGAGAGGAATATTGATTGAGGCTCTTGGGACATGGGCAAAAGGATTGTTTAAAGGGTGGGATGAATGTTCTTTTTGTAGAGGAAGGTGTATCTCACAGAGCACTAAAAATTAGTGATAAAGAGGGAACAAAAGGCCTGAAGAGGGAACAAAAGGCTGATTCTTTCACTGCACCTTCAAAAATAAGGCCAGAGCCTGCTGAAATACAGAGGCTACTCCAGCTGGCGGGAAGGGGGACCCTGTGCTGGGGGATTCCCTCTTTCCCTGGGCTGGACTCCTGGTTTGGCTCCAGGCTTGTCCATAGGGATTACCCCCCTAGAAGGCATGCTGTGAGGATAGCTGTAGTGGAGAGGGGGTTTATAAGAAAACCAAGAGGATATTTGGTGAGGTTTTTTTCTCTTGGCAATTCCTCGTAGCAACAAGGAAATAAATGTCCCAGCTGCTCTTGCCTCATGCTGCAGCTGCCCCGGGGTGTATAAGCTGATGCCGAGTGCCTGGGCTGTCCTGGAAGGCACAAGATAATCCACGTGTGAGAGGAGTGCACAGAAATTGCTCTTTTAGGAGTTTCCCATAAGGAAAAGTAAATACTGAACAAAGAAGTGGCCTCTTCCCTTCCCCCTTTTCAAGGGTATTTGGTATTTGTTAGATGGGATGTGATCCTGACCTTGTGCACATGCACTGCTGCAGCTGATGGATGCTCAGCTCTTTGACCAGAGGGAGATTTGGGATTTACCACAAAAGTTTTGGCGTGGCCCTTTTCAGCATAATGACTCTGTGTTGCTGCTGGGAAGCCAGTTTCCTTGATGAAGCTTTTGGCAGGGCAGAGGAGCTGCAGCTTTTGAAGGACTAATCCTGAGGTATTTATTCCTGGTGTCTTGGTTGCAGCTCAATCATTTTAGGCCAAGCAATATTTTATTTTTTTTTTTCTCCTCGAGCTGGATTTTAGGTCACTCTCTGAGAGCCCTGAGGTGATAGAAACAGCCCCAAATGCACTGCAGGTGTCACTGTGAGTCCCCAGGGAGGTTTGTTTGAGGTGGCAGCAGTGGGCACTGCCCTGCGCTGCACCAAGAGCTGTGTCGGTGCCTCTCTCGCTGGTGGTGTTCTGTGGCAACTGTTGCTGTCAGGGGGCAATGCAGTGCAGTGAGATGGGGACACCGATCTGATTGGAGTGACACTGTGAAAATAAACTCTTCTCTGAGAGCAGGGCTTTGACACTCCTTTCAGTGCCTCCTCAAAGTTTGGATATTAGGCTTTATTTTGTTACTCTTCAAAGCAAAGGGTTACGTGCATTAGACGCACATAGGTATGCAAAATTAAGTGCATTAATAAAACAATAAATAGTTCTGAGCCAGATATATAAAAAGAAAGGAACAATTACTAATTGCATATGCAATCAGTTGTGCTGCTGAAGCAGTGATGAGCTTCCTACAGAACCCTCTGTGGAGATCTTTGTCTTTTTTAGGAAACAAAAAACTCTTGGAGAATACTCTGGGGGGCAAAAAGGTCATGACATTTTTGAGAGGCAAAAAAGTAAAGCACCGTGCAGGGATTTTTATTTTTAGCTTTTTCCTACCCCCTCCTGCCAGGAAACACGCAGAGCCATCAGTTTGGACAGCCACGAAACTCTACTGAGGTGTCAGGTGTGCTAAACTGCACCTTGATTTATGGAGATTATCTCTAGAGATAACAGGAAATAAAGAACATTGATTTGTATTCATATTTCATAATGAACCATAAACTGCATCAAATCAAACATGGGTTCCCTGTCGAATAGAGTTAAATCCATGGTGACTTATAAATATTTTATTTCTTTCTTTGTGTGCTGCTTAAGATGGAGAGCAAAGGAAATTTGTGTGTTATTGCTCCACATGGCTAAATAACATTTGCACTAACGAGCAGCCAGTGCATGCTTTAAAAACTGTGCATGTTTATTCAAATGTGGGCATAAAATAGGTCTGTTTGCCTCAGTCCTTCCTGTTAGCATGGATGGTTTAATGCCAGACACACTTTGGTCAGTTAGAAGTTGTATCTTCATAGGGATGGTGCCACGGGGGGATTGGTTGGATTATCCCAAGGTGTTCCTTGCACTCCCCACTTTGGAGTATCCAGTGAGCACTGAAGGCAGTGGGGATTTCCCCCCCAGATTTCTGTGCTTTGGATCACCCTCTGGCCCTGTTCTCTCGTGGTTTGTTCTGCCGTGGCGTTTGCTGCCATCAGCAAGCTCCGGGATCTGGGAGAAGAGGCTGTGTCCCAGCAGGGCACCTGCAGGCTGTGAGTGCACTCAGTGGGTGTGGGGCTGGGAGCAGTGAACGTGGGCTCTGCCCTGTGGGGGTGGGAGGTGGTGCCTGTTTGCACAGGGTGTGTGGCTCTGAAGGGACGGTCTCCTCCTGGGCCACCCACACTCTTAAGGGACTTGGAGCTCAGGAACAACCCCATTTCTGAGGCTGATGGCTTTGCTTGACCTGGAGCGCTCCCAGGCCAGCGAAAACCTGAGGGACGGGATTTACGCTCAGGAGGGGAAGTATTAGAGCTTATATAAAGCCATAGGGAGTTAAGGTATAATATACTTGATCATATTTTAAGCCTGTAACATCAACAGCGATGGGTTGTTCTTATCTGAGTGCCTCCAAACAAGATTTTGGTCACACCTCCCAGGCTGCTGTTCCAGCTGAGGGCGTAGGAAATCAAAGATTAAGTGCTGAGATCAAATGACCTTCCCCCCTCTCTCTCTGGATGATTTACATTTAAGCCCAGATGCAAACCTAGATTTCACAGCTGGTTTTTTAGTGTAGACTAAACTAAAATCTTGGATCCAAAGCTTGGCACTGTTCAAAGCACAGTGAATTATATCATAGTTTATTCTCCTTTCTGGCATAAATGAGGTAGAGTGAAGTTTTCAGACAGAGATCAGTTTACAGGGAAGAAATCTCCATAGAAATGCTGCTGTTCACTGGAATATATATTTATTTATTCAATTTCTAGACAAAAGACAGGGAAGACAGGATGATTGTCCTAATGAAATTGGCAACAGCAATTGTGATTAAAGCAAAAGCGTTCAGGTTTGAAACAAAATCATTTAGAGTTTGACCACAGCTTGGCACTGTTAGTTCTCATCCCTTTTTACACTGCAGATGTGTTTCTGCGGAAACATGACGTGTTTAGCATCGACTGGCATTAAAAAGACATTAAGGCTGTAGGAAGATAAGAAATTACATTAATGAGCTCCCTGCAGCTTGTGTGGAAGTGCTGGTGTGGAATGTCCTCAAACCAGACCCATGCCGTCTCCAGTGGCAGGAGAAGTCACAAGTGCTGCCTGGCCCAAGGCAGAAATGTGGATATTTTCAGTGGAAAACCTTTGGCTGTGGATTTTATTTCCTGTGCTGCTGTTGAGGGTGCCCAATAAATCTTGCCTAGTTATTTTCACTGGAGGCAATGATGCACCAGAGCGATGTGTTACAGCTTACCCCGGTGCGACAAATATCTTCAATTCACTTTTTTACAAGCCTGCTAATTTTTATGGGTTTGCAGAACTGTTTATGAACTGAGGAACAGCTGTATGATGGAAAGGGATATAAAACCCCCCAAGCACAGTAGCTGAAAAATATCTGCAGTGAACAAGCAAACAGAACAAGGCATTTATACTTCAGAAGTGAGGGAGATCCTTCCCAGCTGATCCTTCACTGGCTGCCACTGGGTCAGCTCCAGGAGCAAAGCTGTACCCCAGACATTCCCCAAACTCTCTACATTGTAGGTGACCAAGGGTTCCCTGGGTGGCACTTCTTGTCCTCTAGTCCAGATTTGAGATTTTTGCTCCAAGACCTTTGAGCAAAAAGGAGATGAAATATAGTTTCTCTTTGCTCAAAGAGGCTCAGAGGTCTTGGAGGAAGATCAATTTACTTGACAGACTTGGCAAGGAGAGCTCTCAGCTGGTGGCTGGCCTCGCTCCAAGCCCTCTCCTGAGCAGGGACAGGCGGGATAATTGAGCAGATATTGTTACAGAGGAGAGGGATAACATATTCGTGGATGTCCAAGTGACTGAAGGGCTTAATGCGTAAGCGCTTGGGAGCCAAAATCTGTTTGGTGCTTGCTTTTCCCTCCTGGTGGGAAAAGGAATGTGCTTGACCCTGTTCTGAGACAGGAATCAGTTCAAAGTCACTTTGAAAAGGGGCAAGCATCAGAATGATCCACAAATGTTCAAACATGATCATTTCCCACAGAAGGGCACAAGATTTCCCCTCAGTCCCTGGATACTCCATGACTGATTTGTTTGATCTACAGCCAGTTGAATTTTCCGTTTTTCCTCAGCTTGCTTTCTTACTGCTGTAACTTTTTAACCTTCTTATCACCTCTAACTGCGTGTGTTTTGGGTGATCTTTAATGAAATTTCAACACCACTCTTTCTCAAGAAAAAGCAGTGCTGTTCCTTTGGCAGCCTTGAAGACATACAGTTATTACTGCTGTGACACAGCAATGGAAAAATATGACTTTACTTGCACCCTTCTCTCTGTTTGCTCTTACTAGCGCTGTCACTCTTGTAGGATCCTGCAGCATTTGTAGGGTGGAGGCTGGTTTAAGTTCCTTAACCTTTCATTAAGTGCATTCCATGGGGTTTTCATTCACTGCTGCCTTTAAGCTGTGAGGGACCGAAATAAATGGGAATCCTGGAATATCAAAAGAAGGTTAACACGAGGATTAAGCCTTTTCCTTCTTAAGCGGAGAAATGATAAAGTCACTCTGAGAATATGGAAAGAAAATTACAGAATGCAAATTGTAAGCCCTAAATGTTCAGCCTAGTTTCCAATCTGCCTTTGGAGGAACCTTGTGGTTGCTTTGAAGTCTGAGACACTTGGAAATTCCTGCAGTGAGGGGATTCCCTGCTGTCCAGCCCCACTTTGCACAGTGAGTGTGGGACAGTTATCCGTGGGGATCAGGCCCTGGAATTGCACACTTCAGCTCTGCTCTTTGGCTTTTTGGAACACTTTAGGCTAACAAAGGCAGGATGGATTTAGCAGAGCTGATTCTGCCTTGAGGAGGAGAAGGGCTAACTGGCCTGGTAGGATCTCTTCCCACTCTTTTCTGTGATACTGTTCCTGTTCTGATCCTCTGGGACCCAGAACTGGGCAGTGTTTTGCATCTCAAAGTCAGCCTGAGAGGAGGTCACTGAATGCAAAACAGGTTCAGCCCAGAGGAGGAGAGATGGGTGTGCAGAAGTTGGTCAAGTATTTTATTTGGCATCATAACCTGTGCTTTTAATTGTAAGAAATGTACCCGAAAAGATTCGTGGTGTCCTTCTCTTCCCTGCTAAAAAATGGCACCAGGACGTAAGAACAGTGACTGAAGCCCTTTACTCCCCATCTCTGTAAGAGATGAACAACGTGACATGTTTTTACAGCCCCCCTTCCCCCCTTCCCTTCCCACTGGCAGCCACGTGTCCCCCTGTCCCACACGGAGGGGACAGCCCTGAGCTGCCACCTCTCCACTTCCACCACAGGCATGGCAGTGAAAGGGACTGCTCTGTGTTGGTTAGGGAAGGGACATTTGTGCTGAGCGCTCTGAGAGTGCTCCCTGCTTTAGCCAGCAGCTGCACCTCGGGTGACAAGCAAAGCTGCACCCGGAGAAAGCGGCTCCTGCAGTGTCCCATGGAAAAGTGATTAATGGTAAATAACAGAATCTGCACAGTTACGCTGGGAAAAGGGATAAAAGGAGAACTCAGATTTAAGGCACTCTGTGTTTTTGCAGGTAGAGGAATTGATAATGCAGTTAGTGAGAAGGTAAGAAAACTCAAGGGAGACAAATACCAGCACATTATTTCAGGGAAAAAAAGGCAAAAGGGTTCAGAAAAATGTTCTTTCTTTTACTTTCCAGTTGTTCTGCTTATTGCTTGTTTTTGTTTAGGGGTTTGTATTTTTAAGAAACAATGCATTTCTTTTATCTGCTCTTCTTTCTTCCTTTTCATCTTCTTTCTTAAATGTCTCATTAGTTCCTGCTTTGGAATAGTGCAGGATCAAATGCTGTCAGCCTGTGCTGGTGAATAACCACCTGCAAACATTACATAATCCATCCCAGCCCCAAATCAGGTTAGAGAGAGAAGCAGAAATAGAGCTTTACACCTTTGATGTGCCAGTTATGCAGCAAAAAGCAGCTGCTGGCATCTTGTGCTGTGCCAGGGTTTGGCCAGCACAGTCAGGGAGACCTTGCACCAAGTTTGGGGGCACAGAAATGGGGCACAACTTGGGCCTGAATGTGTTGTTGCAGCCACCTTACCCTGTATCATTTGAAAGTCCTATACCCATTTATTAACTTGGAACTGGGAGCACTTTTGTCAGGGTGACAAAAGTGGAAGATGTTTGGGGGGGTTTAGGCCTGGGTTTTTGGGGGCTTTTTTTGCAGCTGGAATTGATTAGAATAAAGCAGTGAGTGAGCTTTGCAAGGAGAGGGTGGTGTTTGTGGGCAGCCTTGTGCTCCCAGGGATCCTGGGTAGGCTCCTGCCCTGCTCCAGCAATGCTCTTGGAAAAAGGGCCTGGCTCTGTCATGGTCTTTGTAATGAATATAGAATATAAAACATTACACCTTATAATGGAGTGTGAACCGGGCAGTCGAATTTCTGAGTTTCCAAGACCATACCCAAGCATGAGTGTCATTTTTCGAGCTCTCTACTCGATCTGTTGTTTCTCCTGGGACACAGCAGGGAGCCTGGTCAGAGGTGTGGGATTCCATGGTTGCAGTGGGCTGGATTGGCAGCTGGGGCACAGAGAGTCACAGAGTATCTGGAGTGGGGAGAACTCACAGGGAGCATCGAATTCCAGCTCCTAGAGTGGACAGGTTGCATTTGCAGCAGTTGAGGCTGACTCTGAGAGATGCTGATCCTAATGCTCCATGCTAGAGTGTATCCAAAGCAGTCCAGTGAATGGGGACTCACCACCATTCAGCTCTTTAAATAATTCATGTTCTACCGAGAATTGCTATTTCAGGATTTCTGTCTCCTGTATTTTACAGGAAGGGCTGACAGGGCTGCAGCTTCATTTTTCCTGGTTAGTCAGGGAAACATTTGCTGGTTATTCAGCATCCTTAGGGAATCCCTCACAACCAGACAGGGTGCTCATTATTTTCCACTGACCATGACCACTGCTCTGTTAGCACAATTTATTGTTGCCCTGTTTGCTGTCAGAGAAGCGTTTGTTTTGTCTTATTTTAAACCTCCTTGAAGCCTGTGCATAAACATATTCACCTGTTGCTCTGTGGTGGGTAAACAGGAATTGAGCCTTTTGTGTGCTGTGGGAATAAGATGGAAATGCTGCACTGAGGGTGCAAGCAAAGAAAATAGGATTATTGATTTATGTCTTGAAAAATGTGTGTGCATATCTGCTGGACCTACTGTGAAAGGAGGGAATCTGAGCCACATGCACATACCTGGATCTCTCCCTCTTGCTAATTTGGTAATTTGGCTCCTGATGGCAGGGCAGCAGCAGCAAAATGGATCTGAAACAGAAGTGCGAGTGAGGGCTGCCGTGAATGAAAGGCTCCTGGAGGTGATGTAATCAGCAGAGAGAAATGTGCCAGAGTCAGTGGGCATCTCCCAAAATGGGAGTCCAGCTGCAGTTAGAGGGAAAATAAGGCAAGTGTTTCACACAGGAGTGATCCAGGGAAATCACAGCTACAACTTTTCTGCAGGCCAAGCACTAATTTAATCACAGGAGATAAAACTTGTGCTCTTTCACTGCAGGGCATGGTTCCTGGCTCATTTCTTTCAGGGTGTAAGTGTATGTGCACAGGTCACACTGTGGTTTCCAGGTGCTTCCTGCACGCAGGGTTTGGAGCTGCACCACTGGTAGAGGCCTGAGGTGGGTCAGGAAAAGGGCCATCCCCATTTGGAAACTGGAGGAGGCCTCGGGGGCTGCTTTGGGCATGGCCTGGATTTCCAGTGTTTCACTTTTCCTTTCTGTGCTACAAAGCAAAGGGACCTGCTTTTCTCTTTGCCATTTCTGTGTGTTTGAGGCCTTTGCCTCTCCCAGGAGTCACTAGAGGAATTATTAGGTAGCAAATATATATATGCACACGCATATAGAGATACATTCTCATGAAATGGAGGAGGACTAAGCCATTGCACTTCTTTGAATGTGAGTGATTCCTCAGTGCTGGTGTTCCTCAGGGGGTGTAAATGACTTCAAGGGAAATTCAGCCACTTTAAAGGAAGTTTCAAATAGAAGGATTCCGAAAGGCTGAGGAAAGGAAGGCAGAACTGGCAGAGCAACCCCCCAGTCCATGCTGCAGTCAAGGGGTTTTTTAGTTCCACACCACACGTGGTGTGGCACCCACTGGAATAAGCAGGGAACTCCTTCCCTCTTTCCATCCTGGTCAGTGAGATGTGGGTTGGTTTGCTGCAGGTGTCAGCAGACACTGGGTTTAAGGTGGGTGAGGGACAGACTGCCACCAGAACTGGGGTGAGGAGGGCACACAGCAGGAAACGATTGTGAGAAAAACGGGAATGGGAGGCTGAAATATCCACAGGGGGGTTAGCAGAGGAGGTGGAAGGAGCAGACTGGAAGGCAGCACTGCTGCTGCCCTGGGCACCCACCCCTTGGGGCCAGGAAAGGCTTCCCAGGGATGGAAGGAGCTGAGGTGGCTCTAGGACTCCTTGTCTCTTCCTTGAGGATTCATTCCTCTCAGCACTGCACTGCTGTATTTGACTTCTCAACACAGTAACTACCATTTTTGTGAATTTTGGTATGAGAACGTCTCTCCTTATGACTCAAATGCCTGTCTCCCAAAGATTGTGTCAAAATCTAATTAAGAATAATTACCCTCTCAGATGTCTGCTTCATTCACTCCTGTAACTGGGTTTGCAGGGCTCAAAGCTTTCTGCTGAAAGACGTGTAAAGGGATGTAGATTTTTGGTATTTGCCTTCAGAATCTTGGCTGGGGTGTTTTGAGTACGGAATTTCTGCAGTCAGAACTCTGACTCTGGTCTCTGAGCAGTTGTACTTCAGTACCACTGTCAGCACTACAGAACATTTACGTACCCTGCCTGTGGGGCCTTTGTGGTGGGCACCATAGCTGAGCCTGGACAGGAGATTGCTGCAGGAGTTGATGGAGCCCGTGGCACTGGCTGCTCACATGGGGCAGAACTTCCAGCTCTGGGCGAGACCAGCAGTGAGGGCAGAGTTCTCTGCAAAGTGGAGCCTCCTTCGCTCCTTATCCCCCTTTTTCCTTGAATTCCTGCCGAGCCCCCGGGGCTTCTTCCTTGAGCACGCCTGGGTCAGGCCGCGCCCTCGGCTGGATGTCGGTTCAGTGTTTGCCCCAGGCAGGTTTTCCTGAGAACAGCTGAGGGCAGAGAGCGGCCCCGGGAAGCCTCGGGAAGGAGGAATGTTTACAGACCTGTGGGTTGTGGAAGCGCGGGGGCAGAAAGGACAGTCACCACAAGAACAACTCTTCCCCGCCTCGCCTCGCTGAAACAAACATCGTTTCTGTCTGTTCTTCGAGGACAAAGCCATTACTTTTTATGTGGCAAATCGGGCTGTTTTGTTGGTTTAATGGGTTTACAAATGGAGTTTGTTATTAGCAGTGACTCCAGCGTTGTGATGTTAAATGGCAGGGAATTGGCTGCTGTGTTGCAGCCACCTCTTTTTCCAAGTACCTTTCCCCTTCTCTTCCAAGAGGCCGGGTTTGAAAGGCCCCGAACAAGAACATCATAGAGAATCTTGATTCAGTTCCGTTTAGAAGCTAAATTGGAGCAATTGATCATTTCATTCTGGTGCTCAGGGACTCCCAGCGGAAAATTCTGAAACATCTGTAAGAACCAGACCTGCAGAATAACAACAAGTGATTCAGAGCTGTTTGGAACCTGATCCTTCAGCTCGCTGGCAGTTGTGAATGTCATCATAATAATTGCAAACCTTTTCAGCAATACCTGCAAGTCAAACTAAAATGGAAGGTCTCGCCTCGATTGTGAGAATGTTCTTTGGAAAAACAAAAGAAAGGAGGTATTTGCTGACGGCTGGAGCAGGCATGGAAGGATAGGAAAGGGGGAATGGCTTCAAGGAAATAGTTTCATTTGGGAAGGGAGGGATGCTCTGCGTAGGTTGGAACAGACTGCAGAGAAGTCAGGGCAAACTTCAGTGAAACATCAGCGGGGCAGCTGGAGAGCAACAACAGAAATAGTTATGAAATCTTCCATAATGGATTCCTCTGGAATTGTGACTAATGTGTCGTTCTGGTGCTCAGTGAAGGCAAATGTATTGTATTTTCCTTTGCACATGTGGTTTTCATAGGTGCTGGAATGCAAACATGGAGATGAGCCGATAAACCCCTCTATATTTCAAGTTAATCACATGGAAATCTCAGTAGGGCTGGTTTGCCAAGAACAAAACTTATCTCATTCTGCTCGTCTTTACTTTTCATCCTTTTTTTTTTTTTTTTTTTTTGGTGGTGGTTTTGCTTTTAGAGCAGTTTTTGTCCTAAGCCAGTTCCCAGTGCCCATGATTGGAGCTGGCACTGACATCGACTGTCTGGGGCTCCACCGCACGAGGACACGAATAAAATCTTGATCTGAGAGGGCATTTTTAACAGGAAGAGAAATAACAAGTCTTCCTGTTGAAAACAAATGGATAGCATGGCCTGAACAACTGAAAACAGAGGACAAAGAAGTCGTGGTGTGTATTTATCTTAGTCCCCTCTCCTCTAAACAAAACGATGTTGCCACTCTCGTGCTCCTCGTGCGTTTAAACTGTTCAGACTTGGACAAATCCAGCCAAAGTTGACAAGGAGGAAGAGCAGAAGTCTCACAAATGACTGTGTTGATACAAATTTAATGAAACCCAGCAGATGGAAGTGAGTAATCCACTCAAAGTCCAACCCAAATAAATACAAGACTCCAGTAAAGATTTTCACTAGACACCAAAAAAATTCCTTTTTTTGGCAAATTTGTTGAAGATAGCTTGGGAAAAAGGCTACATTGATACAAATCAATGTGAAACAAAACGTTATTGGTTCTTGAAACAGTGTGATCCTAAAGAAAGTGTGGTGCTGTTTTGCAAGTCTTGTGTTTTGTTTTTTTTTTTTCTTTTTTTCCTTTTTTTTTAAAGTAGATAATCTCAGTATGAATCTTGGAGAATTGTGACTGTTTAGGTTGGAATGTTTTCTGACTAAAATCCCCAAATCATTTCAATCGACCAAGGTTTCCATCCAGCTACTGCTGCAATTAGGATTAATTTCCCAGCTGAAATGACCTCTGTGTCAGGCAGGACTTTCACACCATGGGACATCCATCTCAGTTTGGAGTGAAAAATATTTACTGAGGAGAAGGGAAATTACAGCCCTTTGCCGAGGTAGAGGAACTGTATGTAAATAAAGATCCCCTCTGCTTCCAGAGCCCAATTATAACACTGATGGGCCTGATCTGAAAATTACATGCTCTGACAATAATACCCAGTTACAGACACTCATCTGACTGTCTCTCCTGGATTCCAGGCACACGCAGGATAATTGGGTGCTCCCACATGGATTTTAATTTGAATTCTTCCAGGAGAAAGCCTTTATTCCTACAAAGCACTTTCCATCCCAGGGCACTAAAGGGACAAAGCCTGGCAGGGGCAGAGAGCAGCAGCTCCAGGGGGTGAAAATGGACCTGCACAAGGGCCTGTTTTGGTACCTCAAAGCACAGCCCAGGAGTGCCCGGACTGTTCCCTTATCAGGTGGGGGGCGAGTCTTTGCACTGGCAGAAACCACTTGCTATGAATAAGACTTGGGGGAAAACGGTCTCTATTTTTAATTAAATTTGCCAAATCAGTTCTCTGTGTTAGGGGCAAGCTTTTCTTTCTGGAAATGTGCACCAAATACCATTAATTTGTTCGTGTTTCTTCTTATTGGAAGGCAGAAACAGGTGCAAACATCCCCAGACAAACTGCCCTGACAAACGTTCATATAAATAACAACACATGTGGCTGCCAGTGCATTTGCAGGCCCGTGGATGACTAGAGGTTGTGAGACTTGTCCAGATGCTTTACCTAATGTTTTGTCTGCCTCTTCATCCCCCCTGGGGGATCTGGAGCAGCTTCCCAGCAGGATTGCTGCCAGGCTGGCCCTCCCCCCGAGTGCCACCCGGACATGCAGACGGTCAGAGCCCTCCTCACACACAGGGTACCCCTTGACCTCTCCTTCCTTCCTTCCATCTGTTGCTCTCAGTGGTGTGAAACTCCCACCTTGCTCAGGCTGCAGTTTCTTTAAAAGAAAAAATAAGAAAAGCAGGTTGTGCTCTTGCTGTCAGACACCACAGTAAAGCTGAGAAAGTATCTCCTGTGGGATTACTCCGTTTTTGTTTACAGAAGCATATCTGAGCTGCTGTCTGCTTTGCAAGGGTGGCTGGGACCATCTATTTCCTGACTGTGGCAAAAAGAACCTCGAGAATTAAATGGGTGTTGCCAAATGACACCTTGTGGTGAACAGGCTGAAAGTTCAGCCTGTGCCCTGAGTTTTCCTAAGGCTGTTAAAGCATCTCCTTGTTCCCCAGCAGGGCCTGGCTGTTCAGTTACTGTAGGACAAATCTGGGAATGACTCAAGGACTATCTGTTGCTGTGCATACATTGGATGTTCATGACCCTCTGCAGACAAGCCCTTTCCCCATCCAGGTGTGAGCCAAGCTGATGTTTGGGAAGGAGGGAGTTTTGGAGGGAAGATGAGTGTGGTGGTACCATGTCCTGACTAAAGGCTGGCTCTTCCTCTGGCTCAGGGAAGGAGCTGCTGCAGAATAAATTGCCACTGTTTGAACTCAGGAGGAAAAAAGCATGGCAAGAACTAATAAGAATATTCATTTCACTGCTCTTACAGACAGCCCTGACTCAGTGTGGTTGTTCAAGCCTTGAAAGTGCAAGTGGAGCTCAGCTATTTGGAGGATTCAGTTGTGATTCCAGTGAAAAGAATAATTCCAATCAATAACTCTGGAGTTGATCAAGCACTAGGGCAGGATTTGGAGCTGCCTGAATCTGTGGGGGATGTGTTTTCCCATCTCCTCTGGGCAGTGTGCTTCCTTTCCATGTGGAAAACCACTTACCATAAAGATCCCTGTGGCAGAGAGCATTGGTTAAAGCAAGGCCAGGTGGGACCTTAGGGAAGGAGGGAAAAGCTGCTTCCCTTGAGATCCCTGGGACTTGCACAGGAGCGAGCAAGGAAACGGGAGTTTTCTGGGAGGTGCAGGGCTGGTTTCCTAAGGGATGGGTGAAATTTGCCCCTGAGGGTGGGAGTTGTGCCTTTTCATTGCCATTCAGGCCGTGGAGGTGGCTGGGAAGGACAGGCTGCCTGCACAGGGAAGGAGCTCAGAGTTACTGGGCCTGTGCTTTTACTGTGTCACCTTGTGTTGGAACAGGACTGAGAGTTCCCCACTCAGTGTTTCCCAGCACAGTGTGCTGTGATCAAGGCTGGGCTCAAACGTTGTTTGAACTCCATCCTCTCTGAGCTGTGTGACCTCTAATGAAAGCTGGTGAAGTTGGGAGAGGAAAAGGGCTTATCTTTTCCTTCTCCTTGCTGGATGGATGCCCTTAGTTTGTCTCAGATCATTCAGCTTTATTTTTTTGCCAGGGAAAGGTTATTTATTCAGCTTTCAAATGTTTGGTCAGCTTATTAATTTTTTATATGTAGGAGCTTTGAGTATTTCTCTTTGAAATGCCATAACTAACCTCTTTTTTTTTTTTTTCCTCTGGGCAATGTACTTGGCTCTCCAGTTGTGACCTTCCCCCTAAAGTTGCCTGGAAAAATAGCCAAGGGCTGATCTTCCAGTCGTGGCTGTCAGGAAGTGACTGACATCCCACTGCTGTGGTTTATGAAGATGTTGCCATTTTGGAGACTGAAAGGGGTGGCCAACAATGTTTGCAGTGGGAGGGACGTGCCTGGCAGAGCAGCCGAGGCCACAGTGGCTGGAGGGCAGACCAGGTGGCCTCCTTGTCTGCTGTGTGTCCCCCTGGTTGTGCAGCCCTGGTGTCCTTGCAGAGCTGTGCCCAGCAGTGCTGCTGTAGATGGTCAGTCGTGCCCTCAAGGCAGGGGCTGCAGAGCCCCCGTGGCTGAGGAGGAGCTGTCCTGCCCTCACTGCAGCGCCCTGCTGCTTGTGTTCCCACTGTGGCTGCTGCTTTGTCCTCTGCTGTGGCTGTACCAGGCACAGGCATTTTGCTCTTTGGGTGATCCTGAAATGAACTCAGTGGGGAGGGTTTGGGTTTGTTTCTTGTATATAATATTTTACTTGCTCTACTTCAGGCTTGCTTCTGTTTTTTTTTTTTTCCTGTATGAATAATGTAGAAAAAGCACCAGCACCAGTCTTGCTGTCCTTGCTTTCCACCAGATTGCAGCGTGTCCCTTCTTTACAAACCTTTTTGGCTGATTTTACACTGTCCACTTCTCTCAGCTTCATTTAATAGTAATCCTTAATTAGTTTTTCTTTACTTGTTCTCTAGCAGTAGTGTTATTTCACAACACCTTCTCCCTGCTCCTTTCTAAGTCCCGCGCCCTGCTTGTTGAGCTCAGTCCTGGCTGCAGCTCCAGCTGCCTAATGCAGTGAGTGAATGAAGGTTCTCTCTCCTGATGTGCTCCCAGTGCCCATTTCCTTCCCTGGCATGCCCTGCTGCCCCAGGCAGTTCATGTCACACTCTGCCCACGTGGCAGCTGGAGCTGCTCTGTGGGTCAGCTCCTGTTTATTGACCCTGCCCTGTGCCCCTTCTGACAGACGTGTTTTGGTGCTGTTCGCACCCACCCCAGGGATGTTCCGCTCCCTCTGCGTGGGGTGTTTCACATCACCCCTTCGAGGTGCTGGGGGGCTGCTCGTGTGTGGGAAGCTCTCGTGGAAAGAGCTGGGCTACTGGTGGCTCCTGTTAAGGCAGCAGAATATCAAGGGCATCTCTGCTCAAGAACAAGCTGACAAATCAGTGTTTTAGAAGTGCCGTGTGAGCGAATGTAGCAGCTCCTGTCTGTGCTCTGAAGTGTTTGGAGGCAAGGCCCCTGACTTGCAGCTCTTTGTATCATTTATGTGCTTTGGTTGCTTGTACTTGGTTATTGCTAAAAGCTAGACAAGGCCTGAGGTTCATGATCCACCTTTGGAGGAGCCTGGAAAGGGCCGCTGATTTTACCAGCAGCACTTGTTCACATTTCCAGCCCAGAGACTGAGGAACTGGAGGCAAAGCTGCAGCTCCAAACACCTGAGCAGATGGAGCAGAGGGACTCCCAGCTGGGCAGCTTTGTTGTGACACGTTGCAACAGCCCTAAAAAGAAACCCCTTGATATTTTGGGGTGTTTTGTCTGGGTTTCTCAGCGCAGGTTCCTGAGCTCTGTGGGCAGGGGTGTTTCCCTGTGCATGGTGCAGGGTGTGCAAACATCCTCCTCACCCTGCAGAAACCTGGCTTTGTCTCCGAGTCAGAATTCCTGCTTAATACCTCTAAACTGTGGCAACCTCCCAGTGAATTCAATACCATCCCTCCCCAGCAGAAATTGTGTATGCAGACACAGCCTTTGCAGGGAGATAATTGGTACCTGCTGCTCTACTTCCCAAACACTGCAGTCAGACACATCCTCATGGAAACACAACCGGGTGAAGCTTCCGTAGGAGCGCCTGAGACCATCGACAGACTTGGAACGAGCAGCAGGCTGCGTTCCTTCCCTTGCAGGGCTGCTCAAACGTGGGGGCAGCTTGGGATCCAACACCTCCAGTCAGCAAAATGGGTCTGTGGTGCCAGGGACTGAAGTGGGGAGGAAAGGAAACACTGGTGCACAGAGCCCCTGCTGCGTGTGACAGACGGGCTGCATCGTTCCTGCACGGCATTCAGCTGTGCATGGGCAGAGGTGGGGACAGCAATATTCACGCTGGATTGATGGAAAGTATCAGGTCTGTTGTGAAGGTCTTGGGTGCTCTGGCAGCAGAAACCAGTCCAGTCCAACAGCAGCCTTACAGTACTTGTGGCCCAGCTCAGTATTTACAACACTCCTCTAGTGAAATGTTTCATCTGAGAGAAGAGTGGCCTTTAAAATGTGGAAATACGTAGTTGACATAAACTTGACCCCCTGGCTTTAGGGCCCTATCTTTATTTTAGTTTTCCTAATAATTTGAAGTAGCTCTTGCATGATATTTAATCTCACTGTTCTGTGCTGTTCTGAGGGTGGTGTTCAATCCTTAGGTCTGTTCAGAACAAAGGGAAGCAAAGATTCCCCAGCACAGCAATGTTTTGAATGCGTTTTGAGGTTCTCTTTCTCTCCTGACCACTGCACTCGCTTGACCTTCAGGTGAACCAACGTGCCTTGGATCTCAGGAAATTACACCATCAATCAAAGGAAAAAAATTCCGGAATGGTTTTACCGCTCTTCTATGAATTCAGATGTCATTCCTGTTTCAATTCCCATATTCCCAGCCAACATGTAATTAAGGCAGGGATTCTGGGCGTGCTGGTTTTAATTTTCCTCTCACTCTGCTTCCATTTCTGCAGTTGCCTCACTCCTGGTTTTACCTTCCCAATTGATTGGAAAGGTTTATTTCCCTTTAATGTTGGTCTTTAAATACTTGCTCCCAACAGGGGCTCTCAGACATGTATTATATTATAATATTATAGTGAGATTTGAGGTAAAACTGTTCACTTCTGATAATGTGGCAGATTTTCCATTTTATCTTCCTCAGGATCCCATGTACCTTAATGTGTGGTCAATACCCACAACAAAGGTGAAGAAGCAACTGAAATTATTAAGATACTTTTTTTCCTATCAGATCACTTGGTTTAATAACATGCATTTAACGGTTTAGGGCCAAAATTGCCCCAGTCCTTAAAAAACCTGTTCCCAAAGCTGCTCTGCAGCAGGATCCTGGCTTGTGGCCTCTTGCTGTTGGATGGTGGTGTCTGTAAAGCTGCTGGCTTGTCTGGACAGGGACCCAGGAAGATGTTTTTGGAGATGGAATGAGCAGGGCATGCAGGATGGGAGGGGTGGGACTGAGGAATGTTTGTGCTCCTCTCGAGTCTGGGTCACCTCAGGGCTGAGGCTTTGCTTAATTTTAAAGGATCCCAGGAACATCCTTGGTTTCTGTACAGAAGGATGGAAGCTCCAGCCCAGGTACCTGAAGGGCTGCCCCGGGCTGTGGCACCTTGCTGGAGGCTGCTGGGAATTCCAGGCTCAGTCTGACAGGGAGGCAAGGGACAAAATCAAAGGGAATTTTCCCCTTGACATCACCTGGGAAGTGTACCTTTAGGTGCACTTTTAGCATCAAACCAGGCAGAAATTATAGGGGAAAATGATTGTCAGTGTATCTAAGAATAGGAAGGGTTTGCCTCTCTAGGAGCAAGTTTGCAAACAGATTTGACAATGTAATTGTTTGCTGACAGAAAGCACATGGGAAGAGGAGAGGAAATCCACAGAAAAGAGTCTCACAATCTGCTGCTGTGTTGCAACCAAAATATAGAATCTACCATTTTGCAGCAGAAGGTGATTATTTTTATTCCAGCCTTGGAAGCCACATTTATTCTCTCCTTTAATGTAGACCCAGAGTGAAGTGAGTGAGTGAAGGTCAGATCACCTGTAATTCAGCATTTAACAGTGTGCTTTGCATCAGGGAAAATCATCTGCACCAACTTTTCCCATAGCACCAGCTGACCCCTTTGCATTAGTCTAAAACCCAGGCAGGGCTTTGAGTTTGGGATGGGAGCCCAGCTCAGGAGTGCTGGAAGTGATGCCCA
Organism: Myiotriccus ornatus; assembly: GCA_036023395.1. Lineage (NCBI taxonomy): Eukaryota > Metazoa > Chordata > Aves > Passeriformes > Tyrannidae > Myiotriccus > Myiotriccus ornatus. The sequence continues at coordinate 3,607,627 of JAYRBT010000114.1, read as the reverse complement.
TTTTTATTCTGACTGCAGTGGAATCAGGACTCACAGCAACCATGAATACGTTTGGAAAATTCCCTCTCCTTGTCTGCCCTACTTTTCTGTTTCATCATCATTTAAAAGCCTCGGCATCAGGCTGATTTTGGAGGCGCTGAGCAACCGAGGAGTGGTGTTTGATGGGAAAAAAAGCTGGGGAGAGACAAAGCTGACTCTTGCTCTTGAAATTCTGTCCTGATTTGTGGTTTCTGTTAGAAATAGTCTGAAATGAAGTGGGGAAAAAATGGTTCCAAATCATCTTTTGCCCCACACCAGAACAAAGGGGGGCCAGTGTGGACCAGCAGACTCTCTTTAAGCAGACAGAGCATTGGAAATGGTTTGGTTTTTTGTGTTTCCCATTCATTTTAACCCATCACTCCAGAGATGTCAAATGAATGACAGGCAGGAGATGAAAAGGAAAAAAAAATAAAGGCAGACTAGGAGTAGGTGTTAATTAAAACAGGATTTGGAATAATCAGCAAGTTCCCTTTTCATATCTGCTGCACATAAACCTTCCTGTAAGACCCATTTGGATTTGATTAGCATGGCTCCTTGCAATGATTTGTAGTGGCTGTTCCACTGTGATGAAGTGTCTGAAACGTCTTCTGTCCATGCTCAGACTTGGTGCTGCTGATGCTCTGACCTCACACATGTGGCATTGACATCTGTGTGCTGAAATTAGGGCTTCTGTGCCTGGGAAAGGAGGGTGTTCTGCAGCACCTGTCTGCTCCATCCTGGCAGGGGAACTGCACTGCCTTCCCTTTGAACTAGCCAGCGGGTTCCAGGAGTGGGTGACAGCCTTAACTTTGGGGGAAAAGACACCTCATTAATATTTACACTGTTGCTCAGGGGGGAAAATATCTAATTGGTTGTCGAGTGGAATTTGATCCCAAATTGACGAACCTTTGAGGGGTGTGTGTGTACAAACCCAAATACCCGGGTTTGTGTGTGTTCACAGGTGTGCAGGGACAGACCTGCAGAGATGGGAAGGTACAGATACCTGTATGGGTGTGTTTGTGTGCACACACCTCCAGGAGAAATGCTGCTGATCACCTCAGTCTGTAACAGAGAGGCTTGTGCTGTGCCACGTCAGCCTGGGAACCTCCTTTGATCTGAGAGGGTTGTTGGGAGTTATTCTGGAAGCTCTGAGAGCTGTGCATATCAAGTGCTGAGAACTCAGGCTTGGGTTTGGATCATTAAAATGTTTGAGCCCTCGAGTTCTGTGAAGCTGCTGTTTTGTTTTGGGTTCCCCAAATTAAATCCCGTTGAAACAGCTAATTTAGCCTCTGAAGTGGATGGTGGTTCAGAGCAGTAGGACCACAAGTGGCAAGAGCAAACAGTGATGTTCCAATTCAGTCACCAGTTTGCCTTTGATTGTGTAGGATCTGCAGGAGTTCAGCTCACTCCACACAGGGACCAGATTTCATTCCATGCTTGGGGAAGAGAAGGAATATCCTCACCCACCAGTGACTCTGCAGTTCAAGGTACTTTAACTCCCAGCCTCCCAGCCAGCGGCTTCTGGTGAGAACAATCCCCCTCCTCCAGTCTGGCCTTCAAACTGAGACCCAAACCCAAATTACAGGGACTGTGAAGTGTTCTCTACAGCTCAGGCTCGGTTTCACTGCTCTGCTGTGCTTGAAGCTGGGAGCTAGAATGTAAATATTGGCTTTTCCTTCCTGGAACACATGCACTTTGAGAGAGCAATTGATTTTTATGGGATAAGAGTCGGACACATTCTCTGAAAAAGGCTGAAGTGGTTGAATGATTGCCTTTCTCCCATGGGGGAAGGTCTCACAACACCAATGCTGGGCTGAGCACTGTGCTCCAGGGAGCAGCATCCCACCTGGGGCTGGAGGGAAAAGCTTTCCTAGGCAGGAAAAACCCTCAAGCCTTGGGAAAGGTTGGGAAAGGATGATGTTAGTACATCATTCTTATTTTATAAGCAGTTTAGCCAGGACAGGAGCAGGAAGCAACCAAACAACTATGAAACACAGTAAGAACGTTTCCTAATCAAAATATCTTGGATTTGGGAAAAATTAATGCAAATAATGCAAGAAGTGTGCAGGAAACTGCGCGGCAGCACACAGGCCTCTGACACACAAAACACCCCCCAAAAAAAAAACCCCCAGAAAGGCCTAAAAACAAATACTCGAGCTTGGAGAAGGTGCTCTGTGATGTGCAAGGAGGCCTCCTGTGGGGAGAGAGCCTGGGCTGGATGTGCCAAGGGATGCAGGACAATGGAGAACTTTAGATCCATTCCGTTTTTCTGAATGGAAGCAACAGGTGCAGGTGAAGGCATGGGACACATTTCTTTGAGTTTAATTACAATTTACACAAGGACACTAAAACATTCTCAGAAAATCAAGACTATTTTCAAACTTGCACCACAATACCTCTTGGAAAGCTCCAGAGAATATAACTCAAGGTCTATCATAGGACACAATTAAATATATAAAGAAATGGTGGTAAAGAAGTTAGAATTGCTGCAGCTGGCTCTGGCCCTGTGTGTTCTGAGTGAAAGCCTTGGGGACAACGTGGTCAAAGTGCCACAAACAGGAGGGGAGACCCTTCCTGTGACAGCCAGAAGTGAAACCAGAGGCTTGAGTGCCTGGGAATACATTTGGAATCCATCTATTTTTAAATGCTTCTTTTCCGTGGGCCTTATTGCGATAGTGAGCGATGTAAATGAGCTGATTCCTCCAGCCACATTTGTCATCAGAGCAGTCATTAGGCCTCCTGATGGCCAGAGAAGTGTTAAAACCTGCAGAGGATGACTAAATGATCCATTATGTTTTGGCAACTGCAGCCTCATTTCCTACCTGCTGTTCCTTTTGTGGTCACTCCGAGGCAATTATTTCAGATAATGTAGGAAACAGCCCATTTGTGAGAGTCCATCAAGAAATCATTATCCCACCAGAAGCAACGTACAGCTTGTTAAACAGCACTGGAAGGGATGGATTCAGAAGTGGTTTCGTTACTTTCTTTAGCCTCTTTTTTGGGGGGATGTGGATGGAGGGAAGGAAGGGGCTTGAGGGATGTCACCACATTGTGCAGAGTATCTAAAACACGCCGGTGCCTTGCACGGGGCAGGACTTTGCTGTTCCTGCAGCATCCTGGGAGACAAACAAAAGAGCTGTGCCCTAGGCTGCAGGTGAAGTAGTGCCCTCTCATTTCAGTTTTCTCCAAGGAAACTTCCCTTTCCTATGGATATGAGTTATGTGTGCTTGTAGAAAAGCTGGTTTAAAGGCCGTGATTACTGCTGAAGAAATCCTATAGATTCTAAACAGTGGCTTTGTGCGGATTGAGACAGTATTTCCTGAAGAAATAGGCTACAGTTCCAAATAAAGCACATTTTGGTGCCTTTGTTTAATTTACTGTTTGAATTTTAGCATTCCCAGCACCTTCTGCCTGCGGAGCAGGTGAGGAACCTGAGAGGGGTGGGGCCCGTGTCACCAGCGACACAATTCAGCACGGGACTTATGGCACTTTGGGCTTGGCAGGGCAGGGCTGAGGACAATTCCCAGGATATCGTTGTCCCAGACTGTATCTGCAGCTCTGGGAAGCTCCTGCAACCTCTGGACACTTCAAGCTCAGGCCTGTCCCTGCCCAGGGTGAGCGTCCTCACCAGCTGGTCCCTCCCAGCTGCCTGCCCTTTGCCGAGGGGCAAACGGATGGATTGGGCAGTTGTATCCTAAAGCAAGGACAGGAATGCCCAAAGTGCTTCAAGTTCTCCCTCAGGATGAGCAGAAGGGAAACCCCTTTATTTTGAAAGCAGTGTAGCTCACACTGGCTCAGCAGCGAGGTAATTATACATCACCTCTGAGTAGGTGCCCAGCTCCGTGACATGGATCTGTTCTGGCAGAAGATCCCACTGTCAGGCTGCTGGGGACACCAGCAGCACTCGGCTGCACAGCTCAGTGCAGGCCCTTGCTTAGTCAGGGCAATGAGCAATTGCTGCTTCAGTGTCTTTGTACTTCAGGAAGAGCAGCCCTCATGCATCATCCCTCCCTTAAAGGGTTAGGAGAAACACAATATTATCTCAGGCAAACAAAGGGGGTTTCTGCAGCTCTGTCACTCCAAAAGGAGCAGGCTGACAGCCCCATCAGTGTACAGCCCATAATTCAGCAAGGGTGTTCAGGGTTGGCTCAGATGGAGGAAAACCCTTCCCTCCCACCAGTGTCCTTTCCAGTTTATGGCTGGGGAGAGGCAGGAGGGGGGGCTGTGTGTGCTATTGCTGCTTATCAGCCATGTGCTTTTCCCTTTGTTGATGTGAGATGAACAGTGCTGGGTGTCTGATCCACACAGATCCCATCCAGACTTGCTGGAATGCTGCACAAAACAGGGCTGTGTAGATAAAAACCTGATTTTTTTTCTTCTTGGTGAGTCAGTGTGGTCCAAAGATGGGAGAAGGGAAGGATGAACACGTGTATCATGGTTTGAGGGAGCAGGTGGATGGGTAATTCCCAGCACAGCCTGTAAACCCTGTGCCATTTGAATGTGTCGTTACAGTAATGGGGGATTGATGGGAGCAATTCTGGCTGGGGTTCCTGCCAAAAGCACACGTTGCCTAAAGCCAGACTGTGGATGAGAGAACAGATACTGCTCTCTCCTCATCCAGGGTGCATCAGGGACACTGCAAGGATGTGCACACACGTGCAGAGGGGCAGGGAGCTGTGTATGGTGTGCAATGGGAAAAGGCCGTGCACTGCAGCACAAAACTCGTGTCTCTGCATGGAAATAACATCCTTTTATTCCAGTTGCACTCTGCAGGTTGGGGCTGGAGTGACACTCTTTACAGCCCCGTGGGAAGGGTCTTGAACCACCACCAGGACAGAAGGACATGTCCAAGGAGCAAAGACCAGAAGAAGGGAAGTGCAGATGGACAGACAGAAGCCCTCAAATGGAGCACAGACAGGGATCTGCTGCTGCTGGTCAAGGAGAGCACCAGGGAAAGGTGAGTTTTCCCCATTATAAATAGATGTATTTGATATATAATGGGTATAGAAACATAAGGATGGATGGGAGTGAGGAAAGGCAGACCTAGGAATGGATGGGCAGTAGGAAAGAAGAAGGAAGGACAGTCAGCTGGAAGGAAGGGTGGACAGAAGAAAGAAAGGAAGTATGGATGGTTTGAAAAGAAGGACAGAAGAGAAGAATGATGGACAGAAAGATGAATGGTAGGAAGTATGGAAAGAAGGAGGGAGAAAGCAGATGGAAGGACAGAAGGATGGAAATAAGAGTGGTAGAACACAGGGATGGAAGCACAGCCAACAGGAGGAAGAAAGGAGGGCAGATGATCCCCTGCTGTTCCCGGGTTTGTCAGCCCTGTGGGTGCTGCCCCACCCCAGTGTGGTGACAGCAGGGGACACACTTGTTCTTGATGTGATGCTGTGAGATGGCCTGGGAGGAGAGTGTGCTGTGGGTGGGCAGGACCAGTAACTTGAACCTTTCTGCACTTTATTTGCAAATGTTCTCCCGAAGTAACAAAGCCACAGTGTTAATGGGAGGTCGTGCAAGTGTTTCAGCACCGTCTGTGAGGTGAGAGGCTCTTCCTCCTGGCAGTCCTACACAAAGTGGTGTCGGGAGAGAATCAGCCAAAGAAACTCTGCTGTCCTTGGCAGTGGTTACAACCCCTCAAACAGCCCTGAGAGCTCTGTGGGAGCAAGAGAGGCAGCGTTTGCAGAGGGAAATTCGGCTCCTGGATTAAAAAACTTGAATGTGCTTTTTAAATGGTCTAGGGAGAGCAAGTCTGACCTATTTGCTTCAGCATGAGCCTGGCTCTGCAGAGCTGGGCTTAGTTCACAGCTCAGCCACAGGCTAAAAGATTGGACATGACAGGTGCCCTCCTTTCCCTTCTGTAACGAGGAATTATTGCCTCAGTACCTCACCCTGGTGAGAAGAGAGAATTCATTAATTTCCATGTGTTCTCAGGCCCTCTGATCACAAAGGTCACACCTAAATTACAGTATAAAAGTAACTGGCTATTTGAGTGGGTTAGTCTAAGAGTTAACACACCATGAAATATTCACAGTAAAATGAGCAGCTGCCCTTAGGTCTGCATTAGTGCCTTGGAGAAGCGGAAGAAACACCCCACCTTCATTGACTGCTTGTGGTTGGTTTATCTGAGGTGCTCTGATGTCAATCCTGATCAGAGTTCTCCACAGTCACAGTAAATCATCTTTTTCAGCACACCCAACTCCTGCAGAGACTTTGCTCCGTCCAAGGAACCCCTCCAGCAACAGCCTCGTGGGAGATCCCTCCACAGAGGTGTTCAAGCAGGTCCATCCCCTGGCAAACAGCACCAACAGCTCCCACTGAAGTCAGGACCAGAAGGTAAATCTGCTGGGCTCGTTGCTGTCTCTGCTTTATTTGCATGTTATGCTCAGGCAATTTCTGTGGGCAAATCACAATGGGAAGCAGCGTGAAATGTGTCCCAACATGAGGCACAATTATCTCCATTTTCATTTCAGGTACCACAGATAGGAGAGTGCCTTGTTAGAGAATGTATTTCAAACTTTTTTATCCCAATAATATTTTATGTAGGAGTCACTGTATATTTTCTTGGGGTGTTTTTTTCCTTTTTGCTCCCACTTAAAGCCAGTTAAGTCTGTAACTTGACTTCATTGTCATTCTTTGTGATTTTTAACATCTTGCAATTTTATTTCCTCTCATGGGATTGCAGAGCAATTCCATTTTTATTAAAAAGAAAATCTTTGAAGATATCATGCAAAGATTGAAATGATGGATGGGAAAAGCTAAACAACCCAACACTTTCCATTTTCTAAAGCCTCGTGAGCTTTTGATGCTTCAGTCACGATGATTTAATGCTTGGAAGCAGAGGGGCTGATGAAAACATCAGCCCAGAGCCCAGTTCCAGGGATTGCTGTGTCCCAAACACCAAAACAAAGTACTTTTCTACCTACTTTTTAACTGCTTTTGGTCTATTTTGGGGTGAGGAGGTGTTTTTAACCAAAGCTCTTCTGCTGTAACTGTTCAAATAACACAATTTAACAACCATCCCAGTTCCCAAGGGTGCAGACAGTGAGTACCCAGGAAACAGGAATTCTCTCCCTCCAAAGCATTCCAGTCTCCAGTAAGTACCTGCTCCCACTTACAAGTAAAATTCTCAGGGATACACAGACCACACTCTAGAAGTTGCCAAGGAAACCAGATTCACTTCTGATGCTACATGTTGATTATTTCAATCTCCTTATTGTTCTCCACCCACACACCCCTTAAAATCAGTGTTGTCCTTCCTGGTCTGATCACCACGGTGGCATTGCCGCTGAGGCCGTGACATTGGCCCTGCTCCCGAATCCAGGCTGGAGCCTCTCATTTCTAAAGCAACACAGCAGAATTATTTTGGCAGCAGGATACCTCAAACTGCCTTTTCCCCCACACTGGTAGCCCAAATATTCCACGGCAGATCCAGCTGAAGGGCACAAATACAACGTTCCCTGACTGGGCTTGTGCTGTGAAACTGGAATTGAGCAAGGAAAAAAATTTAAGGTGATTAATTCCCTTTTGTTTTTTTCTTGATTCCTGAGTCTCAGCATATCCAGCAGTGGAATTCAGTGGGGGTGATTACTGAGCTCAGGAAAGCTGGGATCAAAGCTGCATTCTGGGGAGGTCCTCAGCTCCCTGTTTAGAGTCAGCTGGAGCTGGATGCTGGTGTCCCAGAGCAGGCAGTCTGCAGCAGCTGGAATGACAGCTCAGGGCTGCCCAAATTACAACTGCTCCATAGTTTAGATATGGACAGCTACGGAATCTTGGGGTTTGGAGAGTATTTTAAAAAGAGTTCCAGATTTTGATCTTACTCCTGATTTCCCCCCTACGTTGGTCACAGTTCTGTGCAGCATTTGCAGAGATACTCGAAGCCATGACCTTGGAGTGAGAGCCAAACGAGCCAGCACAGCTCAGGGTGATTATTTTCCCATCACTGTCACTGTCAGAGTAGTTTGGTTGACCTCTGGCTGTGTTTCCATTTCTCTCCATTGGACTGGTTTTCCAAACGATACAAGAGAGGTAGCAGGTGGCAGGATGGGGGAGGAAATGAAATGAATAGAAAATGCAAATCATGAGCCCTTTTACCCCAGAAGGACACCCCCCTGTGTTTATCCTTACCGCAGTTTTGAGAGGGTTTTCCCAGACTAAACCACAGAGCAGGTTCTCCCCCAGCCTTGGGATGGTTGAGATGGATCAAGTGGAGGGTTCTGTGGAACGGAGCTGTGTGATCCAAGTGGAAGTGGTGCAAAGATTGGGTATTGGCAGGGGTTCATTACACACAGTTCGATTAACTGCTGGGCAGAGACGGGGGCAGCACAGAAATTATTCTACGGTTTTCCTACTGCTGCTTAAATCCAACTACAATGATCGGAGATGACTAATTCCAACCTGCAAAAGTAACATTTTTAAACTGATTTCATACAGCCACTTACATCAATTTTCTTACTTACATCCACACTGATAACCCTCACAAGAGACTGATTAGCATGGGAAGAAAAATATGCAGTGACAAATTAAATCCTTCTTTCAGAGACTTTCCCCTCCTGAAGTTCCCTGGTCCTCTGTAGGAATTCAGGAGTTCATCCCAAGCAAAGGACCTGCACAAAAAGCTTTATTTAACCTCCTAGGAAAATTAATTCATAATCTCCCTCTGTCACCTCTCCAATAGCCTTCCAGAAAATACTGGAAAGCCTATCTGCACATTTCCTTCAGAACTGAAACCTAATGGTCGATTGAAAAAAAAATAAAAGAAAAAGAGGGGATTTTGCAAACAAAGAACATCTTTGTTTGTTGACAGCACTAAATGTAACTTGTCACCAGAGCTGAAATGTTGCATTAATAGCTCTTTTGTGAAAACACTGAGCTGAGTGGTATAAATATTGATGGGAGACCCTGGGCTTTGGAAGTGTGTGACAGATGGAAACTTTTTAGGGGAACACAAAATTGCCTTCGATGTTTCTCCACCTTGAAATTCAAATATTCCCGTTAAATTCGAAGCCACTATTAGATGTATCAGCAGATAAAGGATGATGCAGCAGGTAGAGCAGGGGAAAACATCCTCACCTGGGTGTGACAGCCACTGCTGTCACCATCCCTGAGGAACAGATCCCAGGGGAACCTCCAAAGGAGCTGGAGTGTTAATGGCTGTTGTAGGGAATTTGGGCTATTTTATTTTGGGAGCCTTGCTGCTCCCACGGCCAGCCTGGTTGCCATGGTTACCTGTGACTCTCTCCCTCAACCTGAGGAGCCAGACTGTGCTTTCTCCTCTGCACTGGATGTGTCCACATGGACATTGCCTGGGAAAACGGGAGCTGTGGGGCTGAATCAGCCTGCAACACTCCGGGGGTGTTTCCAGGGAAAAGGATGTAACAGAATCACTCCACCCTCACCAGCCTTTCCCAGTTGCTCAAAATCTCCTTCTACACAGCAAAATGTAGTTGAGGGTGGTGAGGCTGGACAGGCTTTCTTTGGTGCCAACACTGACCCCTCCCTCCCTGCCCTACCCAGGCACCTGGAATTGCTCCCTTCCAGCCCTTGCTCTGGAGTGACAGGGAAACAGGGTGGTTGGAAACCCGTGCCTGGGCCACAAGGAGGCAGTTCAGGAGAGAGGGAGCTGAAAAGGGAACACAGACCCCAGACAGCACCAGCTGCTGCCCCAAAGGGGACAAATTAAAAAAAATAAACAAAATTAGCTTTAGATACTCCGTAAAGCACTGGGGGATTTCAACACCCCAGCGTGCAGGGGCTGCAGTGACACACGGGGGGACGTCTCTCATGGAACAAAGGAAACAAGGAAGTGAATGGCAGGCTTGAATTCGCAGGAAATCCTCCCAAACCAGGCAGCAGTTTGGAGCTGCCCCCCTGCACTGAGTCTGAAGGTCACAAGCAATTTTAGACCGTGATTTTAATCTTTTACACCATGTTTTTAATAAGCTCTAGCCTATAATTTAGCAAAGGTTTACACACACTGTTTTGAAAAAGTAAAAAGGGCAATGATGGAAAATTCAGGTGCCATTTCACATCTTATATTTCAAATATTGGGAGGCAAAATCCAACCCTGGTACTGAAAGGGAAAATTGGGTTATTTTATTTTCTCTGTGGGACTTACAAAATATTTATTGGCTAAATTGGATGAGTTTGTGTAAGGATCTGCTATTAGACACATGTCAAAAAACCAGCATTTAAAGAACAGCAGCTGTAAAGAACAAGGTGTTCCAGGTCCAGAAAAACAGGAGTTTTCTGAAGTTTATCTTCAAGCCAAGCTACTGAAATACAAATTCAGGCCTTAACACCCAGAGCCTGTTCTCCAAGACAAAAGGTCTGAACTTTTAATTGACACATACTTTAAAGAAGAATTTGACTGCAAAGATGTAAACAGAGATACAGAGGGGAAAATGCCAGAAAACAAACTCCTCGACCTACTTCCATAACAGAGATCACAATATGCAGTATTTAAAAATCACAGGAATACTGCAACAAGGATTTTTGCCTGCAGCAATTCCCAATCCAGGTACTGAGCTGGGTGCCTTAATCTCAGAGGTGTTGGATTGCCCATTTCTGTGGGGTTGGGATAAAAAAAGATCAATATATTTTATTCGGATAAAAGCCACATCACTCCAGGACTGTTCAAGTCCTCCTGCAGCTCAAAAATGGAATCTGAAACACTCCTACAAGGGTTTGCAAAGCCAGGCTGAGAGCCCCACGCAGGAACCAGCTCCCACATTCACGGCTCCAGACCCCCCAGATCCTCCTGGATCCTGCAACCTTCTCCCTCGGCTCTGATTTATGGGCTGAGGAAATCCATGCAAAACGGAGCAGTAAAAGGAATTTGTGGGCTAATTTACTGCCTCACTTTAGGTTAAGGTTTTAATAGTTATTTGCCTTTCTGTGTTAGATAAAGATTTGTGAGGAGCCAATTACCCAAGGCAGCTCGAGTGGCTGTGACAGCTGAATTCAAGGCATGAGCTCCCCTTAGGAAGCACTGCCTGATTCTCTGATAGCAAGTGCTGCAGTTAAACACAGAGGCCAGAGCCTACATCTTAAAATGATGAAGATAATTCACATGGAACATGACTTTTGAGGATAAAAGCTTCCCAACAGAAGAGAGAGAGAGATCATTACTGTATATTTATATAAAGCAGGTTTTTTTGCGGGCTCCATTGAAGCTGAGCCAATTTACACCACCTGAAAACCCATCTCTAAAGAGTTCATTAAACCTCTGTCTCCCTGGCCTATTGCTCTGGGATTGGAGCATTTATTCCTCTGAAAGATTTATTATTGCCCTAATCCAAAATGGTACCTTGCATTTTAAGGGTGGGTGTGAAATGGTGATGGTTCCTGTACTTCTCCCCATGCCATATAACCTGGGAAATGAAACAGCAGATGTTTGTTTAGCTGGAATGTGGGGAGGAAAACGGGGACCTGAGGCCCAAACTGGAGGGTTGTAACTCTCCAGCCCCGTTTGGGGTGTGGGTTCTGCTGCCCCTCAGAGCAGAGGGCCTTTTATCCCTGCCAGCTTGGGGCTTTTTGGCTACACTCAGTAAAGGCAGATGAATAACTTACACCGAGTCTTGATTGATTTTGTGTCTCTTTCTGTTTGCCAGGGAGCAAGGAACCAATTGCAATTCCTCGTTAGAAATCACTTCTGCTTAATTCCTGCAACTGCTTTGGGAGCAACTCCAATTCCGGAGGCTGGATCTCACCCTAAGCCTTGTCATCGGATGCTCCAGTCACGGGATGCACTTCCAGCTGGGTGAGCACAACTCTGCTTTTTCCTTGGGCTGCTGCTCCAGCAGTTATGGACTAGGAGATTGTCTAAATAATCTGCAACGCTCAAACATCTGTTGCTTTGAGGCCACTGATGGAAACGGGTTCGGTGTTGCAATGTAAGAGCCTTCCCAAAGCACCCAGGGAAGGGACAGGAGCCCTAAAAAGGGACAGGAACTTGCTCATTTTTAGTCACTACCTTTTTCCAGCTCCTCCTTGCCCAGTGCCCAACACTGTCCTGTGGGTATCCCGTCAGCTGTAGGAGCTCCAGCAAACAAAAGCTTTAAAGTAATGTAGAATGAAAGCATCAGGCATTAAAATTGGGCCTCCAGCATATGTGGCTGCTGGCATGGAAATTCCCGGGAGATGCACTGAAATCAGCCACAGTTCTTCTGCCTGTCACTGTGTACCAGTGTGTGTTTGCTGAGCAGACAGTCACGGACTGTGGGAACAGTCTGGCACCTGCAGCCCACACCCCACTGCGGAGCCACAGCCACACCAACACTGCGGCTGCGTGGGGTCACAGCAGACACGGCACTTACA
>JAYRBT010000114.1:3583217-3595191 GCA_036023395.1 Myiotriccus ornatus | reverse complement strand
GGAATCTGAAGGCATTGCCCTCCCGAGGGAATCTGAAGGCATTGCCCTCCCGAGGGAATCTGAAGGCATTGCCCTCCCGAGGGAATCTGAAGGCATTGCCCTCCTGAAGGAATCTGAAGGCATTGCCCTCCTGAGGGAATCTGAAGGCATTGCCCTCCTGAGGGAATCTAAAGGCACTGCTCCATTTTTGATTTCGAACGCGGGCCAAATCCAGAAATAACTTCAGGATAAGGTTCGGGAGATCTGGGACGTGGTAAAGGCACATCAAATATTAAGCCTATGCTTACAAAACACAAGTAACACAGAACTCTTACACTAATCCTTGCTAGGCTTAAACTCTCCTGCTCCTTCCAGGAGATTAAAAACATATGTCAAATCAGAGGAATTAGAGGCTGAACGTTCCTGTCCTATTTCCCTCCCCTTTTTCAGAGGAGGTTGCTGGTCCGAGGAGTTTTTTTGTCACACTGCTGTCCCCTCCCTGGTCTCAGGGAGAGCTGCAGGAATTCTGCATCTCTGTGCATTCTGAAACATGGGCTTACATCTTGGGGGTTCAGGAGGAAATTTCCTCCCAGACACTTGAATTTCACTGGTAAAGGTCAAGGTGATACATTTGGTGTCTCTGTCAGTGAACTGGGAAAAGCTGCTTCTGATCACCTGATACAGAGATTAATTTTTTAATTGTACTATACGTGATTAATTATATATTATCATATATATTATTAATTATATATTCTCATGTATAATTATGTTATATTATTAATTATCTCTATATTATTTATTAATTGGATTCCTCTGTAGATGTCAGGCACTTTCAAGTATTTATGACATATTACACCCAACACTGCCCAGTCCCAAGAATCAAGAATTTATTCTGCTGTATGTTAAAAAGCTGCTGAATTCCACCTGGGGAAGTAAAGAAAATGATAAATCATGCTTTCCAAACCACAAAGGGTTTGGATAGATGTCCACCAGGAAGCTTTTAGTCTGCCATGTGTGTTGTGACTTGGTATTTTTGCTTGGCTGTTCTGTCATTATCTGCAATATGGTTTCCCAGAATCCCTGCCACTCCTCTGAAGGACCCAATCAATGAGTTTGGGGTACCCCAGCCCAGCAAAGCTGGGTGGTGAATAATTCAGGCAGGCTGGGCAGTCTGTGCTCCACCACTGACCGTGAGCAGTTGAGATTCTCCCAGCGCAGTTTGCTCTGCAAAATCTCTGCTAAATAATTTGTATGAACAATTATTGCTGTTCAGAGCATTTCTGAGCGCTCCCCTGTGCCTGCGATTGCATTTTGAGCTCTAGCAGACAGTTTTAATTGGGTGCATCAATCAAATGGTATAATTTCCTTTTCTTGACATAACCCCACTAATGAAGTATCTTTTCCTCTGATTTGTAATCCAGTGTCTAATCCAGAGTGATGAGCCCTAATCTCCGTGATTTGGGAGGACATTCAGGGACATGTTCATCTCTAAACTGTTTAACTGCTTTCCTGAATAGAGGTAGGTTTAATACTGGCTTTAATGAGGCTCTGAATTAGCTTTTTTAGGTCATTAAAAAAATGTAAATTTAAAAAGTTACTGCCCCCACATGTCCACTTTCTTCACTCCATTTAAAAAACAAGGAGCAAACTGGCACTGGTTTATACCTGTGTGTGCAAGAGAAGCTCCAGCTTTTATCAGTACAAGTAATACAAGGTGTAAAAACATTCCCTTCACAATGGACATCCAGTTGGGTGAAGGCAGTCAAGGAACATCCTTCAGGAAAGGAAAGAACAGGTATCACAAATAAAACCTGAAAATCCCTGAATATCCAGGAACTGTGGCACTGAACGTGTGAAGATGAGAATGGATTTGCAATAATGGCTTTTTAGAGGAGGATAAATATTTGATTATGTTGTCAATGTGCATTTCTCAAAAATATAAAAACATGCTACACTCTGATGAATTCCAGCTACAGTTGGTTCTAAAGCTGGGCAGGATTTGTAGTATCTCTGATCTCCCTTCCCCCAGAGCTGCCATGAATAAATCAGGACTATTTGGGCTCCAGACAAAATGATGGTAAAGGAAAGGATGTCGAGCTTTTGTTTGACTTGGGGAGTTTTGTGCTCTTTAATTCAGTAGCTTCAGGAGCCAACACTGAGCACACGGAATTAGCAGCTGAGCCAAACAGCAACAGGATCCTGAGTTCTCCCTTTCAGGCGTGGATTCTGTGAAGGTCAGCAGTGCTGGGAAACTCTTCCAAGAGGTGCTTGGGTGTGGTGGGCAGAGAAGTGAGGGGGCAGTCGGAGCCCAGAGCACTCGTGACGTCCTGTGGGCAGCCCCAGCCGTGGGATGGCTCCCTGCCCTGGGAGCCTGAACCTCGCACTCGCACTCCAGCCACTTCCTCAGATGGATTCCCAGCTCCCTTCCTGGCTCCTACAGCAGGTGAGCAAGTTGGCTGATGTTAATGGTGGTGGAACAGAGCAGCAACAGCGCAGAAAAGGAGTGTTTTGGGAGCGGCCCCTCCCGGAAACGTCCATGATATTTAAATTTTAAAGTCTTACCGGTACTAGAAGTTTATAGAAGATTATTGCCCATTACCAAGCCTAAGAAAATGAGTCAGTAATAGGCTCTCAGTTTTAGCTGAGTGGGACAATTGTCTCATTGCTCCTCTCAGCTCACATTCCCAGGGATTAGGACATGGAGTGGTTCTTATCTGCCACTGCTTGTTATTGTTCCCAATGGTGTGTGAAATTGGAGCCTGACTGGAATTTTCTTCAGCAAACTTGCACTGTTGGAGGATCAAAATATTGACAGCCCGATTTGATAATTGTAACTCAATTTGTTTCGTGCCTTAGGGCTGTCATTGAAATTTTACTTCAGGATGATGTTATACCATTTATGGCTTTGCTTCAGCAATATGTTGATTGAAGTTGCTTTTGGACCCTGTGCACTACATCTGGCTGAAAAATTCACATTTCATGCTTTCCAACTTATTGTTTTTCAGTGAAAAATGCCCCTGTCTTTAAATGTAAATTTGCCCAGATTTATGCATGTTTTGGATGGAGTCAAAACTTCACACTCAAGTGGTTTAGGAAAAAAAAAAGATCCTGTTTTTGTCTTAGAGGAATGAAAATAGAATGGTTCAGTAATTCATTCCAAAGCAGCTCTTCCTTCTAAACCTCGGAAACTCCACTTCAGTGGAGGAGCAGGACAACTTGGGATCTATTTATTGAGCTGAGGCAAGTGGCAGACATTGGGATCCCAGGGAGGGTTGGTTGGTTGGTTTGTTTTGTGCCCTGTCGGAGCACACACCATTTTCCAACGAGCTCTGCTGTTCTCACTCCAGATGGCTTTATTTTTCCAATACTTTCTTTTCCTCACATACATTCTCCCTGCACATGGAAAGAGGATGTGCTTGTTTTTTATTAGTCTGCCAGATATTCAGCTCTATGTTTACTCATCCTGGCACCTTATCCACGTTTGGTGGTGCAATGGATATTCCTAGGATGTTATGGAATAGCAGGCAGAGCCAGATTGCCCCTATTCAGTAGCTATCATAGCTCCAAAAACATCTGTTTGCCACAGAAACACTCTCAAGGGTTCAAATAATAAATTAAAAATGGGTCCCAGCATCTTGTTGGATTCCTGGAGCTGCTCCCCACTTGCAGGGCAGTTGGTTTTCATCTTGTAAGGACTCAGTGACCTTTGCTAGAGCCTTGGAGCACTCTTTCAGCTCCAGCTAAGACATTCCTGGATACGGGCTTGGCTTCCTCCAGCCCTTCCAGCATTGCCACATCACTGAAATATGGAGCTGGGTGATTTTGAAGGAGACTCACATCTTGCTGCCTCAGCATTCCTAACCCTCTTTGCCATAAACAAGGGAGAAACTGCCTTTAATGAGAACATTTCGTGCCAAAAATTTGTGCAAGTGCTAATGTTTAACTATCTGATTGCATTATTAAGAATTTATTCTATTTTGGAAGCACTGTTTGACATGCTCAGAAGACAGATCACCCTCATTAAGAGGCTGAGAAAGGCAGAAACTGAGCTTGGGAGTGAGATTTAATTTGTCACTGAAACGTTAATACAGTAGCAAACACTTCAGTTGGAGGTGCCTTCTTGCTCCAGGATTTGAGGAGCTGCAGCTCTTTTATCCATGGGAGCAGCGTTTTGCTTCAGCCTTCCCTTGGTCCTGGTACAGGAGTTTGGTGCTGCAGGAGGCAACGGATGCTGGCAGAAACCAGCATTTTCTGAACAGGGAAGTAAGAGCAGAGCTGGATTATTAAAAATACACAGCACAGGAGCAGAATTGGCCTTGCCAATGCCTCTGTTGCTGCATTAGGAACAGTGAGTGTGTTCTGAGCATGAAAAGCTCCACGGTGAACTGAATAAATCTCTGGAATGTTCAGTAAAGAGGCATCAATTCTGCTCTCATTTTAAGGTCTCTGGTTTCTATTTCTTGTTTTGAACAGGTATCACCCAGGCCTCCATCACAGGACAAAAACATGCCCAAAGTCTCATTTGAATTTTGCAGCCCCTCTTTCTCCCTTGTTTCAGATGTTCCCATCCCACAGAACTCCTTTGCCAGCCCGGGGTCTGTAACGAGGCTCAGCCTTCCAAGTGTCAGACACGCTGGAAACGGAGGAAAGCCACGACAGGACCGGCTACAGGGACCTGGGAGGGTCTCCTGGTGGAACCCGGCGGATGGGACGTGTGTGCAGGTCAGGGACAGTGACAGTCACACCAGCAGTGACACACCAGCAGTGGCACTCACACCAGCAGTGGCACTCACACCAGCAGTGGCACTCACACCAGCAGTGGCACTCACACCAGCAGTGACACTCACACCAGCAGTGACACACCAGCAGTGACACTTACACCAGCAGTGACACTCACACCTGGAGCAGCCCCAGCCTGGCAGGCCTGGCACCCAGAGAAGGTAAGAGCCCCAGCTGTGACAGTGAGGCTGTGGACAGGGCAGAAGGGTTGATGTGCTGAGCTGGAAGTGGGTGCTGAGGGCAACCACCACCCTCTGAGAGAGGAGGAGATGCTGAGGAGCCACAGGGATGGAAGAGTCTCTGGGTGTGTGAGCATGGAAGTGGCTCAGGAGGATGAGAACACTGAACACACCAGAACACAGGCTGGTGGAAGAGAAACCCAGGAATTAAGAGGATGTGATGCTCACTTGATTGATTGCAGTGCATATTGAGTGCACTGTTCACAGCTGATTTATCTTAATTTGATATTAATCACCAATACATTCAGCTGGACCGGAGAAGAATTATTTGCATTGTTCACCACAAAGGAGGAGTTTTTCCAAAGGAAAGTGAATTTTACATGTAATCCATCACTAGCAATTAGTGGTAGACTCTGAGGAAAGCCCCCTCCTGCACCCTGGAGCACCAGGGATTTAAAAGCCATGTGCATGTGGCACTTGGGGACACGGGTTAGTGGTGGCCTTGGCAGTGCTGGGGTCATGGTTGGACTCTGATCTCAGAGGGCCTTTCCAACCTAAAGCTTCCATGGGTTTATGAAAAACTCCCTTGAAAGCCAATCTCTCTTAGCACTGTGTAAAATATCCCCTGTTCCCTGCTGATGTTCAGTGCTCAGTTAATGATCTGGATCAATGATTTATAAGAAGCTGAACTGTGCTAACATTTCCCTCTCTATAATTGAAAAAAAAGGAAATTGTGTGGATGAGTAGGAACAGCACGTGGGGGAAGTGCTAAAACTGCTCTAGGGAAAGCAAGGGGCCTGACTGATTCCTAATTATGAAAAGAGAATTACAGAAGTGAAATTATTCACTTTTAACAATAAGTGGAACAAAAGGCCACCCTAAACAACAACAAAAAAGTGAATTCCACAGAGAAAGGGGGGAAAGGCTGACTGAGTCAATTCTAGCGGTGTTAAGATGGGCTCAGGGCAACTCCAGGTGCCTGTTGCTGCTGGAAGTGAACTGGGAAGGAAAAGCACCGATTTAATACTACTGAGAATGCAAGGGATGCATTTGTGGCTTCAGCAGGGCCAGCATTTCCTGGCATTTCTCCCACTAGAGAACAAGTGTGCTCCCAGCTCCATCATTTCCTGGCTGCTCTGCTATTTTGAACACCACTTCTGGAAGCACTTCCAGCTGAGAGGACAATAAAACTGCCCCTGTTGATGCCAGTGCATAAACAGCAACAGGCTGCACTGGGGCCTCTGGTTCCCCTGGAGAATAAAACTGGGATTTTTTTATTTCCCAGGAATGAAAATTAGGTACAGGGGAGTTCTGCTGCCAGTGTTTGATCCTCCATCAGGGAGCAAAGCAAGAGATCAGAAAGCTTTTCGTACTGTAGCACAAAAAGGTTTTTAATATTCAAAATCATTCCGTTTAATCTGCAGGGGGGCCCCCCAATAATTAAACTGGTGGTGATTATTGTTGTGCAGTGCCAGCAATGAGATGGGTAAAGATTCAGCCTGTGCCATGAACATTTTATCTTAAAACAGGAGATGTAGGTCAGGAGCACTGAACAAGTAACAACAGCTCATTTCATTGGTGCAGTTTGATTAGGTCTTGAATGCCCTGCAAAGGCTGTTGGTGGCATTTTTGGAATATTTGTGTGACCTTTACCAGGAGAAGTCACCTAAGAATAGTTTCCTGTAGCTTCTCAAATTCTGGGCACAAAAAGAGCTGCTCAGCATTTTTTAATGACAACTTCTATTCCTGTGCACTTTTTTTATTATTATTATTATTTTTATTTTACAGCAACGCTTCTGGCAGCAGCACAAGGAATCCAGGTCTTTGCAAGAGGATTTTCAGGATGCACAGCACAACCTCTGTAAGTTGTCCAGCATAAAATACTGTTCTGCTTTGGGGTTTCAGCATTTGCAGGAAGGAAGGGAGTTTGAGCCTATTTAAGGCTGAGGAAGGGAATCACTATTCAGGTGGAAAAAGAAATTGCTCAGAAAATCTGAACAATTTTATGTCTTCCTTTCTCTCAGCTGTATCTGCATTGAAGGGCCTTTAGCCTGTTACAAAAGCAGCTCAGCAGAATGGATAAAGAAACCCCCTCCAAGAGAGTGAGGGTGTGAACCCCCATATTTACCAAAATGGGGGGATGCCGTGAGAGGCTGAACTTGACTGAAACCTGTCGTGTGAATTAGTCTTTGTTGCCCATATAACAAACAAACAACTCAGGAAAACATGGAACATGAGAGGAAAACCTACTTCGTGTACCCAGAAATACGTTTCTGGTTGCCCAGGCAGGGAGCAAGCCCTGCCACGGATGTTCAACCCTCAGCAACACCAAATTCCATCTTCTCCAAACATGTTTTCCATTCCACCCTCAGTCAGGAATGCCTGGGTGATTTGGAGGGGCAAGTGTTGTTATTACAAGGTAAAGGAATCAATCCTAATTCACTTAGGTTTATTTTCTAAGTGGCTAAAGAGATGTAACAGCAGCCTCCAACGAGGGAGAGCAGCTCCTGCGTGTGTGGGCATGTTAATAAGGGTTGGCTCTCGGTAACCAGCCAGCAAGATCTGTTTGCTAAAGCCAATTAGTTAGTAATCAGCAGCTTGCTCATTTTAAAATGTCTGATTATTTAAAAATGAAGGAAAAATACAGCCTGGAGAGCGATATCAAAGCCAGTCGTGTGAGAAAACCGAAGTGTGTGGCACGGAGTTTGTGACTGAGAGTGAAGAGAATTGCATTAAAAACAGAACCTGCCCAAACTCTGGGGGAGTTTAAATCCACTCTGCAAACTGGACTTCCCTCTCTTCAACACTTGAACTTAAACTGTGGGCTTGGATATGCTGCTATGGAGTGAGAATGTTGCAGGTTACACTTTTCACATCAAAGGGCCAGGGCTGGATGCAAAAACACTCTGCCAAAATATGTTCTTTACTTCCTTGGTGTCTTTCTGAAGATCTCCAAGGGCTGAACGCCTAATGCTGAGGAGCCTTTCCTGGAAACTCTGGGTAGCTGATAGAAGTCACTGAGGGACAACCTGAAGCACAGGACAGGGAACATCCTCCAGCTCCAGGCTCTGAGTGGGGAACCACCTGATTTCTAAATGCATGACAAGTCCCTCTAACTGCAGAGCAAATTCCTCTAGCACCAGTGTCCTCCACCAGCAAATCCTCTGCTGCTGCAGCCCCCGAGACCTGATTTGGTCCCAAACCAACCACAGGCCAAGGCAAACCAAGATTTTCAGGCTGCTTTGCATGTTTCAGCATTAAGTAATCCCCTGGTGGCAGTAATATCCATTCTCCTGCTCCCCCTCCAGCTGCTCCACAATATTCTTCCCTCATTCCCCATCACTTCCAGTTTTATCCAGGACTGGGTCTCTCCTGCAAGGTTTCAGTTGGCTTAAGCTCTCAGGTTTCCCAGGATAAGGAATCAATAACCA
Organism: Myiotriccus ornatus; assembly: GCA_036023395.1. Lineage (NCBI taxonomy): Eukaryota > Metazoa > Chordata > Aves > Passeriformes > Tyrannidae > Myiotriccus > Myiotriccus ornatus. Next base: position 3,586,823 of record JAYRBT010000114.1, on the reverse strand, counting down.
CTGAATATTTAAGCAGCTTACAAGCCACCGCTGAACTGTAGATGTGACAGAGCGTCCCAGCCACAGAATCCCTGCAAATCCAAACGCCAGTGGCAGCAAGGTATTAACACATCAGCCTTATCTCTGCTTGAGAACCAAGCACCTCTCTTGGAGTAAATACTGCTAATGATCCTCCCAGCGGTCGCTGTTCTCCCCACTGAGTGCAGCCTCTCTGTCGGGGAGGGTAAATGGGATTTGGGGCAGATCACTGACGGTGTGGCTTTAACGGAAGGGCAGCCCAGAGCCCAGCAAAGCCCCAGTGGTCAGAGCTTCGATCTCTCTGCCCGTAAAGCCAGGGCTGGATCAGTTATTGCAGATCTGCTTGTCCATCTGCCTGTGGGGCAGCTCCTGAAAATCTCTTTCCTGACTCTGCAGATTAGAGCACTTACAAAGAGTTCCTGTGCCCAGTGTGTAAATGCAGCCGCCAGGTCTGGACAGGCAGCTCAGCACTAAGAAACCACAAAATCCTACGGCAAGAAACATAATCTGTAAGTAGAGACAGAGGTTTTACAACACTCCTTCACACTCTGCTTTATCCTCTGCACTCACAGGTAGCACTGCCAGAAAAGCCAGCTCCAAGTGCAGCTCAGGCACAAGAAAGGGCTCAAGCAAGCAGCTCCACTGAGCCCAAACTAAGGGCCTCCCTCTGCATCTGCATGTGTGCATTGGCACAAAAGGACAGCAACAGGCAGTTTCCAAATATGTTTGCACCTCCAGGTAGTAGCTGAGAAGTGATCTCTGTAGGGACAGGCTAAATAAATTTAAATATATATATAATAACTGTCTGAAATCTGTAAGGTGGTGGACAATAGGGATCTTTTCACATTACAGGCTTAAAAGCCAGATAATCCCTTCTCTTTTATAAGCAGTGTGAATACTTTAGCAGCAAACATTCTGAAGTTTTAAATCAATTCAGTGGCATTTGTTCCAAGCCTTTAAGAAAAGGTAAGAAAGCTGAAACAAGGGTTGTGTGGAGATAAGGAGCCTTGGGCCCTTGTAATCCTCAGCTTGCTTTTGTATCCTGAGCAAATGCAGGTCTCTGTTGCAGACAGTTGGCTGCTCCATGGACATCACTAATCCTCTGGGCAGCAGTCTCTGCTTTGCCAGCAAGGAAAACCCTCGTGCAATGAAGAGATTCCTGCAACAGTCAATCGGTATGTCCTTTCCTGGGTGATAATTTTATTTTCCTCTAGAAACCTCATGGCAGGAAACAGTTGAATGAGAATAAAGCAAACAGGCCAGGTATGTCCCCCCCAGTTTGCTTTGTGGCTGTAATTTCACTCCCTGCCCACCTGGGGGTGAGCTCCAGGGGCATGTTCTGTGCCATGCACTCTGCTATTTGCCTCTGAAAAAAACCCCTTAATTCTTATGAACTCTTGGCTTTTAAAATTCCTTGATGACTTCCAGCTCTGAGGAGCTCCAGCATAACTGATGAGTTCCTGAGGGCATTCCCTGCTGACTCTGCCACAGGTTGTTAAAAGCAGCCCCAGTGACTCCTCTGGGGCTGGGAGGACACGGTGGGATTTTCCAAGGCAGCTTTATTTAGGATTTCCAGGAGCTGAATTAGAGGGAGGGATCAGCAGTCTTTTACATGAGCCAATAGCCAGTGACAAATGATTCCTGGTGGTATCCAGCCTCTAACACACACCCATCTTTCCAGGAAGCCAAGCCTGACAGGTTGTCTTTAAAGTGGTATCACTCAGTAGAACAGCACAGCTGATCACACATTACTGGGAAACAGCATCTGGAGAGGCAGAGGGACCCAAGAGTCAGGAACTGTGTCCAGTCCCCTCAGCACTGGGAATAGCAGAGCTGGGAATCCCCACTGGTGTCCCACAAGGAAAGCCCAGTGTGCAGCCCTTCGGTGTCTGGAGTCACACACTGCAGGTTCCACCCAGCCCACGGGGAGAAAACAGAGCCACCCCCCAGTCTGTATTTCTTGCAGAGCAGCCAAAGCCACAATAACATCAGCTGAGAGGAGAACTATCAATAAAAACTGGCTGCCTGTTCTCCCTCAGGACTTCAGGGGTGTCTGTGTATCCATCTGACCCTGCAGGGTAATTACTGCTGGATCCATTCTGTTAAGGATGGCTCAGTCTGGGGAACGATGCAGTAGAGTTTTCCAAGAGAAAATATGTTCCTATCACATTTACTCCTCAATTACTGCTAATGAATACAAATAACTTGCTTACTTAAAGCAATTATAGACCTCGTGCTAAGAAACCAAAATTAGGTTAAGCAAGCACAACTCATTTATTCCCCATTTCTCCACTGGCAAAATAATTCAATTACATTTGCAATTTTTAAGAATGCTCTGTATAAATCATTGACTTTATTCTAATATCATTACTGAACAGGCTACAGGGTTTTTTAGGAGCTGCAAAAGCTTTCACAGGTCCAGATTCTCCGCACACCTGGTTTGAAAGCAGGTGAACATACGGGAATGGTTTTACTCGAATGGTCATTCTTCTCCCCACCTCTACAGAAGCATTTTGCAGATGTTTTCTCTTCCACAGGTGTTTGCCAGCTTTGTTGGGAACAAAACGACAGCAAGGAATCCAAACCTGCCTCACGGCGGGCAATTTTCTTTTGCTCTGACCATGACAGCCTTTCCAGAGAACATGAAAGAGGAGCTGTTTAACTTTTTGGTAAGTTATTATTTTCCCGTTACCATTATAAGAACCTGATGGCCAGACCTGTATCTTCTGAAATTCTATCCTTATTTCCTTTTATTTGATTTCTTTCAGATTTCTTTCTAAACTTTCCTCTTTGATGCCCACATGGAACTTAAAATACCTTTTTTTTTTGTGCTGTAGTGACTGTCTGCAGAAGTTTCTGGCTGCTTAGGAAAGCACAGAGCTGTGCACACACAGGTTAGATAAACTCCTCTTACCTTGGCTGCCCAACCTCCAACAGGTTTGGGTTTATTTAGTGCCAAAAGAAGGACAGAGCTGCGTAAGTTTAACCTCTTTATCTTTGTCCTCCTCCAGTGATTTAACTCCTGACTCACCTAAGTAATGAACTCCAGCAATGTTTTCTAATCAAACTTTCAATCAGAGGCTGTGAGCACGTGCCCTGGATTTATGCTCTCAGGATTTGTATCGTTGTATTTAACTTTTCCAAAACAACTGTGCTGGTTTATGTTACAACATAACACAGACACTGAGGTGTCTCTTTGCATCGTCCCTCAAGTACTTCAACTAATCAGCATTTCTGGTCCGTGGTTACAGTCTCCTGGCAACAAAACTTTATCTTAAATTGACCCTTGTTGTTTTGGAGACCCTGAGCCCAGAGCATGTTGTAGCTCTTCTTTTTACAGACACAATTAGTACTTTTCCTTAGTTTTCCTTATTGTTCCTTTTTATTCCTCATTTGTCTCACCTATTGCTTGCCGGAGAGAAAGCACTGGGAATATGTGAGCATTTAGACACACACTTTAGATTCCTACTCCTGGGTGTGTTGTCACGAGAAACAAAGGCAAATCTTGCCCAGGAACAGCCAGTGACATCCCCATTCCGTGTTTTCTTGTGTAGGATCAGCCCAGATAACAGGTTTTTGGCAGTGGGG
>JAYRBT010000114.1:3513614-3582583 GCA_036023395.1 Myiotriccus ornatus | reverse complement strand
CAGAGGCACGGCCTGAGGGCACTGCCCCTGCTGGGCAGCTGCCCTGCCCCGGCACTGGGGGCACGGGCTTTGCACACCCCCTGCACTCCCCGGAGCAGACACCGAGGCTCCTTCCCCTCGTGCTCCCGCCCTCTCCCCTTCCTGGGAAATGTGCTTTGCAGGGAACTCCTTCCACAGGCAGGGGCCAGCCAGGACACTGGAAAAGCCCCCAAGGATCCCGGTTCCCGTTCTGGAGGGGCTCCCTGCCATGGCCCTGACGGCTCCTCCGCCCATCCCGCTGCTCCTGCTCCGGAGCCCCTCGGCCCAGCCCGGCTCGGGGGCAGCTGAAGGAGCCAGAGCTGCCCCGGCGGGCCCTGGCACCACACACATTCCCCAAGGGAAGGAAAGTCCCTCTCCCTTCGTTACAACCCTCTGTCAGAACCAAAAACCCCCAGGGACGGTGGACTGGGAAAAACAAAGTTCAGCTTTTTCCACGGAAACTGTTCAGAGAGGAACAGCAAAGGTGTCAAAACTGCTACGGAAGCTATTTAAAATTCCTAGTGTGCAACCACCACCAGATCTTTAAATTACCTTTCTTTGTTATTTAAAATAAATAAAGGCTAAAGTAAAACATTTAGACTTACTTACATTTAGTCTTTGCAAAGCAATGTTAACTAGTGCTTTAGTCCCAGCTCAGGACAATGGCTTTGAGCTCTGGAACCTTCCTGCCAGGCCACTCTGCTGCCACTGCATGGAAAAGTAGCGAAAACAGCCCGTTAAAGGAGAGGATTCCTGTTTGTTTAACACACAAAGTGCTTCAGCAACCTCAAAGAACCACCCTTTTTTACAGCTGAATTTATTCATGCCTTACAGGACTGCACAGCAGAGCCGTGGGGCACACACAGAGCAGTCCCTGTGCAGTCTGTTTTTAGGGAAACCTCTGGGCTCAAACCCTGTTCTGTCACGGGGTGACTCGGTGAGCTCCTCTGCTACGCTCTAATCAGTCATCTCTGCCTTCCTTCCACAGTGATTGTATCCCAAATAAATGCAGCTGTGTGGCAGAATTCATTCATCGAGTGATGTGAGAAGCACCTTAAAGCAATAGTGTGTGTCAGAACAGTCTGTGTCTGAGCTCTGGCTTCCCGTGGCAAGTGTTCAAAGGAGCGCTGTACTCTGCTGTAAACTGAGACAGTAATGCATGACTTCTCTCTCTCAATGGTCAAGGTGCCATCCAATGAAAATCTGTGTCTCCAATAAATTTGGATACCAGTTTTCCATGTGCAGTTCTTAACCCCCAATAAGCAGCTGATCTGCCAAGACTACCGGGACTTGCTCTGCAATTCCCCTCAAGCAGCAAAGGAGCACTTGTCAGAAATCCAAGCGGCCCAGAAGGTTCAGCTCAGCGGGAGCTGCCCAGGCCGGGGGTTGCCCAGGCTGGGCTGGCCCAGGGCAGGGCCGGGGCTGGCCCAGCTCAGCCCGGATCCCCCAGGGCAGCAGGGGGGGCGCTCCCCTCAGAACCCAAACACCAGGCACGTCTGTCTAGAAGCTTTATTGACACTCGGGGTGCTGGGGCGGGGGCTGCGCGTTCCTGGTGGGTGGTACAGCTCACAACGCGTTCCACAGACTTAGCTCAGCACAGCTCACACTGCAAGGGGATCGACCTGCCCTGCTCGGCTCTCGCACCACAGGACAGGGCTTTAAGTTTCCAAACAACATTTGCAGCATTAGATACTCGGTCCACAGATTATCAGAGTCTGAGAGCTGGAGAATTATTTGCTCAGGATCGACTACTGTACATTTGTGCAACAAAGTGGACACTCAAATCCCAGATTTACCTACAGGTCTTCAAGGTTTTTTTCCTTAGAAACGAGGTAAACTCAGAGAACCTTAAAAACACTACAAGGCTTACCTGAAACACGTCTAAAAAATGCACCAGAAAAGGCTTGGGAGGCTCAACTGCAGTTTTCCAAGTGCCTCACAAGGAGCACTCCTGTGTCCCAGCTGTCCCAGCTTCATGGGCCTGTGATATAGACTTCAAACCCAAATTTAAATAAATTTATATATTTATAAATTGCATATTTATAAATTAAATTTTAAACTTTCTCATGCTGTAGCCTGGGGGGGACACCTACCCCTCACAATAAGGCAGAGCAGGCTACTCCATTCCATCGCTGGTACCCCTGATGGCCAGGACTTCAGATCCTGTCTGTCCAGGCAAAAGCAGAGGATGGCTTGGACTTGCCTCTCTCTGTCCAAAGAATTTACCACACAGATTTGTTACTTGACTGAGGGGATAAGCATTATCTTCACCTGGATGCTATCCCCCCCCCTCCATATTTATGTTTATAGAGATTTCTTCAGCTCTGCTTCTTTAGAGTCTCATGCAAAAAAAAAGGAAAAAAAAAAAGGTGTTATTTTGTATAAAAGCTACAGATAAAGTGAAAGACTTGTATGGTACCAGCAAAGTGGTTTAGGTAGTCATGACAACCATGTCAGTGCTTATAAAACTTCCCTTCTTCTTTATCTCTTGTGCAGCTCAGATAACACACATGTGAGCTGTAAAAACGAGATCTGAGCTACAGCAATGACATGAGAGGCAGAACATCCACAGCAGCCAAACCAGTGGGGCTGAGACAGTTCTGGGGTGTCAGCAATGACAACTTGTGTCCAGTTCCCAGCGGGGCTCCCCAGTGTGGCCAGGCTGGGGAGGGACCAACAGCCCTGTCCCACCACAAGGGACTCCTCCTGCAGGATCTGTGCGTTCCCAAGAATGAACATCCACGTCTTTCTTTGAGTCTTCTCTGCTCATTGCTTTGTCACTTGGTTTCCAATGTGGAGATTTAAAACCCCTCTCAGCTTTGTCATTCAGAGGTGGAAACCAAAGCACGGCAGAAATAAATACCCCCCCGCAGCCGGAGAAGTTACGGATTTGCTTCCAGCACGAAGGGAGTGACTGCTGTCAGTAAGACAAACCACCACCTCTCCAGTCAAGTGAGGAACTCAAGAAAACTGCAAAGCTTTAAAGACCCCAACCTGCCAAGAGTCACGTGGAGCATCAAAGGGAAAAACAAGGTTGGCATCTGGACTCTTCAATAACTGGACTTACTTCCATGTACCATTATTACTGTTAAGCAGAAGTTACCGATAAAAAAATAACTCAGACTTGTCTTTTATCAATAAAATAACTCTGGTCAGCACATGCATTTCTTCTCCTTTCTCTCAGCTATGCAGAATAATTCTGCCATCTGTAAGAATGCCCATATTTGATACGATACTGAACTTACAGGGTCTCATCAGCAGTGCTGGGGAAAGAGCTCCATCTTCTGGGAAACAGCCCTGAGGTGGCCAGGCAGGGACACTGCCCTCGTTCTCCAGCAGCAGCCAGCAGATCCCAGGGGCCTCTCCGTGCGGGACAGCTCCTCTCAGGAATCCAGCCCTGCTTTGCAGCTGGCACAGCTGTTAAGGCAAAGGAAAGGGGCTGAGTAAATGAAGATCTCCCAGCTGATCCACTGCAAGAAAAGCATCTCCAAACCACCAGTGGGCACAGCAGGAACACCCGAGTAACCCAAATCCACGGTCGAGCTGGTATAAAACACAAACATCCTCGGGAGAGTCTTTGCCACACGTTCCAGAGTTCACAGGATGGGACTCGGGGATAAAACAAAAACATTTACCAAGGTCAACTGAGAGCATCTCCAGCAGGTAAAGACTGGAAGTTACCTACAGCTCTGCAGATGTCCCATGGTTTGGGACACCAGATTTAACAGTGTTTAAGTGGCAGTTTGGGATGGAAGCTTTGCATTTCTTTTGAACTCCAAAGCATCCACGTGGGGAATTTTCCCATTCCCATTGATCCCAAGTGCATCTGTCCCTGCCCTGGTGATGCCAAGGAAGCTCCTTGGATAGAATTAGTGACTTATAGCTCTATCATTCCATCAGATTCTGCTTCAGCCATAGAAAGCTGACCAAGTTCAATAAGCAAAGAACTGAATCACCTCCCTGTGAACACAAATGACAATAGTTGAGAACTTTCTGTTAATTATGCACTGGCCCATGACTTTGTTCTTACACATTCAGTCATTTTTGTGCAGCTTCTGACAGCACTGCCATAACCACCTCCTTCTTTCAGTTCCTGGGACTTGCTCATTAACCACAGAAACATCTGGAATTACCTTCACGGGGAACTGATCCTATTAAATGTCTCCACCTTCTTTTTGTTCTTCTGGAAATACTGAGCCTGAAACTAATTCAGTGCAGAGCAAGGCCCCTGGCTGGTCCCAGGAGCTGTGCATCCTGTTCCTGCTCTCCCCTGGAGGGAGGGCACTCCTACCAAGCACCAGTGAGGACAAATAATCCTCAGAGAAGGCATCTGGCACCAGCTTTCCCACCTGGGGACTGCAGGTGATACCTTCTTCTGTTTGGGTTATGGGAAGTTCCTGATGACCAAGGGAGCTGCTCCCTCTGTCCAGAGCTGGAGGACAAGGAGCTGAAAAGCCTGGAATATCTGCCAGGCCCCTTGGAAATCACAGCCTGGGGTTAAGCTCTCTCCACAAAGTCAGGGAGAGGTCAGACCTGTCTGGCTTACCATCCAAAAATAACTTTCTGCCGAGCTTTAATCAATGAACTTGAAAAGGTTTGCTGATGCAGACTCTAAACCACAGTTCCAGCTCCTCATCTGCGGTGCAGTCGGTTCTCTGGGACACGGATCCACAGGGAAACCCCCACTCAGCTCCCACAGCATGTCCATAAATAGCAGGCCCCTCTAACAAGGCTTTCACCAGCACTCCATGGCAACGCTGAGGTGGCTCTGCTGTTCCTACAAGTCACACATTCGCATGAGGAGGCAACAGTTGGCTTGGCCTGTTCATTATCCACGAGGACAAAGATAAGGAAACAAAAAGAAAAGAATTCCCAGCACTTTTAGAGCAGTTGCACTCCAGAGAGAACTCCTCCAGTGTCCAGCACTCCAGAGGGAACTCCTCCAGTGCCCAGCACTCCAGAGGGAACTCCTCCAGTGCCCAGCACTCCAGAGGGAACTCACTCCAGTGCCCAACACTCCAGAGGGAACTCACCAATGCCCCACCGAGAACACCCATCCGTGTTTTCCTCCCCTCAGCTCCTGCATCCAGTGCTCAGCAGATGCTCGAGTCAGGTGGTCAGTGATGAAGAATAAACCCTCCAATATTCACCTTACAACTGCAAGTCCTGCTAACTGCAGGATCAGGATTCCTGAGAGCCAGAGAGGCAGCTCCGCGCTGCTGCTGGGTCAGACCCAGGAGCGCCGGGGGAAGCAGCAGGTGTCCTGGAATTCCTCAGCACAAACAGCACGTGGCAGGAAGGAGGCAGCCCACCCCCCCAGCTCCGAGGTGTCCCTGACATATGGTGCATTTTGCCTCGTCTGGGAGCAATTTTATTGCCTTTTCTGCAGAGCTGTTCTTTTTTCAGCGGGGCTTCAGAGGAGCGATAATTAATTTTAAAATAACCACGGGCTCCTTTTCAACTTTTGCGCACTAACAGGAGAGGCCCCCACTGAAGCACAGCCACAGCCAGCTCTAATTAGGCACTGGCTCCCCTTCCCAACCTCCAAACAGGGCTCTCCTCAGAGGATGACAAATTTCATCACCTCAGAGGGCAGAATCTCTGTTAGCTGCTGCCTCTGCATTTCACGTCCCGCAGGGACAGGATAAAGGTGCTCACACTTCCTTCTGACAGGGACGAGAGAAGCGCTGAGAAGGGAAACTGAGGCACGGAGAGGGGACTGACCTGCCCAAAATGTAGACACTGAACACACAAAACACAGATTATCAATCTTCTGCCCCATGTTTGCTTCCTCTGAATCCCCAAGGACCTGAAGAGAGAACGCTGAGATTTCCTTTTCTGAGGAAACAGCTTAATTTTTAACCTCTGGGACACACATCCCAGCAGGAGGGTTTGGCCAAAGTCAGGAAGCCTGACCAGAACGGGAAGAGCCTGAAACACGAGGCTTTGGACTGGAACTCTGAAAGCCCCAGTGCTCTGGGTCGTGCCCTGACCATTAGGAACTCCTGGAAAATTCACACCTACGACATGTTCAAACCCACAGCTATTGCTGACAACTTGGCAACATCCAGGACCACAGAAAGCAACCCACTGGTCAGTTCATTTTTTTAAAGACTCTCAGAAAAGGAACCTCAGCAGAGAAGAACACTGCAGGATGATCCCATCCCCTGGCATAACATTCCCTCCGGACTGTCAGGCCAAACTGAACTCCGAGCAGGAATGTTTTACAGCAGTACCATAAATGAGGCACTTTCAAATACGGGTTGTTTCACTCCCGTTGTGGAAAGTAAATAGATTGTAAAGGGTATTTTCACCACCTCCCTCACTTCTGGTGTCTGGGAACCAAGTGCAGGGCCAAGGGCTGACCCCCACTGCTCCCATCTAACACTTCAGGGGAGATCAGACTGTGCAAAGGTAACACAATCTGAGGGTCACTGCCCTGCCCCTGTCACCTCCATCTGTACACACATTTCTCCAAGGCAGCACAAACAACAATCTCTGTGTCAAACAGCTCCGTGTCAAAAGCCCAGTGAGTCACATCCTATAAGCTAGAGATTCCCAGGAGCTTTGTGGGACTGGAGCAGGAGCAGCATGCAAACAATACAGCGGCAAAAATACCCAGGATGTGCTTTTTATTGTGATTATTGAAGGGCCACACTGCAGGCCATGCAAAACCAGCTCGGTTTCTAAGTTATTTCCACTCTTTTATGTGTAATAAAGTTTTGGGTAGAAAGGAAGAGACCCAGTGCCACTGCTTTGAGCAAAGCACCTCCACGTGCACCAAGAGCTCAGGGCTGTAGATTGGAGGGGTTTGCAGCAACAAACCACAAATGGTCACAATATTTAAACCAACATTCCTACACCTGTAATTCCAAAGTCACTCTGAGTTTATAAAGATGTAAGAAGAACCATAACTGATACTAAATACAGCTCAGATGGCCCTACAGCCTTATAGCTGCTGTTCCCAGGGAAATGCTAATTACAAGGGATCTTTTCCGGGATAGAATATACTTTCACTTTCTTATATGAGCAAATAGTCCACATGAGCATCACAGACAAATCCACCTCAACAAACCCACAGGACGACATGCAGTTTGTGTTTTAAAAAAAGAAAAAAGAATAAAAAAAGAATATTGTCCCAGTCTGATGTTCTGTGCCTCTTTCACCTTCTAAGAATAAATGGAGCTGAGAAAAGCATTTTAAAAAGCTACAATTGTCAATCTAACAGCTAAAACTGGCATTTTAAAAGCTACTGGCAGCATCCAAAGTTTCCCCAGGCAGCCTGAAAGGTCCTTGCCTTTTGAGACTTTTGGTTGATTAACAAGAAGTTCTGGTAGAAGAACCACATGGAAGAAAACAGAGCAATGGGTAAATGTGGATCACACTGGAAATGGGAAGTTATGATTTGCTCCAGCTTTTCAAAAGCAGAGGGTTTTTTGTTAAAAAAAGGGAAAAAGACACATTTCCAAGTGTCAGATTTCCACACATCCCAGTTTGCCTTGTCCCGAAGTGCTGGGCCAGCTCCTTGGTCCACAGACACATCTGAACTTGGGCAAGGGGGGGATTGTTGTCTGTTGGCCTGTGATCAACACCACAGAGCCGTGGGCACAAAGCCAGGACCCCCCACTGCCTGCCTGCACCTGAGGGGAGAGCAGCCACCTCCACCTTAATTACAGGAGGGCTCTCACCAGTGTGAAAACAGTGTCAGTCAATGCCATGACCTGGGACAGACCCTCCAAAAGAGGGGAGAACAAGCTGCTGAACACGTTCACACCCGTGACCTCAAACCCACGAAGAGCCAAACACGAGCTCCGTGCAGAGAACCCAGCAGGAACCCAGGCGGCTTCTCCAACTGCCCAATGCTAATTCACCTCGAAACAAAGCATGATCAAATACCACTGGGGCCATCTGCAAACCAGCTTCCAAGGTGCAGAACGAGCAAGGTGGCTGTGCCACATCGGTGTTTGTGGCTCTCCTGGGTGTCACCTTTCCCACAGCACGTCACACAATCCTGAGCGTCACCCCAAAGCTCCTCTGCTTTTCTCCCGCACCTCCCGGGCACTGCAGAGGTGAAGAAACGTGGATCCACTGTCCAGCTGAGCTGGCAGGACCTCAGGACTGACCGGGTCTTGTCTGCTCCCAAAAAACCCCCACCTTTATAGGCAAGGCCTGTGTTTGGGACAGACAACCACCTAGAACAGCCCTCTATAAAAAACGAGGTGCAGCAGTTCTTGTTCTGCAACCTCTCCCTGTAAATCCAGCCTAATTTCACTGACTTCAGAGAGAGCCTTGTAAAATGTTACAGGCACAGGGGAAAGGCCTGGGGATGGATGGGACACCGAAGTGCTGCCATGCTGGATGGAAAAGAAGCGCAGCAGTAGGAGTGGTTGTGTGGGGTTTATAAAAATCCTGACACAGGAAAGTACTTCAAAGAACGAACTCCATAAAAACTTCAAGCATCAAGTGACTGTCTCATGAAAACCACTGCAACTAAGCATATACTTTATAAGACATGTGCTTTAAAGCACAAGAGTAGTTTTTTCCTAGAATTGGCTTTAATCCCTCTTACTTTTTTTTCCTATTACAGTTTCCCAGCTGTTGTCATTTTGGACCCTCCCTTCCAGGGCTTGCTTTATACATTCCAAGGAGCATTTCTTTATACCAGCACATGGACTTTTATTGTTCCGTAAGTTTTCTTCGGTTTAAGACTTGCAGAAACGCCTCGAAACCTCCCATATGTGCTCACAAAAGTGAGGGGGAAGATGAAAAAAAGACCCCTAGGAAATAAAGTGATGTTTGGTTGGGCATGGGAAGAGCTGAATCTCGTGAGCTGAGCCTAAAGCTCTGCCCACAGTGAGATTACACAGATGGCCAAGTCACCACTTACAGTCCAACCAATCTTCCCTTTTCCCAGCAGGAATTAAATGATTCCAGGTGTGGTTCACATGGGGTTTCAGCAGCTCAGTGCTGATCTCCCAACACTCACAGAGGAACCACTGAATGCAGGTTCTTCACCCAGTGTGGGAGACACAGAACTCCTGAGGAGGCTGCAGGGGGTGAGAATGCACCCTTTGCCTCCAGACATCTGTACCCGAGGGATGGATCCTTGACATCTTCACTGGGAATTACAATTCCCCACAGACACAGGAGTTTGGTTTCACCAGCAGCTCTCTGTCCTCTCAGCCCAGCTGTGCAATTTACTCTCCCTACAAGCAGTTTGTGCTCGTGGAACTTTCCTCCAGTTCTTCACAGTCTTGACAGCACAGTTTGTGACTAATAATTAAAGGTTAATGCTTGGCCTCTTCCCAAACTACTAAATTACAGCCACTCTAACTCCTTTGAAGTCTAGTACACAAAAAAAAAGACTTAAAATCAGCAAGGTTCCCTATGTTCCACATGCTTTGGGATAGACAAGAGATAAGACAAGCAGAGGGTATTTATCTAATTTTAAAACAATATATATAGTTGCTGAGAAGTTGTGACTGCTACAGCTGTTCCAGGCCCAAATGCTGCAGAGAGTCTCCAAGAATCAAACTAATTGTTTCCTCCAGCTTAAGTGCATTTAAAGTGTGGCAGTTCCAAGGAATTCAGTCAAACTAGGTCAGCTGAGCTATTGAGAAAGACTCCAGGCCACGGAGCTTGGTGGAACTGAAGAGAAGAATGTTCCTGCTCTCCTGCCCCCTGAACACTCACTCCGTGTCCCTCTGCATTCCCAGTTCCTTACAAAGCCCTCATGTTTGTGAAAGGATCACAACCAGCCCTGTTTCAGAGCTGGGACTGTGGGTTATCCCACACAATTCCAACACTTCACCTGCAGGTGACCTGCCCCCCCGACACCTCCTGTGGTTTCCACGTCCTCCAGTGCATCCCCAACCATCTGCTGCTCACATGCTCCACCTAAATCCAGTGTTCCTGTCCCAGCTCTCTCTGACCCCACGGCTCTGGCCTTTGGTAGCTCCTGTGCTCAGCTCTGGAGCGTCTCCCTGGCTGCAAACCCCCAGCCTGGAACTCAGAGCCTTTGCTCTCCTGGAGGGAAATGCCACAGCAGTCACAGCAAAGAAGAACAGTGCTGTCCTAAAATAGGGGCCAAATCCTGCTTTCACATCTGCTGCCACCTTGGTGTCACCCAAACCTTTACTGGTTGGATTGAACGGAGCAGCCCCTTAAAACCATCCATGAGGGGCTTAATATTCACTGTTTTTGAGAGGAACCCACTCATGCAGCGTGAACTGAGAGCGCCCAAAACATCAGGAGCTGCCACAGCTCCTTGGCCAGAGCCATGGGTTTCTCCTGGAATTCATTCCCATGCATCAGTCCTTCTGTCCTCAATTCCATGCTGTCAGCAAACTGAGCCTCAGGCCCTTCCAGGGGTATTTACATCCTGTTACATTCACTTCAAATCATTCCAAACAGCACTTTGCAAAATGACGCTTTATGGCACCATCTAAAACCACTCTGAAAATAAATTAGAGCCCCAAAGTTTCCCAGCAAGGGTTTGTCTGAAGGCCATCCCTTCCCAACATTCACCTGCTAAACCTGCACTCCAGCTCTGGCTCAGCTCAGGCAGAGCTTTAGGAATGAAAACAAGAATCCCAAACAAACCCAAACTGCTAAACATTCCTTAAGCAAGGATATCTCGCTGTTTCCTCAAGTGTCCTTGATATATTTTCCCCCGAAGTCTCTTTTATCACTCGTTGCTGCTTCATTTCCTGCTCTTGCTGCCCTGAAAGGTCTTTTCTTGGTGTAATTCAACAGTAGAAGACTAAATCCAAGCAGGTGAATCAAAGGCACGTGACATTCATTATAGTCATCTTTCCCTCATATCCTCACATGTAACAAAAACCTCGGCAAAGGCTGGGGAAAAAAAAAAATCTGCTCTGCAGTTGTTTCATTTCCTTCTTTTTTTTTTTTTAAATACTTGTGATAATGTCTCAGGAAAAAAAAAGCTATAAATGCCAAAGTATCCTCCTGGGGAATTTGGATTTTGGGCTTCAGATGAGCATGTTGGGATGGCAGAATGGTGTCAGAGTGTGATGCCAGGCTGGGATGAACCGGATACAGCAACTTCGAGAGGCAGACTGTCACATTTCCAAAGGCTCCTTTGATCAAAGAGTTTCCCAGCACAGCTTCTAATCCCTTCAAACCTGAATAAAGGTGAAAGCTGGTACCTCAGAAAGCAGCTTGTTACATCCTGGCACCCAGCCTGTCCTTGGGTGTTTTCAAGAGGCAGGATAATGTATCCTAAGAAGGGTTTAATTTCTGAAAAACAGATTAAAAAGAGCCCTTTTCCCCAGTATTTGTCAGACTCGGAAGGCCTGGTATCAAGGCTGGTGCAGCACAGAGTTCTTCCTGCTCTGAGTGACCTTTGCCAGGGCTGTAAATCTGCTGCTTGTTCAGAAGTGAAGCAGTTTTTAGGGCACAGGGAAAAATCAGACAGGTCTCCGATGCCAAACTAATGACAAGCACCTCCTTCTGATGCCCAGCTGGTGTGACATCCCATGTCATGTCACCGGGGTCAAACCCAGCCATCTGCAATTTCTCATGCACGTCTCTGTTTTGACTGAAGGTGTTTAAATCAGATCTGATATTTAGGCAGATTAATTGTTAAACAGCACTTGAAACACGTCGAGTTTTGTAATTTTAATGCTGCTAAAGAGCTCAGTGCAGCAGCAGCTTGTGCCAGCCGCTCTAAATGTACTTTACAGGAGAGAGATGCATTGGTATAACTGACATTAAGCACCTTTGGACAGCTGGATCAGTTGCTAAGAAAACCTGTAGTGGACTCAAGCAATGCTTATTAACTATTAATAATGTCAACTAATTGTGAGGGGGTGGAACGTGGGGTCAACATCCACTTCTTGCAACTCCCCAAATTAAAGTTCCCCCAATTACAGAGTTATGTCCATGGAAATAACTGTGTGAACACAGGGCAGGAGAAGGGCTGTTTAGAAACCCAATATATGGCTGAACAACGTGGATTTGGGGCCCTATCAAACAGGGTTTCCAGATGTGTGTCCTGCAGTTGTACAGTTTGGAACTTGGTGCCTCTGCAAGGGTGCAATTATAACTAATTAAATATTCCTTCTCCTTTGTGTTCATCAGACCAGTTGGAAAAGAGTTATTTATTTCCTAAAGCACAGAGCTGCCCCCTCTGCAGATCCTGACTGGGAAGAGCTTTGAGAACACCCAACCACAACTGCTTTAATTATCATTTTATATGATTATTTTATGTTATTCCCCAGACCCCACTGTGAGATGTTCCAACCTTCTCACCCATAAACTGCTGATGGCCGAGCACAAATCGTGCAGCAGAGCTGACGGGTTTGGTGGATCCCGAGAAGGAAAGGCCATGAGGAGTTCCGAGGGATGTGTGGAAAAGGCAGGGAATGCTGGTCCTGCAGACAGAGGTGTCAGCCAGGTCAGTGGTTTGGGGGGCAGCAGGAAGTGCTGCAGCTCTGCCCAAGGTTTCCTCAGTGCTGCAGTGCAGCCAGTCAGTCACTGGCAGTGGAAAGGCTGTTTGGGTCTGGATTAACTCCATGGCCTGGACTGACTGTCAGGAACCTCTGCCTGGATATGAACATGAAAATAATCCAAAGCACACCTGCCCTGTCTCCACAAATGGGTCTGTCTGAGCAGCCAGCCTGGATTGTCTCCAGTTCAACAGCCAAAGGTTTGGGAATTTCAGGCAGTGCTGACTTGTGTAGTTCCATGTTCAGAGAAAATGGTCTGGGGGTGAAAATTCCAGGTGAGGTTCAGTCAGTTTATTTAATCTTAAACTACTCAAACGCAAAGATCCATAAAATCCCCTCCTAAAACTTATTCTAATATTTGCATGGCTGTGTGGGGAGTAATTACAGAGCACACTTATCTGAGGTTAATTGGTCATCTACACCATGCCCTGCTGCATGTTAATTATCCTGCCTGCCTGGAATACGGTAAAAAACTAAATAATGAGAAAGGATTCACTTCTCCATGTTAATGCAACACGTCCTGCTCTGCCAGGGACAGGCATTGCAGGGTATCAGGGGTCCCACTCCTGTGCCTGAGCAGGATGGACGTGGGATGCACAATGAACTGGCTGGATTAATGAAGCTGAATCAGGCTTTAAGCCTTGCTTAGCACAAGGATATTAATCCATCATTACAGCAAAATGTTTTACACAGACCTCTCAGACCTCCTGAAAACACACTTTTTACACATCAGGAAACATCTCTGGCTATTAAAAAAAAAAATCTGGCTCAGAAATAACTATTTTCCAATGCTCCTGTTTTTGGTATTTCTTGTTTAAAAAGCTGCAGCTCAGACTCAATACAGAACAGTTTAATAAATAGTCCTTGATGCAATGAGGACTTCCCCATCCAGAGAAAGAACTTCTCACCCAGGAAGTCCCACTGCCATTCTTACATTGAATTTTCATTGAGAACCTGGTCTAAAATCATCCAAAATTAATAACAGCTTCTGATAAGGGCAGGTCTTCAATTATCCTGAGCTTTGTGATCCAAGTGCAGGTGATTTGTAACCAGATTAATATTAACTTGGCGGCACCAGCACCTAAAAGAACCTTCTTTCCTCAGGTGAATTTTTAAATGCCTAAAGTTTGCACAATGAAAACATCTTTGCATTGATTTTTTGGTCCCCCTTCCCTTTAAATTGAGCCCCACTTTCCATTTAAAAGCACCCGTGGCAGAAAATGCCACAAAAAGTAACATTGGAGACACAGGCTCAGCCACTCTAAGTAGGAAGAGCCTCCAGAAGTCAAAAGTTATGTCTATTTATACCAACCCAGAAGGAAATTTTATTTTCTCCTCCGTGTTATTAAATCAGATAATCCAAAAGGATTTTGCTGGAGTGCAAAGCTCTTGCTGTGCCTTTTGCAGCCCGTTGGCTGCACAGGACACGTGGAAATGAAACTGGAAGCTATCTCCTGCAACATCTAAACCCTGCAGAAATCAAGGTTACTGTTGTTTGGTTCAAAGCCGATTTACACAAACAGATCCTCAACTGCTGCAGAAGGTGCTAATTACAAAGTTCAGCTCCCCCCTGTTGAATTCACCCATTTTTCTCAGCAGAATTATCTTCCAATATTGATTTTCTTTGGTCAACCTACATGAAGAGTCACGGGCTCAGCAAATTCATCACAATCTGTGTATTGCTTAAGTAACCCCAAGTTTATGAGCGATGAGGGAAACCAGAACGGGGTGAAACTCAGCAGGACAAGGTACAGACTCAGGCTCAGGAAGCAGCAAAGTGTTCTGGTGTAACTGTGTCCAATAAAACGCTCCCTGAACACCCACCCAGGTGATCTCAGACTGACTAAGCTCCCCCACAGTGACAAAAAGGAGGAATTAAAGCTATGGGAGTTATTTTCAACTTTCAAGCTGCTGGACAAGGGCCTAATTACCTCACTGGAGAGGCCAAGCAAAGGCTACCAGAGCTGGAAGAGAGTCAGGAAGTCAAACTGGGTTGGAAAGGAAATGGGATCCCAGGGATTCACTGGGAACAGCAGGATCAGTAGCACAGTAAGAAGTCACAGAATCCCAGGACACGCTGAGCTGGAGGGGACCCACAAGGACCAGCCAGTCCAAGCCTCGGCCCTGCACAGGCCCATCCCAGGAGTCACACCCCGGCCCTGAGAGATCAGCCGAACACTCCCTGAGCTCTGGCAGCCTTGGAGGTGTAATTTTTAAGGCTTTTAAAAAGCACCAGTAGATGAGGCCCAACACCATTCTATACAGGCATTTGCAGGCACTCTGTGCCCACCTTAGTGGTTACTGCCTTCACCATGCCCTTCCCGTCGTTCTAAGGGCTGTGAGTGTTATTTTCCATAAAACCCTGTTCCCAAGGTCACTCCAGGCACTGCCCAGGTGAGGTGACTGGTTTGGCTGTCCTTGGCTGGGCCCTCAGGTGGCAGCTCACGAGAATGAAGCACGATCTTTGTTCTTGCTTTCCGAAGGAGCAGAATGGATTTTTCCCACGAACAAGCCTCTTTAATCAATTTTCCCCTGCTATGAACAAGTTTTCAGGCCCTATTAAACCAGCAAATGCAGCTTTGGGCACACCAGCCTTTCTTCAGGCTGAGCAGGCAATGGCAAACTTCAAGCAAAATGCAGGTTAGACAGAGTTACCGTTAACTAATATGGCAACAAATGATACAACTGCCCCTGGAAAAATAAGGGAACAGCAACAAACCCAGTTACAAATGACAAGGGCAATCCCAGGCTCCTTCCTGCCGTAACTCCTCTCCAGGGATGTGAGCAAAGTAAACCAAAAAGCACCTTTTCTTCCCTCTTTTCTGCCAGAAGACCTTCAATCTCATTCCCAGCTAATTGAAAGGATGGGACCCACTGGCACTAAAATTACCATTATTAATTACCATAATAATTACTTGTAATTATCCTGACTCCAGTGACCACATTTTTCAGTCCTTTGTAATGTAGATGTCTCACAATCCCACAGGATTGGGGGGAGCCCAACCAAACTAGCAGTGCTGTGAATTACCTAGGAACAATTCCTACAGCCAGAGCAGTCCTTGAGGGAAACATCTACTTATTAATTACATTTATCAGGCCCTTGGAACACTGCAGTCACTCCCCACGCCCTGATGGGCCGGGTTCTGCCACGTGCCAAGCCATTGCACACTCTGCTGTAAATCCATAGGCTCCAGCACCGCTGTGGATCACACTCACCCCAGGCTGGTTCATCCCGGAGGGAATTCCGCTCCTTTCCAAAGCGCTCCGGAAGGTGCAGCACTCCCGGGCAGCTCATGGGTGGCATTTCCTTTGCTCTCACCCAACTCCAGGGATGTCTTTCACTCCCAGTCCATCTGAGCCCGTTTGTTTGAGCAGCTCCATGTCCAGGGCCTACAGGGACACCAGGAAAAGGACAATGACAAGCTTGCAAAAGTCTCAGGTTATTCCACAGCTACTTTTTAAGTGAAAAAAAAAATAAATCTTAAACTCATTAACAGGGTCTAGATTATTTTTTCTTTTTTTTTCCTTTCCTTTTTTTTTTCTTAAATGTTCATTTTAAACATCCTGCAAAGGATTTAATGGCAAATACCAACTCAGCTTCCTCAGACTGGTGCCAAAAACACGACACCACGAAGATTTACTCAGCAAACTCCACATGAAGCTTCATTTCTCTGTAGTTGTTTCAGGGCACAAGATGTAACTGCCATGGATTAAGACACAACCCAGAGCACCTCCCTGAAGGATTTATTTCCAGCATTATCAGGCCAGTGAGTTAAACAGAGAGAACAAAGTTAAAGAGCTCTTTGACCTGGTGTCGGGCAAACCCCATTAATTTTCACTGTCCCATTTACTGACAACAAGTGCAATGGGCCAGAACATCTTGTTGTATCGTGGAAGAACACGTGGCTGGAAAGGAACAGAGTCCAAACTGGATCTTGGGATTTGAGCCCCACACCAGTAAGGAGGGGCCAAGCCAGTCCCTGGTGACACCGAGGGACTCCCTGGTGACTCCCTCGCTCAGCTGGGGCCAAGAGCTGTCTAACAAACACGTCACACCCACTGGTGCACAGAACTGAGCTAGGGAGGGATGCAAACAACCTGGGAACTGGGACACCCCCCACGGGTCACCTGAGAAGCCTCAAGCATTTCTGATGTGTTTATAAAAACATCTCTGCTTTAGATCCATTCTTTTCACTGACATTCCTGAATGCAGCACCTTGTTTTCTGCTCCTGGGTCAGTAATTCCATGTTGCCTGGTTAATGCTTATTAAAATAAGAATTTACTCCATAAATACTCCGTTATTTTGGCTACAAAACCAGCGGAAGGAAGCAGAGGATGGGATGGAGTGGGGACACCAAGCCAACAATTCTGCTGTCATCTCATTTCTCCTTGCTGGCTTTTATCAACAGGAGAAGTCTTTACCTGAGCTCCAGGTTAAGATTATTTTGAAGAGTAATGAAAAAACTAACAAAAAATTAGAGCTTAGTTTATGAGAGACTAAAAACACTGCCTCCTCCTGGGAATCATGAATTGCCTAAGACCCCATTTTTTTCACTGGATTTGCCTGCATGGTGCCAGGCTCCTCACAGGAGCATGTGAGGGGCCCTGGAGCAGGTGGAACTTCAAAAATTGGCTTAGACCCAAGGGCCTGAAGGAAACCAGGGAGAAAAAGTGTCAACAGGAAAAAAATAATCATTTGAGATCTTTTAGGTATGTCTTCAAAGAATTCAGGGAGACTTACTGGACTGGGAGAAGGGTGCTGAGCTGTTCAATTCTGGCTGCTTTTCATCCCTTGTCCATCTAATCCCACGGAGGATGTTCCTGACTGGAACTGCTGGCTGACTCAGGCAGGGTTTGGCTGCAGTCCTTGCTGTGATCAGCTCTGGGTCAAGGACAGGGGAATGATAAAGGTTAAGGCAGGGATTTAACAGAGCTGCCTTAAAAAACAGAGCAAAATGGGAGAGAACGAAGCATAGGATGCAAGTTGAGACAAGGAAACCTGGAGGAAAATGTAGTCTCTTCCCTGCAAAGCCAGTCCCAGGGAGGTGGATCCATTATTTCAGCACAGTGACTGTGAAGTACCTGTTGGGCTATGGCACCGAACAGAGCTCAGGCTGTGCTGGCCAGGTGTGAACCTGCCCCACGTTCCACCCGCGCTCGGGATGAGCGAGGAATATCGGAACATCTGCAGGGAAGCTGTTTCCATGGATACTTCCACCTCTCACCCTGCTGTGTTCCACTTCAGGTCCCTCTCGGGTTTGGCAGAGACCGAATGTTTTGATGAAACTAAATTATTTTGCAAAAAATACAAAATGAGGGAAAACATTTGCTGGGATGGGGCAAAGGGGAACGAGGGAGAAGGAGAAAGATGCTTTTAATTGGACTAAAATTTCATAGCCAGGACATTTGAAAGTCAGGAATTCATCAAGACAATACCTGATCAACGTGCAGACAAACACTGGAAATGTTTAACTGTGAAGGAAACAAAAGGTACAGACTTTAAGGGGAAACAACACATCCAGCAGTGGTTGTTGCTATGCTGGCTGCTACAATTTAATATCTTTATTAATGAACTGGAGGAAAAAATCCAATTGGATATTGATGAAACACAGAGATGATCCCAAACTATAACGCATGGAAAAAAATATCAGAAAGGGGGTAATTTTTCTCAGACAAAGATGTGCATTAATTAGAACTGAGACTATAAACAAAAATTAAGAGTTTTGATCACCTTCATGTCTGTAGGAGATTCCCAAGTGATTTCAATAATTAGATCTAAACTTCCAGGCAATATTTATTGCTGATATCAAGATGTAAAGGAAACAAGGATTAGACACTGAGTGTGCTTATAACACAGGCAATGAAATGAAGGCAAGAGGTTTTTCTGTGGTCAAGGAGGGCACAGAACTTGCAGAAAGAGTTGTTAGACAAAAGAAATTAATAACTTTTACCGGCAGTAATTAGACAATGAAATAGCTGATGGAAATTCAGCAAAAAGATAGAAAAGCCAACCTTCAACAAAAGATTCTTCCATAAAGGAGGTGACTGAGTTTAGTCTTCTGTTCAGGGGACACTTCAAGCCTCCTATCAACCATTTAGAATTTTAATTTCACTGCCTGTTTAGTTCAAAGATGCCATTTCAGATTTTTGCTTCCTTTTTATTCTCATGCAATTGACCTTTTTACCATTAAGTGGAACAAGCCTGCCAGAATCAGCTACAAGAGAAATCGGCTCTTCAGCCACTGCAAAAAAAGCAGAAACCGTCTACAACTCATTTGCCACTGAAGTTACTCACAGCCCACCTCATTTGGGTTTAAAAAAGAGAAACAATCACCTTGCTTTGTTAAAAAACACTGGATTAGCTTTCTGAGTGTTGAATAGGTAAAACTGCTATTTTTCAAAGCTGTTAAAATAGAAAACTGCTTTATGAGAGAGCCTGAACTGCAGCAAGACCTTCACATCCTCACCCTGGCGGGTCCTCACTAAGGGGAAGTTTAAACTCGTGGAACTACAGACAGGACGTGGCTCTGAGGCAGGTCTGCAGGTTCAGCCCTAACTGGTCTCTCGTGGAAAGCCAAGGAGAGGAAACTTGCAATTTTACCTCATCAAGTGTAATCCAAAGTGCAGTTTTTATGATGGCCATGACTCAAAGGAAGCCAAGGCTTTTTATTTTGTTAAATAATGCATAAAACTAAGTACCCAGGCCCAAGAAATGTGCTTTGGGTCTAGGCCAGATCCAGACCATCCGTGCTGCCAGGGGAAGTTCTGGGTGTCTGAAAACAGGGAATTTCGACAGAAGCCATTTTGTGACGTTAACTATTGCTACAAGGCATTGATTAAAATCCATCACCCTAAATTAAAATCCATCACCCTAAATTACTGCTGTAGGGGGTAGAAGTGTGAGTACCAAAACATTTCAAGTCACTGTTTGCTCCTTGACCCGGTCACTTCCAGCCACACACGGGGTCACGTCTGTGCCACTCTAACCTGACCCAGGAATTTCCAGGTCACTCCTGGAAACCAAACCCAAACCAGCAAAACACTGTGAATTACAGTAAGAAAAGACCACATTTATTTACCCAACGAAACTTGAGTTTTCAGCTATGTAACTATATACAATCTGAACTGCACCATTAGGCTTTCAGAAACTGCCCTGTTCATCTGCACAAATCCTCTGGGCTTCTTTTTCTTTGTCATTTCTCCATCTTTAGTGCTTGAAATGTATTTATTTCATTACGTTGCGTTTTCTTTCCACTGCCATTTCTGAGACAAGCAAACATATGGATTCTGCGCTTTTCCAGGGAATTCAGTCAGAGGGAACCCATCAGATGGGAGCATAGCGAACAGAATTGCCAGTGGGATGATGGATATCTCCTGACAAGCTAAAAGGCAGATGGCTTTTGTTTCTGTTCCAACCCTGACAGTAGAGAAAACTCAAACTGCAATATTTTAAACCACTAAGGTTACTCGAAATAAATGTGATTTCTATTTGGATGATCAGCCCAGAAAATCAGGGACTTTTTAACTGGGTTCATTTATTTGAAAATAAAAATACTGCAGCATTTTAATTGAAAGGAATCAAAATTATGTGTTACCCACTCCCCACTTTCTTCTGTTATTTTTTTTTAACAACAATCTATTAAGGAGTCCTTAACTAAGAGGTGACCTCTCACCTCTAAAATCCCATCTCTAAATAGGATTATGGGCTAAAACATTTTCTTCAGTTTCCTTCTTTGAAGAAGCCTCTAAAGTTTTCAAACAATAGGATAACCTTAAAGGGCTTTGAACAACAAATGACAACTCACCATGAAAAATAGAGGGGGAAATTACTCCAGTGCCTGTTTTGTAGAAAAGGTCAGCGCTTCTGATGTTCACAGAGCAAAAGACAGTGTTTTAGCCAAACAAACCACCAAATTAATGAGGATTTCAAGGCAAGGAATGTCTGCTCTGTCCAGTCAGAGCAGCAGGGAGCTGTACTGTCCCCATTCCATCTCTCTTGCAGCAGCTCCTGAATCAGTTTAGGAGTCCCCGAGAAGCTCCTGAAGATGTATCGGCCTCAGATACGGAAGGAACGTGGTGGTGCTGCCATAAATCTAACACTAACCAGCTCCACAAAAGCCTCTGGAGCAGACCAAGATTACAGCTTTTATATCCTCAAAGACACCTTTAACACCACAGCAGTTTGTGCCAGTTTCCAAACAAAAAGGCAGAGAGCTCCCTGCTGGTGCCATCGGAATTCCCTCTCTCTACAACACCCCGCTCCCAGTGGACACAGGTCAGGTGCCCCTTTGGGACATCCCCCCTGAGCTCTCTATTCTGTATTTATGTTTCCAGACGTGACTCTGCACGTTATGGGATCTCTGGGCTGTTCCTCTTCTCCAGAGACAGCAGAAAAGTGGTGAGGAAAGATAAATGTGCCAAGTTTTCAGCTGTTTTATGACCCAAACTCCTTCACTTGTGTCCTGCGGCACAGTATTATCGACCTGATCTTTGCCCACGGAGCAGGTTTGGATCAGATTGTCTGTTCTCTTATCACTTTTTGCTCTCCTTTGCCTGGTTATTTGGAGCCCTCGTACTCCCAATTCAACACATTCAAACTCAACGTGGCATCAATGGGTTATTTATCAATTTATGATAACTGCTGGCAAATATCACTCGCTTATAAAATGCCTCCAAAGAGGGACGAGTGGCTGGAGGGTGTTTCTACATCACTCCAGAAAATAAGGGCTTTATTCCCACACAGTTACAATTAGGGAAAGCTGGAAGTGCTTTGCACACTTAGACCGAGCTCTGCAACTGCCTTAATTCACACAGGGCCAGGCAATAACCCCATGCTTACCACGCTGGGCCAAGGGAAAACGTCCTGATTTCCTTGCCAGCCTCAGCACCAAAGCAGGACAGGATTAGTTTTCCTTCCCAGTCAGACAGATGGCTTTGCAAGCTGCAGATCTACACCTGGACAACATTCTGAACCCACCCGTGGATGATGCTGTGCAAAGCAACTCCATTTCCAGTGCACGTATTCTTTGGGAGATACTTCCTAAAAAGCAGCGGATGTTTTTATTTCTGAACTCGTACATAACCATTCACCAGCAGCACCTGGATCCCCTCCAACGTGTAAACATCATCTCAGCTATTCCTGCAGCGCGTGTCCCCGTGCTGGGCTTGCTCTGCAGGAGTGCTGTGGTTGACCAGCTGAGCACTGACGGCACTGGCAGGTTGGGTCTGGCACACCGTCAATCACGACACGAGATTTAACACGACTGAGTCATCCGTTACTGCCACTTGAGGTATGAGGACTTTTCATATTAGAAACCCGTGCATTTTAATGACAATTACGCTGTGCCCTGTAATAACTCCCAGTTAAACCCTTTAGCTGCACAAGTGAGTGGCTATCACACCTTTTCCACACTGAAACCAGATGCAATTGCACTTACATCACCCTTAGCACAAAAGGGCTTTTTTTTTTTTTTGAGTAATTAATCGGCCATGCTGCCTAAATTACCCATTTCACTGACAGATGAAGACTAAGGAGCGTGTCAACAATCTCTGCCATGGGGAGTCACACAAATACGAACCCACATCTGGGGTAAATGGTAAGA
This sequence comes from Myiotriccus ornatus, assembly GCA_036023395.1. NCBI lineage: Eukaryota > Metazoa > Chordata > Aves > Passeriformes > Tyrannidae > Myiotriccus > Myiotriccus ornatus. The sequence continues at coordinate 3,560,492 of JAYRBT010000114.1, read as the reverse complement.
ACCATTCAATAAGTGAATAATTTTAATCTCCCTCAGAAGGCCAACAGTGAAAAGAACAAGACCAATCAAGGAGCAATAATCGAGATATCCACAGGTAAATAATGGATCCATTCTTATCCCACATTCCCAAGGCATGTCCTAACTGGAAAGGTACTGCAGGCTCACAGGTCATAACTGACAAGCAGAGTTCCTCCATGACACGTTGAGATAAAATTCCACCCTGCAGTTCTGATTACTCCGTATTTCCAGACTAGAGACAGAACACAACTACCCTTTGAAGCTGTGAAATTCCCACTCCTGGTGTTTTACTCCCAGGGTCACTGCTCATTCTGTTGAGATTGCACAATCTCTGACTTCCATCACTCTGATTTTCAAACACGGTTCAGCTTTTGGTGAAAGTCACCCTTAATTTAAGTGCCACGTCAGAACTGGCTCCTCTTTGGGAACATTCAGCAAACACGCCATTATTTTTGTTGAATTACCTTCAGAAAAAGCAGAATATGACCCTTTGAGAGAAGCCTTGTGATGGCAGCACCGAGATGATCTTACCTCTCTTCTTCATAAGTGGGGAAAAATCAATGAGCTTGACTAAATGAATTTACTTCCACCTCAGCTCTTGTCAATACAAACAAATTATTCTACCTGGAGCTCTGTGCAGGGAGGTACAGATACAGTCAATAACTCAGCAGGAAATGCTGCCTCCAAACTGAAGCTTTTAGGTGTCTAAATCACTGTCCCAAACTATGGCTGTTTTGTATGTAATGCACAGGTCACTTTTGGGTTGGTTTTCTAGAGCTGAGAACACCAACTCCCTCCACTCCTGCCACCCCAGTGCACACAAATCCACCCAGGACAATTCTAACTGTCTGAAACCCAGGATTGCTCCCCTCCTGGAAAGCACCTTCACCACTGGGATGTGAAGTTATATTCCTGTATTCTTAGTGCAGCAATCCCATTGCTCCTCTTCACAGCAAGAGGGGATTTATGGTGCCTGTAAATCCCACTTCTGGACACACACAGACAGAGCAACTCCAATCTCCCACTTGCTCAAGGCATCCTTTCAGTCACTGTGTAAATGCAGCCAATGCTGTTCTCTGCTTCAAGAGAGTTGGATCCAATTGCCCAGGACCAGAAAGACAAATGAGGAGTCAAGAAGCAATACAGTAAATAGCTCTGGAATTTAATCCTCCAACACACCTAAGTCAGGCTGTAGCTAAGTACTTCTACCTGGGAGAGAGGTGAGATTTCATATACCCTCTTTCTGGGGTATTCTCTTTTGGGTAATGAAAGAATTGTTGGTATTTACATCACCCTGAATGCTCCAGACACCTCTCATGCCTCTGGATTTCGAGCACATTAATCAGTCTCACAACTGGGTCTCTCAATGTAACGTCTCTCCAACACAAAGAGTCTCGTTGCCAACAAACCCGACTCTGCCAAGGCAGAAACCTCCAGTGTTCTGATGGCATCATGACTAAGACACTCTTGGCTGACTCAGTGGCACTGGTGATCCAGGAAGAAGTGGACTGCAGATCTTCCAGGACCTGGTGTGGTTTGTGGACAGCCCCCGGGCTGGGGCTGTGCTCTCAGCAGCTGCTGGGACAGAAACGGCTCAGCCTTGGGGCCACTGACTGCCCTGAGTGGCTTTTGGGGAAAAGAAGCAGCCAAGGGGCAGGGCTCTACAGTTTGTCCTGTCCTTCAAGAAACTGCAGACCCACGGAAATGACTGAAACAAAGATCATTCACAGCTGCACAGGCTCAAACCTCCTGTGTGCTGAGGGCATTTCCCAAGCTTCCAGGACACCACAAACTAAAAGAATTCCTCTCCCTCCCAGTGGCTCAGGGGGCAGATCAATCTCCATCCCAAAGGAACCAGAGCTCAGTTCTATTGACTTCTGTGGAGCAATGACTTTGTCCCAGGTGTTTAAGCCTAGTCATGTCTGGAAGTGCCTCCCTGAGCCCCTTCATCCATCACTGCTGTCTCAGGCCCTCAACTCACATCCTGCAAACAACCCACCCCAAGTCACAACCACCTGGGGCTACCTCCTTCTAACCAAGAGGTACAAAAAACAACGGGTTTGTTTGGTTTGTTGCCATTTAATTATTAAAATGAGGGAGCTCTTTTCCCCCAGAACTCCACCGAGTTGAACATTTTTAGGAATTGCTTTAGATTAATGGGATGTAAAATGCAAGCCTGGTAACACAGACCAAACACAACCATTAAATTAAGGGGTTTGGAAAGTTACAATTTATTCCTTCTGTTGTGGCTGCCAGGAGCACAGTGGAGGGCAGAGGAGGAGAAAGTGTATCCTTGTATTTTCATCATCAGAAGAGAATGACAGGACAGCGGTGGCACAGGGTGAGTTCTGTCCATCCCTGCCCTGCAGCTGGGGGGTGTGGGGAGTCGCTCCCAAAGCACCTGAACACTTGCATTTTCAGCCTGTCCTAATTCCAGAACAGAAATTATTGCTCCAACATGAGCCAGACTCAAGTGTCACTAAATGTCGCTGTCAGATGTTATTTTTCCCTTGCCAGAAATGTGCCCAATTAACATAAAAACCAGACATTTAACATTCAGATGAATTAAATAATTAGGTAGCTAATGCAAATATCAGCCTGACACTATTAACCCTGCTTTGTACCACAAAATGTAGACCCCCTTCAGATTAGGACTTTCTGATGGTTTATACGTAGAGTATCACAAATATTTGTTTCCAAACTCTGCCATGATTTGTTGGAAAACCCCTCCTTTTCTTGGGATCTGAGTGAGCATCTCCCAAACCCACTGCAGCTCTACAGCCTTGTAAATCACAGCTGCAAACTCCTGACCCCACTGGAATCAGAGACTCGGGATGGGAGAGTTTGCAAAGCAGCAAACAAGTAATTTAGCTGGAAGTTAAAGGAGAAAGGGAGGGATCTACCAAGAATAAACTCCTTTTGCACCAGGAAAATTGAATTAGACCTTATTCCAAGAGCAGATTTGTTCTTCCTGAGGAGAGAAACGGCTTCATTGCCTGGGCAGGAGGGCTCCCATCCCATTAAAAGCTGTCCTGGGCACCCTGTGGACACAGGGAATGGATGGGGTTCCAGCCCTGTTTACTGGGAACAAAGCCCAGCAGATATCAATCCCAGGAAGTGCCGTGTCTGTGCCTGGGCTCCTGCTGGGGGATGTCGCTCTCTTCAACAATTAAAGGTGAAGGATGGTTTCTCTGACGGTAATTACCTTAAAAAAAATGGGATATTTGGAAGTGTAGTCCTTGAAATCATGTCCTGCTCATTACCCAAGAAAAGATGACACTGGATGGGGGTGGAAGGACTATAAAATACTCATTCTTCCTCTAATGTCCTTAAAAAGGTGCTACCTGAGAATCTTCCAAGTTACTTGGGGGCTGGAAAATGGAACGGGGCAAAACCTAGACTAGATTGGGTCCCGGATCTAGAATGGGGGAGAACCTTTGTCTCCATGACCTGGAATGTTTGGTCAGGGCCCCTGGAATGCTTTCCTTCTAGGAGCACGTTGTGTACAATGTATTGTGCAGCCCTCAGGGAAACAGGGGGGACAGGAAGGAATCACTTTGGTTATGACCTGACACGTCCTGGATGAGCCTTATCAGAGTACAAACCACAGAAAATACGGCACAGCTTGGATTTTAATGCATGATAAATATATATAATTCATAATAATTAAAGTAAATGCAGGGGAAAATACTTGAGGCACTTGAAAAACCCTCTTCTGAGCAACTTCAGATTGAAAGCATCTGTACTTTGCAGCCCAAGGTGGCTTTCTTCCCACTCACCCCCACGAGGGCAGTGCAGAGCAGAGGCCAATCCCTTCCAGCAAAGCTCTAATTGCAGGTTCTGCCGCAGCAGAGCGAGGGATCTCCCTCCGCGAGAGGGAAAGGCAAACCCTGTGCCCGAGGCTTAAGGGATTCATCACCGTGCAGAACGGCTCTCGCTCCCAAGAGCCCCTCATTAGCAGCACAAAGTGTCACCACAAAGAATTCTAATGCATTGGAGCCACCACCCCCCCCAATGGTGCCAGGCACAGTTTCTGATGTTAAATAATATATTTTCTCCCACACAGCAGCAGAACATCTCAGTGATGTTCAAGTCTTTAGAAAAATCCCAGTGTTTGGGCAATTCCCATCATATCAAAGAACATTTTTAATTCCAGCTGGAGGAAACGGGTCACTCTTTGCTGGGAGTTTCCACCATCAAAGGGGGTATAATTTGATTTACGTAAACCACGCAGTGCAACTCTTCTGAGAGCACAGAGCCCCAAACAGGACACAAAACACTCACCAGAATCCACAGCACCACTCCAGGAGCGTTTGGAAGGGAATCACTTGAAGCCACGTACAAAGTGCTTTATCTCTAACCCCACTAGTTTACACACCCTTGTCCTTTGAACACGCTCCTCAGACTAACGCCCCTCACTCAAAGAATTGTTTGGATGCTCTTAACCCAGAAATTCCCTATACTGCAAGGGGTGCTCCTGGCTAAAGATGGCACAGAGCACATTTCAAGATCTCAGAGGGTGGCTCCTCTTACTGGATGGGAAATGGGACAAAAATAAACATCTGTGGGACACAAACACCCCAAGGTGAACACAGAGAAACTGGGAATATGATTTACACCACGGAACGCTGGATACAGTTCAATCAAGAAAAGCATTCCCAGTCCTCACTGGGAAATGTTTAACTACTCTGGTTTGGGCACTTCAGGAATCTGCCAGGGTTTTTATACTGCACCTGGAATTCTGTATTTGTCCCACATGTAATTGGGAAACCATGGGCAGGATGCAGTGCTGAAACAGGACTGGCAGTTTCAGGATTGCACTGCAGGTCTTTAGAGAGTCCAGGGCTGTTCTCATTCACCAGGGATCCTGCTTTGTTTTGGGGCCGTCTATTAAATCCCAAGGACAACTCAAACTGGCAGGATTTTCCCATTTTAAAGGAAACTTGCACTGAATGTACAATTCTTGCTCCTGGAGCAAGGGATACTGAGCTCCCGCTGGAGCAAACTGCAATCTAGGACTAGTATCTGGAGGACTCTGGAATTACTGCATGTGGAAAGAACTGGCACACATGGAAAAATAAAGGCTAGATCAGTCCACTGGATAGGGTAGTTCCTACTAGAAAAGAAATCAGTCAAGCAGCTGAAAATCCAAGCTGATGACACTGGACTTGTCTTTCCAAACTGCCCCTGCATCTGGATCAAGCAGCTTTTGCAGCCAGTCCACAGAAGCAGATGTTGCCTGGAATTCCCAGAACAGCTGCCTCCAGCATCTTGGATGCAAAACTGTCCCTGGTGATTTATTCCTTCCATCTGATAATAATTTCTGAGGAAAGCAGAAATATCGGTCTTCCTGCAATAGGTTCAGAAAGAAAGATTAGGGAGATCACTCGCTGCAAGTCCAGTCTCCAATCACTGGTGTGATTGATGCTGAAGGGGCTCCTGCATCCCACATAAAACATGGAAATGGCAGTTTCAGGGAGCACAAAGGCTGATTTCAAGGATCATATCTGCTTTTAATCACTGCCTTGTTTTGGGCTGCAAGTAAAGGGTTTTAGTAGAACCCTCTGGGCACAAAGGAACTGCCCACAACTAACACAAGGACGGCACCAGGATGGTTAAGACTTTTCCAAGCTGGAAAAGACTGTTAGTGAAGGTGATTAGTTTGGATTCAAAACAAGATATAAAGTACCAATGAGGATAACAGCCCAGAATTCATCTGTGAGAAAGAGCCTAGAGATGGCTAAACTTCAGCTGCCAGATACAGTTAGAACAGAGCACCACCAACACCACCTGGAAGCACCACATTTTACCTCCCTGAACACGGGAATATTCCTGGGATCAAGTGCCTGTGGCTCTGGAATTGCTGAGGTGGGTGTTCATGAGCAGCATTTTCCATTGGGGGAAGCAAGTGAAGTCCTCAAACCTGGGGTTGACGGGGGGTAGCAGTGCAGATTCCTTTTGGGAGATGCTGGGCGTGACTCCCAGCAAAGCCAGGAGTATGGAAGCAGAGCCTTCCGTCTCTTGAGTAAGTAAAGGGCAACAGCAGGTTCTGATCCAGTACAAAGTCAAGGACTTTTACCTCAGTCCCAGAAAGTCACTGCTCAGACCTACACAAGAAGTTCCTTTCTGGGGAGAAAATATGTCTCTATTGTCATCTCCAGAGTCACAAATAACGTCCCTTTTATTTCCAAGGATATAATTGATGCCTGGGATTTATTGAGCACGTAAAGGCCACTATCATAATGACTTCACTAAAACTCATGAAATATTGTGGAAATGAAGAACTGCAGAGTCCTCTGGCACATTTGACTGTATTTGCAAGTAAAATCAGTGTAAGGTGTTATATAATTGGATGAATAATCAAAAAATGCTCATTAAAGCACCAGAGGATGCTGAGGTAGCAAAATGCTCCGACCTTCAGTGTTTTGCACTGTCCATTTGGACTGTTCTTGTCTCCTGCCAAACAGAATAAATTCAGCTTTTGGAATTTTTTTCCAGCAACCCCCCCCCTTCCAGCTATTTCCACCATCCACTGAAGTGTCCTTTTATACCTCTTTAAGGTCCTTTTGAGCTCCCCATTTCACTGCTAGAAAAGGTCATCAAAATAAAAATCAAGGTATTTTCATATGGCAGGAGAAAAAGGTTAGTAATCAACAGTTAGATATGGGGCAATTAATCTTAAAAGACTGTTGTTCCAAATATTTTTTTCCCAAAATACTAGACTAACACACACAGTTGATCAAGAAACTGAGTTTCTGTGGCCATAGTTAAATGCATTTCTAACACTTGATTAGACAACATCCTAAATAAGTACAAGTAACATCTATTATTCTGTTAGTCATAATTTCAACCAGCAGGCATCAAACATCATTAGCTGGGATAGCTTTGGGATTTAGATTTCTTTTTAAATGGAATAACACCATGAGATGTATATTTGGAATTATGTATCAGCTTTTCCTCCAGGGAATAAAAAAAAACTACCAGATATTTATGGGAAGAAAAATGACAAAAAAGCTCTACAATAATTCTCAACAGGAAAAAACTGAACCACAGATCTTGAACAAGCAAAAAGCACCAGGAGTATATTTTAAGCCTGACCTCTGGGGGTCTTCTGTAGTTTATTTTTTAAAACAGAAGTAGCTCAGATTTGTGGTTTCTGTAGCATTGCAGGAGGTTCAAATGCTCATGAAGAAAAATACTATGGGAAGAGATTATTTTTAAATAAAGAAACCTCAATTTATTATTAGAAAAAAAATTTTATGGGTTAAATACTAAAGTTTAAAACTCAAATGTTACCATGCACCTACTATTTTCCTCATGTAGCATATTATTTCTGATGGCTCTTACTGCACAACCACATTGGCACTGGTTTCTGTAGCAAAGCTTTTTTAGCTGTTCTGACACGGATCCCCACAACCCATTAAACACACGTTCTGTTCATTCACACAGCCTCACAAAACGCTGTTATTGATTTTCACAGTGAACTGATTCTCATATTAAAAACGAACGCAAAGAGCAGCCGGTAACGGACCATTTCAGAAGCAAGACGGGGCAGAAAACACTAACAAGCTCTTGCATATGTTTACTGGCTATTTACAAACAGCACATGATAAATGTCTTAGGAACGTTTCATTTGGCAACAACGGCACTGACACAATGCAAACCTTCCTCCAAGGGCCCATCCAGCACCATCACACCCAGCTTCGCTCTTTAACTGCCACTGCCGAGCAGTTTTGCAAAGCAGAGTTTACAAGCAGTAGGTGGATGCAAAAGGGTTCAGTTTTATTTTCTACGGCAAGATAAGCCACTTTTAATTCTGTTTATTGTTACCATGCAGGAAAAAACCTTTAAAAGAGACTCAGGAACAGCTAAGTTTTGGGCCATAGTTCTTCCAAAACTCACAAAATGAGGCAAGAGAGGTCTTTCCACCCAAACCGGAGCTACCTCACAGTGCAAACACAGCTCTTCCCCTCAGTCCACCATCTTTAATATTTAGGAAAAAAAACACTGAAAAACCACAAACAAAGTGCTCCCTTACGTATTAAAGGGCCACACTTCTCAGGGGTACTCCAGGACAAAGCAAGTGTTCCACACAAGTTGTTCCTAGTTTAAATACTTTTACAGATCAAACCATTGAAAGCCTGATGGCAAAAACCCCACAAGAAACCAACAACAAACCCCACAAAAACCAGCACATCCAAATACACAGAAATTTCAATTAAACCTCATATCCTAATACACAGAATGTTAAATTAAACCTCATAGAACAGGGACATATTGAAGCCAACAAAATGCCTCAAACCGTCTCATGTCCGAGTTAAAGTCCCAGCTCCCTTTTCCCGCCCTCTCCCCAAACCGGGCCCCTCCTGAGGGCAGGCTCGCCCACAGGCTCTTACCTCCACAGAGGGGCATCCTGAAGCCACGAGGGATCCCAGAACACAAATGTCCCGGGAGCAGAGCGGGACAACAGCCCCGTGTGGCTGCTGGAAGGGGAATGGAGCCGGGGAAGGGCGTGGAGGCACCACCAGCTGCAGGTGATGCACCCTGAGCAGCGCCCTCACACCACAGCTGAGGGGGGTCACTGCATTACGAACGGCCCTCACTAAACCAAAAGGTTCTGTCCACCTGTTCGTGAACTGCAGTTTATTATAAAGTCTTTCTATCAACTCCATAAACTGTGTTTAATCCAGAGCATGTGGATATCAGTGCACGGATAATATATCCCATCCTTCCTTGGAAAATCCCAGTTTCTGAACACGGCACAATCCTTAGACAGCCATCTACTCTCCCTAAATCGGGGGAGGTTTTTTTCAGTCCTTCAGGCCTGAAAGCCCTATTCTCAAAAGAAATAAAGGTGTTTTCACTGAGCCACATCAGATTGGTTTTCTCTACCCTCGATATTGTGTTTGCTGAATTCACAGTGATTTAGGAGAATACCCACGTGAATATATAGTTTAGTGAAAGCAAAAATGGCACAGGGCTCTGGCAACGTGGTGCCAAGTGTCACTACTGTAGTATTTTTTATTCTGTCTCGGGGAGTAAAGTCCAGTAAGTGCCTTACCCATAAAGGGGGATGGTACTGGGAAGAGGGGAAACTTCCATGAAATACATTTGTTGCCACAGAACACACAGAAAATGAAAAATAGACCTTGAAAGCCAAATGAGAAAAAAAATCATTTTCGTGGGCTGGAGTTTACTATGAATAGATCTTTTCAGCCCTAAGCAGTGCTAAGAAACTCAATGCTTCTCTAAGCCAGGTTTCAGCTAAAAAAAGGTGTTTCTTTATTCCTCCTTCTCCCTCATAAGCTCTGACTCCTTTCTGTTCATTCTGCCTCTTTATTCCTACACTGAGGAAAGTAAAAAAAGAGGAGTGGTGCTGGGCAAGTTTGACACTTGGGCTCATTTCTTACCTTTGTAGAGCTTCTTTCTCTGAATGACATCTGAAAATGGAGAAAACAAACTGGAAATCTTAACAACAATAACCTTTGAGGTTTTACCTGGCAGATTGAAAAAGGCAGGAAAACAGTAACATCCTCACTGACAGCGCTTTCCCATGTGAATTCAGGTGGAAAAAAAATCCTTACACTAAATAAAGCTCCTGTAATGTATTCTGAAGTCATTTTCCTGTATTTAAACCAGATTTCCTTCTCGTGTCACGCTGAAGGGATGTCAAACACAGATGTGACTTGGATCATATCAGACAGCTGGAGGCAGTTTCAGGGCTTGCTCTGACAAACTGGATCTACCTGGAATCAGAAATTCCTGATGGTACAACCTGAGAAAAGCCCTTTTCTTGGTGGCTGGAAAATTCACTCAGCAAATTCATATAACAGTAATAAATAAATAAAAAATAAATAATAACAATAAACAAGAACAGAATGAAAATAAGTTAGTGCCTCCCTAAAACACTGGGATCACTTTCTGTTGCTGCTGATCAAGACTGAGCTGGAAAATGTCACTCTTGTTTCCATCATAACTGATTGTCTGGGACGCTTCACTTCTTCAAACATCTGTCTGCACACCGTGTACAACTTATGTAACTCATTAATCACTGTGCTGTTTCTTGTTAACAGAGAACAATTTCTGTCAATACACTACTAACCAATATGTTACAGAATTTGACTGCAGCTGCAACAATCCCAAACATCTATTAATTCCATCAGAAGAAAGGCTGAGTATAAAAGCTGGAAATTGCACCCCAACCTTACAGATTCCATCCAGTTTAATTTTGTATGCATGGGCTTTATCACAGAACTAAGGATTTATGCAGTGGCTACTTGCTTGGAATGAATTACCAACAAAAGCTCAATTCTGTTCAGAAAGTCAATGAAATTCAGAGCCATGACACTGCAGCCCTGCTCCTAAAGACTCCAAATATTGCTTTTGTATCTCAGGCTTTATTGACAGGAACCCTAAGCTACTCAAAGACAAAAATAGCATTTCAAACACTTTCTAGGACAACCCCAGAGGTCTCAGACAGGGGTCTGGGCATGTCTGCGTGAAAGCTCCAACCTGTGGAGCTGCAAAGCATCACCTTTTAAAATCAAGGTGATTTTTCTCCGTCCTTAGAGGCTGCAAAGATGCCCGAGTGCCTCCCATCCTTCAGGAGATTCTCCCAGGGAATGTGTTCTCGTGGGATCACAGGCTTTACATGGCTCCTTGAACTTATGAGCACAGCCACAAAAATCATCCTAAAACAGGCTGCTCTTTATGTCATCAGAACTACTGGGTCATTCCAATGCCAGTCATTCTCTGCCACGATGGAACTGATCCGTGCTGGGATTTGGGATTCATTCGGAATGCTCTGCCTACCTGCTGGATTAATAACCTTAACACTGTTAACGTGGGGAAATATCAGGTGGGAGGAGGGGGGCTGGAGTCAGCTGCTGCCCATGGAAATGCTCCTGGTTTAGAAACATAAGGTGACCTCAGAATTTAAAATTTTAAATTCCCAGCTGTTATTTACCCTCCCTTGCTCTGCCTCCCTCATCTTCCTCGGTTAGACATTGACCACGAATGGACCATTCTTCCCTGGGAACCGAGAGCATCTAACACAGTCTGGCTCTGAACTCCACTGGATTTCCCTGAAAAATCATTCCATAGAGACAATTTCCTGGATATGACCTTTTCATTGCAGTGTTTTCAACTCTACAGCCTTATATATGCCTGATTGGTTTTTCCTCCATACAGGGATCTTCGTGTTTCCAAGGCAAGGTGACAACACCCACCAAGGCCCCGCAGAAAGGTCGGTGTCCATGGGACCATTTCACTGGAGACACTCCGGGATTTTCTGGGGAGCAGTGTTATAAACCTGAGTTAAGGTAACTGGGCAGAGCACAGGGAAGGGGTGAAAGGACTCCTCACAACTCTGATTTCAGTGCTAACCGTACCACCACTTAACTGACCTGTGTTTGGAACGATAACAAGCCATTGAAAGGAGGCTGGGGAGAGGAACAGGAAGAAATAGATTAATAGATCTCCATGTTGAGCATAATTGATTTGGGGCATGTACTCCACAAACCCTTCACCAATGATTTATCTTCATTTGGTGGGCAGAACAGCGAGTTCAGGCGGGTCCTCAGAGAGCCATCCATCAGCTGCCTCATCAGCAGAAAGAAGTGGTGCCTCCTCTTGCTATTTTATCTTTCCTTTTGCTCCCATACGTGACTTAAACAAAACAGGGGATCATTTTTCTTTGCAAAATAAATAAATCACTGCGGGTTTGAAAGGGAGCCCCAGCACCATCACACACTGAGCTGTTACTGAGCCAGCTCCAAAGCTGATCCTGCATCTCCCACCTGCTGAATTCCAGCTCTGCTCATCCCCTCAGACAAGGGAGAGGTAATGCCTTATTTAAACTGCTGGGACAAAGCTTAAACAGTCTGTTCTGCTGAGGCTCTTCTGAGCAAGGAACATTTTCTTTGAGGATTAACAGGGGCTTTAACAGGGCTCATCACTCCGGTAATGAGCAAAACGAGAGAGACAGCAACTGATAAAAGGAGAGTGCCCAAATACCTCCAGCAACTTCCTCCTGCCTCCAAGTAAAACGCCATGGGAAGGGAGCCCTGGGCCAGGATATCTTCATCTTCCTCCAGGAAAAATTGCTGAGGAAGAGTCTAAGGAGCAGTTTCTTCACACACATTTTCCCTGGAATTGCCAGCACAGCAAGGCAGCACTCCAGGCTTTAATCCTGGTGCTGCAGCCTTCCAAACCCAAGCCCTGCTGACCCCCCCAGCACACACATCCCATTGCAATAGGCTGCACCTACACTGGGCCTTCTGCTGCACTTTGCTTCTTGCTTCCCACAGATTCTCTCAGGCAGAGGGAAGTTTGTATAACCTCTGGTTCTCTCAGCAAGGGGGTTCAACAGGGTTAGGAAAAGGTGGGGAGAAGGAATGTGTACAACACATCAAAGAAAAAGAACTAGAAGGGATTCCTCAGTAAGCTGCAGCCAGGGTCAAATTATCTCCACTAAATGAGGACAAAGGAGGATGGAATAAAAACGTAACAGGCACCAAATTTGAAAAAAAAAAGAAAAGAAAAAAAAAGCCATACTGTGTCCCAATCACCCCCTTTCTGAAAGATCTATTTTCTCTGCATAATTGCAAATTCTGAGGAAGAGTGATACAATTCTTTGAAATGCCATTTAAGAACTGCAGGGGTAGCAGTATTTGCTTTTAGGTGTGTGAGCTCACTGCAATGGGCATCTCATTTATCATACTCAAATATCATATTTTTTGGGGTGACATTTAAATCACACTGAAGTCCACCAGGGCAGACAGCACATGGCAATTTTGGGAACATTTCCTCAGCTGCTTACCTTGCTTTTGGCTGATGAGGTGGGTGCAGATGATACATGTGATCAACCCACAGTTTGGACATCTGCAGTTCTGTACCTTCTTCCTGATGATAATTCTTGGCCAGCTGGAAAAGCTGAGGGAGGAAGAGCATCTCTGGTGATCCTTTGGTCCAAGCACCACTCAGGGTACGGTCAGGACAGGTTGCTAAACACCCAAACCCCAACAATCCCTAACTGGAATTCCCTGAAAATCAATTTATCTCCTCTTGCCCTGCCAAGAGTTTGCATTCAAAGCAACGCAGGGTGGGAAATGAGAAATCATTTCAATTTCTTTCTTTCAAGATGATTTCAGGAACCCTGAAACTGTGAAGTCCCACTGCCAGTCTGTGTATTTAATCTACAAAACTGGAATAACATGTGATCAGTTAAAATGAAATACAGTCCCCGATTCATCTTTGCAAAACACTTGGAAAAGCTGGTGGGGAGAAAGGTAATTTTCCTTTTATAAAGCAGCTCCCAGCACAAGGAAGTTTTTTCTTTTCCCCTATAAAAAAAATTACCTAAACTGAAAAGAAATATTCCTCAGCAACGGGAAAACTGATCCTGCATAAAAGTGGGAGCAGTACAGGAATGAAATCATATATTTCCACTTTAGGAGCTGATTTGTAAACCAGAAACGCTCCTGTTTGTGATCGTACACGGAGTTTGTGGATCCCTGACTTCAGTGACCAAGTGTTTTGCCCTGAGATCATCCATGGGGGACAACTGCATTCAGCCTTTCATCTGCAATTTTGTACAGACCAATACATTTCAGATGGACACTTTCCAAATACCAAACTCCACTGCCAAAACCTGCAAACAGTTAAACTGTAAAACAAGAGCAATCAGCTATTTCTCCATGAGCTGATCACTGTCCCTGCACTGAGCCCAAGGCACAAAGAGCCCTGTTAGTACTTCACAAAGAAGTAAAATATCAGTTTTATTCACTATACAAAATCTTCCATGAAAAACTTTATGGATATTTAAAATCTGCCAGTGCATTTTTTATGTCCTCCATCATGGACCAGCACAATCCCCTTAGTGTTCAGTGTGATTTATCCCTGCTGAAACCAGGAACAGGTAATGGAAGAGGCCCCCCCCGGCATTATTAATCAGCAAGGGTGTTAACTGGGAGTTCCACATGGGAACAGGACAAGCAGCAGTGGGACAGAGGCAGGGCTGAGAACCCCACGGTGCCCCGAAAGATGGACGATGCATCTCCACTTGGGTGACCTTCCTTGTCACAGGAGACACATCATGCTGAGAAATACCAGACACTAAATACAGTAAAATGGAAAAAACAAAGAAAGAAGTGAATATTTTCTGAGCTCAAGTGAACCCATTAATTGAAATAAATTAAACATCCCAGCCCAGGAAAGGAATGGAGTCGGCAGTGACTGACAAGGATTCCCGTTTTGAAGGATGGCTGGGTGGCTTCCCACAGCTACAGCTCCCTCTGGATAATCATCTCCCAGCAGGGAGAATGATAACATGTCAAAGCTTTGTCAGCCTTCTTCTTCACCCCCTCTAATTGCTATTTTCTCTGTATATAATTGGCAGGTGCAGAGCTCAGCTGTGCCTTTTGGGGTACCTCCCAACACTGTGGGAATGGGGGGTAAAGCCCCAAGCAAGGATTTTGCTTTGCACACTTGGGCTGGAAGGAATACAAATGAACCAGTTTAATGCAGTTCTGGAATATCACAGAAGTGCCAGGATATCAAGTATCTGGAGAGCTTTGAGCTGAGTTAAACATCCTTCTCTAAGAAGACTTTCTCATGTGAGGAAAGAGAAGAAAGAAACAAAGAATCCCACTCCAGAGATTTCCTGTGACTTCCTAGCTGATTGTTTGGATAAGGCAGCATCCCACTGGAGAGAACCCAGAGTCATCTCCCATTCCAGCACAGTTCACCCCCATCCTTATCCCTCCAAACACCAACACCTGGCAGGACTAATCCGGAACCAAACAGCTAATTTTCTGTAAATAAATACCATTGTTCTCCACAAACTCTCCCCATATCCTAACAAAGACCAATCTTTCCACGTTACATCCAGTGATTTGCTCTCAAGGATTTCGGAGCAATTGATTTCCACTGGGCCAGAAAGCAGCTCATCAGCCGAAGGCTCTGCAGTGGCAACTTGTCAGTTTTAAAAAACATTTTTCCTATTACCTGCCAAAGTTATTTAGGTTTCCTTCAAGGTTCGTGTGTGCCAATTTATTTAAATTATTTTCCAATAGACCCTGAAAATCACGGAGAACAGAAATAAATGGATGAAGCACGGAGAGCAAGGATATGTTGCTCCAGATTATCTGTCTCCTTGGTTCATCTCCACACGAGCACAGAAGCAATAGGAGTCAAATGTAAAGAAACTGCAAAAACATCAGCTTAAGCATAACAAATGACTGTATTACTGAGGGACACGTGCAGCTCGGAGAGAAATCCGGATTTTTGTCATAGATCTTACCCAAGGATGGGATCGTTATGTCCTACAACAACCTCCCATTCATCTCTCCGCCTCCATTCCCTGAGTCTGCAGGGAAAACCCCGGGCCCTGCCCAGCACAGAAAGCTGAGGACACTCCAAATGGAAATGTGCAGATGTTCTCCCAGAGCCATCACACTCGGCACGTGAACAGTCGTGTGGATTCTGTACATTCAGTGCAGCAATCACAGCATCTCTATGACAACAACTCCAACCCTCTGCACAGCACATTTCGGAGGCTCCAAAGGGTAGAACCGTCACACTGACTCCCATCAATTATTTCTGGAGCGAGAAATCCCTCATTGTGATGTTTTACTAAGAATATGGACGGGGGGTGGCACTGAAACACATAAAAATATCTAAAATTTGGGATATCTGAGTACAAAAACCAAAGCAGGAGTTCACGGTGATGTCAGTGGTTTCCCTTTCCTCCCTCTTTGGGCTCACAGGCTCTTCCTGGCCCTCTGGACAAGCCTTGGCTACAGCAGCCAGGAAATCCCTTGGAGCACAAACAACTGGGCCTCAGCAGAATTCATTCTCTGCAAGGTTCTCAGTGCATTTCAGCTGTTTTTAAATGAGGAAATAATAACAATAATAATAATAACAACACCAGCAAAGTCTGATCTTCTGGTGCTCAGGGTTGTTCCCTTCCAGCTTCCAAAATGCTCAGTTCTGCAGGAGCGCAGCTGATCAGGGCCTGCTGAAATGTTCTCCTGCCCCTCTCCTATGGAAGATCACCAGGAACTGAGTGCTCTGGCCCCAGACTTGCAGCTCCAGGGAGCCCAAACTGCAGCTCAAGCTGCACCATGGACCAAAAACAGAATCAGAGAAAAGAAATGCCCTCACCTTTCACTCTGTGCCTGCTGGGCTGATCAACAGCCATTTCCTTCACAAGGCTGCCCACAGGAGAAGGATGAAGGAAGTGCTCGGAATTCCCTGATGGTGCATTATTCCTACCACTCATAGCCGGGGTTCTGTGTGTCCAGCACTGTGGGACCGGCTCTGAAACAGCACCAAACCAGGTGCATTAACCTGGGCAGTACGAAGGGGAGAGGAATTTAAAAATTAATTTAACATTTACTTAAAAATCGAATTGAAAAATTATTTTAAAATACCCTCAACTACTCGATACTCACCTCTCTCATAAATTAGGACTCCGAAATCCCAGTGTTCCTTCTCTGGCAGGCACTGACCAGCCCTGGGACACCTCCCAGTCCCTCTGCCAGGGCAGCAGTTACAGGCACTGACAAAAGACAAGGGAGAAGTCCTTTAAATGAGTCATCCCACAAAAGCCTATTCTCTTTTTTTCCTACTTTTTCTGGCCTAGGAATGGATTGAAAGCAGCCTCCCCTGTTTCCATGGCAGCCAGAGCGGCAGCCGACGGCCTTGTTATCACAAGAACTCTCACAGATTTCCACAGATTGCTGGGAATTGCTATTTTGTGGTTTTGTGCAGTTCTTTTCCCTGTGTTCAGGTGACCCTCCATTCCTGGAACCGCCAAAATAGCCCAAAAGTCTGTGGTGGAGTTAGACCCTTCATAGTGGTGATAGTTTTTAAACAAGAAATAAAACAGAACACAAATCCCTCAGCGAGAGACAATTAAAAAAACCCTAAAAAACCACCTTATTTTTTTTCTTAGTTATGACGGGCTTGGCAAAGCCCTAAATACGCTTGTCTGGTGGATGCCACCTGAGCAGCCTCTGCTCACCCCCACTGAGGAGCGAGCTGGAGACAGAGCTCCTTCCCCTGGAGCTGTGCTCCCAGAAACCGCTGCGCTGCCCTGGAGCTCTGACCAGAGAGGAAGGAACGAGGGCATTTCCCACTCAGACACTTCTCAGCGCTCCCAGACTCAGCTCCGGAAAGCCTCATGAATATGCAGCAGTGTCTTTCTTTTCCTCCTTTTCAGGATCTCCCAGGCTCAGTGGTTTTCAGATTTCTTCGGTTTCTAAGGTATTATTGATTCTGGGGCTTCCACTTTGATTTTCTGTGCAACTGTAAGTGATTGAACATTGAGCAGCGTTTAGGAAATGGAAGAGAACTGTCCTTTTACGGTTTCAAAGGTAACTGAAAAACCCCTGTACATTTTGCCTTGTGTTCTGTTAATTCTCCTGGTTTTTTCCAGTGGCCTGGCACAGATGTGCCTGGTGACCCAAACTCACCAAGGAGTCTGTGACTCACTTAATGAATAATAAAAAATAATTGGCCCCGTAGAGCTTTAGAACTACATATTGCTAAGAATGGGGCTTCTTGGTACAGAGTGAAACACAAAACTGAAAAGCCTCGCCCGAATTTCAAAAAGTGCTTTTCCCCACATTTAGATATTAACGTTCCTAGACGTAAAAATGTTGTTAAAAGTGACTGTCCTACAGACAATTACATGGAAAAATACACAGAAATAAAATCACATGAGCTTAACCCAACTTCACCTCAAAGGAAATGGTCTTTCCTTAGGGAGATAGGGGAAGGAAAATGTGGATAGGGAATAAAGTGAGACCACTGCTCTTTAGCAACAGTAACTTCATCACTCGAGTCACTGACAGATCATTTGACAATGAGAAATAACATACAGTAAAACTAGAGAAGATTTTCTTGGTGTTTTGGGAGATGCCGCTGTAAAACATCTGAATTATCACTGAGAGGTTAAAAAAGCACTTTGGCATCCCGGGCTCTACCAGATGGTTTGTATCCTCATTTCTTGAGGAGCTGCAGAGGCACAGGGAATACATTCCAAGAAAATACAGCCCCAGCAAACCTCCATTTCATCCACAGAGGCCTCAATGAAATGAGTGAAACGACTCCAGTTTAGCACATCATTATAAATCATTTTAGAGCCCTAATACCCTCAGGTTGAGACATTAAAAGGACAATAAAACTGCTCAGGAGCTGCTCTCCCCAGCTAAGAAGCACCATGGAATTCACCAAACTGACTCCAGCTTCTGGGGAATGGCCTGGAATACTGAGGAACTAAAGTGGTTGAGGAGTCCCTTAATTTTGGAGGGGGTGTGTGCATATATATATATATGTGTGTGTGTATATATATATATGTATATACACACAGACACTGAATCTTTCAAAGTGTACCTCTGTAGCAAAGTGAATTAAATACCACTGAGGGAATATTAATCAATTCCAGAAGAAACTATCGTCACTCTCCCTAATTTCCTTCTCCGTGTCTCAGGCAGGTAAATTGTGAGGAATTTGCTATCAGGGAGGACACCATTTCAGTCTTGCCCAAGAGAACAGTACTAAGCTGTGCCAACAGCCACAGTTTGTGCATCAGGAGGATCAGAGGGCTGGGGAAGGGTGGGATGGGGCTCCTCTCCAAAGGCAGGGGTGACACTGGAACGCTGCTCTGGCTGTGCTGCTCTGCAGCTGCCACACACGCTCCTCTCCCCTGCCCAACCCTGGCAGGGCAAACCAACTCCTGCACCCCAACACAAACCAGAATAAATGACTGAGAGAATTAATTCTTTGTGTCTGATGTGTTCTGCTTCTCCCCACTGTACAGTTTAATCCAATAGTGCTGCTCCACACAACCGATGGGATTTATCGGACGCTCCTGCAGTTCATGGTTTTATTTGGAAATTGTTATCTTATTGATTAGGTTTTTCATAGACTTCACATTAACTTGCTTCTATCTCCTCCAAAACACTTTCCACACTTCATTTTGTCCACAGTGCAGCTCTACTTATCAAATATTATAACACATAATTTTATGTAATTACAGTATACAACATAAAATGAATGCAAGGTTCAGGGTCAATTTGAAAGATTAAAAGTAAGATTTAAATTCCCTGGATGAAAGTGACTTCTGAAAAAGTTAATTATTCCTCTTTAGCTCAAATTTACCCCTTCAAGCTTTCTGCTCACCCGAGATCTGAAAGGATTTCACTTTTCACTCCTGGCCACAGAATGGCCCAGCAGAATATTAAAAGCTGAAATAACGGGTGAGACCCGAAGAGTTATTGCTGCTATTTACCAAGTACCAGGAGCAGGTCCTGCTTTCAATTATTTCTGAAGTTACTCCACTGAGTCTGATCCCCTCCTGCCCTGCATAATTTGTACATCTAAGTGTACCCAGCGTGGCTTCAAAGCACTCCTGGCCCGCTCCGGGCACATTTCGGCTCGATGGGACGCTGATAAACAGCCCCCAGAGAGACACTTGTTCCTCTGAAAGATGCTTTAGGCTAACAGGAAGTATTATCAATAAACCTTCTGTGCAGTTGAGGAGGGGAAAAGAAGCTGTATTTCTAACGTGCCCTGTCAAGGCAGCTGGTTACAGTTTTTATTGGGTTTAATGGGACATGTTTGGTTTCTGTTGAAAATGGAGTGGAAATGGGACACGGGTTTCACAGAATAGATCACGAACATCTCTTACTCAGACATTATTATCCCTTAAAATACGATTTTTATTCCTGGAAAACCACAGGAACTCACAAAGAGGTTACACACAGCTGCAGTGCCTGTGCCCACGCAGAGGTGCCAGAGGAGGAGGAGGATGAGGAGGAAAAGGACCAGGGATTCAGGGACCTGCTGCCCCCAGGCCTTTGGCTCCAGGTGGTGTAAGGAGAAGGATGGATCCCAAGAGCCATTCCCTGGGTGGGAAGTGCTGGAGCAGGGTGACCATCACCCTGCTGTGGGGGTCAGGAGGGGAAGAAGGGTCTGTGCTGGCCGAGGGTCACCCACAGGACTCTGGAGGGTGCCAGCAACAGGAATTGTCTGCAGGGGGCTCTGAGGAGACTCTGGGATGCCCACAGCTGGTTCCAGTGGGTTCCATCCAGCTCCAAGGGCCCCGAGAGCCTTCTGGATGCTGGAGCTGTGGGACTCCTGCAGCCCATTGTGTGGTGACCTTACTAGTGGTGAACTAGTGAACTCAAAGGCAGGAGGAAGATCCCACATTCCCATACAGGAGGGAGGGGAGACCTCTGCGGGATGTGTTGGGAGAGTATCTCTGCTCTTGCCCGCAGTCAAATCACACCGGGTTGAGTTGGGGTTTTAGAGGGTTCTTACCAGAGAACTTTGAAGGAGGAGGTTTGTGTCAGCTCCGCAGAGTGACCTTCGGAGGAGCCGAGGGGCTGATTTGCTCACCAGCCCATCAAAGACTCACCACTGTCCCTGCCTCTCCCACATCCTTCCCCCAGGGCTCTGCTGCTTTACTGCCACTGAGTCTGGCAGAACTCGTGGCTCTCCAGGAGTCATTTGGGGTCACTGGATCCAGAATCCCTTCACTTCCCTGCTCTTGCTCCCCCAGCAGCCCCAGAGCTCACACATCCTTCACCAGCAACCTCCTCGCTCCTGAGCCCAGGTGAGGACACCTGGCACTGCCTGGACACCTGGGATGATAACTGGGCACCTCCCAGCCTCCTGGAGCAGAGGCAGAGCCACAAAGCCTCCTGGCAGAAGTGCTCCCATCAGTCCTCTCCATGCCCCAAAACCCGCAGCAGAACAAGGGTGTTGCACAGCACCAGTGAGTAGAACATTCCCACCAGGAGGAAATGTTCTCCTGTTGTCTGGCTCAATAAATGAGCTGCAGCAGCACAGTTTGTTCCAATGCAGTGGTGCTGCATTAACAGGCAGTAACATGATTTTGGTCAGCCCTACAGGAAGCGAGGCAGCACTGACAGGAATCTGCATTCCCAGATTGCCTGTTCCTCCCTCATCCTGCAGAAAATCCACAGAGACTCCTCCTGCCAGGGAAATGTAGTCACATAACTCCAGACACCTGGGTGCTGACTAGTGGAGATTATTTTCCTAGAAATGAGATCAGAGATTCCACAAAATCCCATCATGGGATGGGACAGCAGTGACACAGCACTGAATTCATAAACACTACAGATGGGGGCAGTGTGTTCAATGGGTTCATTTGGCCTCTTTATTTTTTCACGAGCTGATTTGAACAAATCCTACTTATCTGATCCCTAATTCATGCAAAGACAGTTCTATCTATAGAGCACTTGCAAATGATGCACTGCTAATGCTGTCTCACAGGTAAACAATCACACAAATCAGGTGTTCTCAACTCCATTTCCTCATCAGAGCCTCACGAAAACAAAGGGCACGGGAAGTGTCACAGCACTTGTGACAGAGCTCCTGGCCACCAGGAGCAGTGAGAATCCTCACCTCAGTGCAGTTTGACTTGCATATTCTATTTTCTATCAGGACAGCAGCAGAGCTGGACAATGACACTGCCCTGCTAATTTATGATGGGGGTGGTTTCAGACTGGAAGAAGATGGTTTTAGGCCGAAGACCTTGTTGGAAGTGAGGGGCGCTGGCACCTCAGAGCAGTTTTCCCAGTGTCCTGTCAAGGGGTGGTTGGAAAAACTCCAATTAACTTCCTGACCGGCGAGTTTTTGGAGCAGCACTTTCAAATAATATTACAATTGCAAACCTCACGTGAAGTTTGTGACCACAGACTAAATTCTGCTCCATTCAAATAATAAACAGTGGGAGTGTTTACACCACTAACGACACTGAGCAGGAGACATTTCCCTCTTGTAGAACATATAAACTATAGGAAGTGCAATTTCACCATAAGAAGAATTTTGAAACTATCCCAGATTCAGGCAAGAGCAGCACTTTTTCTAAAGCACTTACTCTGCAAAGACAAGAGAATTTGTTTAGAGGAGTGGAAACGTCTGCTCCGAGTTCTGACCGAACCTGGAGGCACTCTGGGACCTCCAGGAAAAGCCAGAAGAGGACAGGGATATGTCAAAGGAAAGCTCTGATTTCATCATCCAAATTCCAATAAAAGTAGCAATTCACTGGAATATTTCAAAGGTGTAACAGTGACCCAGAGCAATCCCTTTCAAATTCTGAGTGCATCTGCACGACCCTCATTATTCAGCATTTCTGAGCTGCTCAAGCTGGGAACAGCCGTGGACTGGAGGATTAGGCTGAGCCTTGCTAAGAACCGACTGCAGCATCCCAGGAAACACTGAAAGTCATTCTATAAATAGCAAAGGTTTCTGTTACAAAGTGTCTTACATCTATTAAATCAAGATCTATAATTA
The DNA here is from genome assembly GCA_036023395.1 of Myiotriccus ornatus. NCBI lineage: Eukaryota > Metazoa > Chordata > Aves > Passeriformes > Tyrannidae > Myiotriccus > Myiotriccus ornatus. The sequence goes on along the minus strand of JAYRBT010000114.1, from coordinate 3,538,145 downwards.
AAGTGACCGTTTCAGAGGATGTACAACAAAGAAAAAGCCATTAATAATCTCTGGGAAGAGAATCTGATTGAGTCAAAAGTGTTTTGCAATTGAAGAAAAACAGTTCTATTCTCATTGGTTTGAAATAAATTACTGTAGTGAAAATGATAAGGAAAACATACAATATTATTGGTAATATACCCTGTCCTAGGTCTCCTAAGGCTTTACTGAGTGTATCACAGTGTTTTCATCATTACAATCAGCTAAATAGCTCGTTAAGTGAGTGATGCAAATTAAATGACAAAATTAAAGTGTTTCAACTGTGTTCCTGCAGACTTGGGATGGCTCCTTCAAGCATCTGAAGAGGCAGTGGAGTGCCAGGACGCGGGGACTGTTTGCAATCAGCCTCCAGTTTGTGTCACTGCTGCCACTAAAATATTGCTGTCATCAGATGAAAGCCTGTCCCTCCCAGCCCCACGTGTGCTTTGGAGTCAGTGCTGGGTCTGCTCTTGTTCTAAGCGGGTTTGTGGCGCTCCAAGGAAGCAAGAGATGGTGAGAGATCAAAAGGGGACAATTTAAACGTGCTATTTAAGTGGCACTTTAAAATATTATATCAAAACATCAAAAATCCATACAGAAATGAAGTTACTTTAACAACAGAGCGGCACAATTAGTCACAATTAGTGGAGCTATAGATTGCCAGTGATTAAAAATGAGCCTTAGATAAAAAGAATGAATTTGACTAAAAACGTTTCCGTCAGAAAGATTTGACCTTCTTACCCATTAAATCTGAGCATTAATCAGGAGATGAAAATCAAGTTACAATTGAACAGAGACAATTTACACTTCAGTTTGGGGTCGACAGTCAGCTCAGGTTTCAGACCTAACCCAGTTATTTTGTGACCTCGGGCACCTCCTGTGAAGTCCTTCCCATCTGTGAATGAAGATGGAACTTCCCTGCCTTTGTGAGGAGCTTGGGAAGCTTGGCTGGGTCGACATTATTTATGAGCACAGCTCCCCAGGATGGCCGTGTGTGCCACTGGATATTTACTCTCTGTGCACCCAAAGACATTTTGCTGGACCATCCCACCGGATGAGTTAATAACACTTTGCTCGCCTGCTTTTCAAACAGAATCCTAAATAAAGCTCTGGATCCTCAGAAAATGTATGTACTTGGGTTTCCTCATGGAAATCAATCCACCCAAATCCATGGGAATGGTCATGTGGCTCAGTTCAGGATTAAGTGCAGCTGCACAATCACAACTTAAGGGAGCACAAAATATCAAACCAGCACTTTTTAATCCAGGAAACTCAACACATCCTTCAGCAACTCCACCTCGATGCCTTTTCCTCACCTGCCTGGGCTTGTCCCGCTCCCACTGAGATCCCTGAGTCCATGTCCCACTCACTTCACTGACAGATAACATCAATTTTTCATTCATTACGCATTCTGACCATCCCCTAAAGGGTTGTCTGATCTCACCTCTGGGTTTTTAAAGGGTTCAGCTTCATAAATAAGCAAAGGAATTAAGTGTTGACTGATGGCAGGGTTTGACAGACACAAAGCAGTAGTGGTGACATCAGTGAATATATCGTCTGAGGAAAAAAAGAAAAATAAAGGAAAAAAAGCCAGAGAGATTGGAAATGTATGTGCAGGAAAGCATTAGCTCCATTTTAGCCTCTACCCTGACATGTTCTTCAGTTCCCTCCCCCTGAAGCCCTGCTCCCCAGGCCAGCCCTGCTCTAACTGCTGTCTGTGAGTCAGGGAAGGCGATGGAATTCAGCAGTGGAGCACAGGGCACAGGAACACGGTGTCTCCTCAGCACAGCCACTGCCATCCAGGACACTTGTGGAGCTGCAGGAATGCCAAGGGGCCTGGTGAGGAACACAAGTCGCTCCTCCATCTCCTCTCTGGGAACAGCAGCTTTGACAATCTAAGGGCTGAACTGTGCCAAGCTGCAACAGTCTTTTCCTTTGGAATGTTCTGCTTGCACAGTCCAGGCTCTGCTTCCCACTCCAACTGCAGCCATGGATCCCACACAGAATAGCCACTCCGAGAGCCCTGCTGGATAAAGTGACCCAGCAAGTGTCAGAGAGGCAGAGCTCTGAAATGTGCTAACTGGGAAAGCTGCAAGTTGAGGAAGAGGAAACTTCCACATGTATCCAGCACCTGACTCCCACAGAATCCAGGGAGCACAGCCCTAATGCCAGAGTCCAGAAACCCCTGGATTTGCCAGTGAACAGCTGCCTGAAGTTAGTGCAGAGGTCTGCAATGAGTCTTGTGCCTTCCCAGGTTTCCCACTTGGGAAAGGTTTTCCTCTGGAAACAGGGGTGAGGAGAGGTACCTCCCATACATCCCGTGTCACCACTGCTGGATGTGACAGCAAGGACTGGCCCCCAAACATCAGCCATCTCATGATGCATTTCCCACATCTCTGCCTCCTGAGAGGCTGATGGAATAGCCCCTCCTCTAAAGAAAGGGACTGTTCTTTCCTATCCTTCAACTTTCTAGGTGGTGTTTCCTCCCAGCTCAGGAGTGTTCAGGAGTCTAAGGGAAGCCAGTCTGTTCCTGAAGGTCAGCAGGAGCAGCTGCATTTCTGCATTGCAGCTGAAATCAAGCTCGTGTTTCAGGTTTCCTCTGCCAGTCCCCAGGGAGGTCTCTGCTCACAGAGATGCCAAATTCAAAGCAAAAGCCCAGTGGATTTTTTGTTCATTAGGTACGAAGGCCACAAACCGCACTGGCACACACTAAATAGAAATGTTCAGATTTAACAATGACTCTGCTGGTACCAAAAATAACGTTAAAGCTCTCAAAGGATATTTCCTTTTCTTGCTCTGATATGAGCAAAAGGCAACACAGAGTAAGTCAGCAACTGGCTTTTCTATGTCTGTAAGTCAGTGCTTTGGGGATTTTTATACCTCTGTGTGTGGCAATACATGAGCAAATACATGGTCTTACTTCAGAAATAGTCCATTTTTTCACAGCCACGGCAGAAGGTTCTGTATGGCAACTGTTCAGCTTCTGACTTGGCTTATCTGGAATTTACAGCAAGATATTTAACACAATATTCAAAGTTCAGTAACTGGGGACACACTCCAGCTTTTCTTCAGTTAAATAAAGTGATGCAAAGTTTGCTTTTTCTTCTGGTGGTTGCTTGTTGGTCAGGAAACACCACAAGAAAAGGTAGGGAAAATGGGCACAGAATGAGGCTGTTTTCTTTTTCACAGGAAAATACATCACCAAATATTCAACTCCGATCATCTGGTACTAAAAGCTCATCCATTTCCATCTGTGGTGTCACTGAATTGCGGAGGAACTCCACAGGGATCGTTAAATGCCCAGATGACTCATCTGGTCCCACGGAAGAACAGTTAAGCAGGTGCAGTGATAATTACACGGACTGCTGTGGATGGAGCCCCGTTCTGGCACGGTACCCGAGCACACCCCACGTGCTCCCAGTTGCCAAGAGACTCCAGACAAAAGGCAGAGTTAAGGAAGTGAAGCTGCACAGTTGTGCTTTAAAACCTCCCAGCATTGGTGTTCGGCTGGCAGGCAAATGAATCTGGAAAGGAAAAGGCAAACTCAGACTGCACGAGCTGCTTTGTGTTCCACCAGCATTAGGATTCCTGGGAATGCCAGAATGGGGCCACACCTTTAGCTATAAAGACATGCTGGACACTTTATCAGCCATGAAGTCAGAATCCCTCAGCTGTGCCAGCCCAAGAAATACATCCCAAAGTGCACTAAAGTTACTCATTTATCACGTCTTCATCTCGCACCAAATCACTCCAAAAGAAGCAGCAAGCAGTGGTGAATGGAAATAAACCACCTTTCCTGAAGTGATTTTAGGACAAGGGTTCACGTTCTCTGCTGTTAAGGAGATGCAGCGTTGAGGCTGTGGATGTGATTTCCATGGGGATTTCCAGCATTATTAACAGGGAGAAGGAAGGCAAAGAGCTCATCCAGACTCAGAAATTGTTGTATTTCACAGGTATCTATCTGTCTGGCCAAACCCAGACTGCAATGAAACGAAGCAAAGCACCAGAGTAACCAAGCCAGGCACCTCCTCAGTACAGGTGCAGTGTTCTCCCACCAGAAGAGATGGGAGCCTGTTCCCAGCCCGCTGCCCACAGCTCCTCCACGGCACACAGCAACAATCCACCAAGGGGCTGCTCACAGCTGCCAATCCACTGGTTCCAGCACGTTCTTTGTCAGCTTTGGCCCTTAATACATATTTGACCTGACAGACTCCAAACTGGCCCAGACTCACCGGGCTGAGGGAAAGCAGAGGGAAACCAAGGGCTCCCCTTGCTCCCTCGCAGTGTTTACTGAAGGAAAGACAGTGTGTCTACAAGATCTTCTCCCAAGAACTGTCTGCTCGCTGTGCTCAGACAAGTATCTTTCACTGCCTGTGTGCAACTACTGGTTTTACAGAGAACGAGGGAGAGAAAAGATGAACTACAGCGTCCCTGGCATTCACTGTGGAAAAACTAAACTTCCCAAAATAAACCCAAATACTGTGCGTTGGATTCCTTGCTCCTGTGTTTCCAGAGGGCCAAGCAGAGCCGCTGTGCTCAGGACTTCCTGGTTTCCAACCCCATCCCAGCTGTTTGCACACTGTCCATGGAGCCATGACCCATGGGAATGCTGAGAATTGCCAGTCTGGATTTGTGGGCACAAGAGGTTTAGGTAAGATGAGCAAAACCACCAGCATTTTGCACCACACAGAACTAAAGGGGTAAAATTTAACAGCTCTGTCCAAGCAGACCTTGCAAAATAATTTCTCTTTGCCAACATATAAATTGGGTTTTTTACTGTTTGGTTCCGCTGGAAAAGGTTGTCATACAATCTTCCTAACAGGGCTTTGTGGAATGACTTGTCCCCCAACCCCCCAGTGCTGGTAAACTCTGCTCCCCTGAATGCAAATGGTCATTAAATTCGGTGTGACCAGGATTTCACATTTGGCTCGTTTTTCATCCTGAAAGAATTGAGAGCTTTATCAACAAACTTCTGATTTTACTCCTCTCCATCTTTCCAGGGCCAGTTCATTTTATGTCTGTGGAGAACTGATCAAAGGCAGGTCATTAATTGCTTTTTTTTCAAAGCAATGCAAAGCCCATTAATTTTGAAACTGAGCCAACAATATGAATGTTCTCGTGGTTTGCACGGAAGATTGATCTGGTATCTATTTATTAGTGCAGTTTTATGTACTTTAACTAATGGCTCTGTAGGTCTTCACACTGATGGTTTTTTTCACATGTTTTTGTGGAGAAGTGTTTGCCACTAAAGTCAGAGAAAATTAGGTTCATGAAATAAATGTTTATCACACTCAAAGAGAAAAATCAATGAGATAAAAACAACTGCATAATTTAAAGGGCTCCACTAATATGGAAATGTTTTATACAAATAGGGAAATGGATATTGTTTCAGAAAAAAATCCTGGCTTTCTAACATTTCTGGCTGTTTTAAAGATAGAAATCTATTAAATATTTTGTGCCACACCCTGTTTCTCTTTTATTTTTTACTTCCAATTATTTATTCACAATTAGAACCAGTGAAGACCTCGTATGTAAAGTACCATAAAGGTAACTCTTGCAGGGCTTCTGCAGCTCCCACCTCTTCCCTGGGGCACCTGAGTTGTACTAAAGCCCCCCAGCTTAAAGTGGAAAGTTCCCCTTCTACAGAACGCAGCAATTAATTTGCATTTGACCCAATAAAGAACACTCACACAGGTAAATAACCTTTATCACAGCAGAAGTGCAGAGCAAGTCACTTAACGCCTGCCTGTTACAACCAGGCAAAAAGAAGATAGAAACGTGTGATTTTAATCTCAGGGACATCTTCCTACATTTCCTCAAGAGATTCAACCATCATTTCCCATTTCCACCGTACACTCATGTCTCCATTCGGTGCTGACAATCCCCCCTCCCCTGGTCAGTGAAAGCCTCAGGTGCCTCAGCAGAATCCCACCACGAAGGCTCAATCTCCATCAGTACGAGGGGGTGGGACAGGCCCTTGGAATTCCCGAGGCTCTGATCCAAGTGCAGAGCATTCCTCTCCATGCCCACGGGCTGCAGGGCTGTGCTCACCACAGTGCCATCGCTCAGCCTGGACAAGGGAAGCTGCACGTGCCCCAGCTGGGGCCCTCCAGGACCTGAGGGGAGCCTGCAGGAAAGATGGAGAGGGACCGTTCACAGGGGCCTGCAGTGACGGGACAAGGGAAACGGGTTCAGACCGAGAGTGGGGAGACATCAGATATCGGGAAAAACTCCTTCCCTGGGACGGGGGCAGGCCCTGGCACAGGGTGCCCAGAGCAGCTGTGGCTGCCCCAGCCCTGCAAGTGTCCCAGGCCAGGTTGGACAGGGCTTGGAGCAACCTGGGATAGTGGAAGGTGTCCCAGGATAGTGGAAGGTGTCCCTGCCAGGGTAGGGCGTGGGACTGGATGGGCTTTCAGGTCCCTTCCCACCCAAACCATTCTGGAATTCTGCGATTCTATTGCTGCCTGTTCAACAGGCTTCGGTGGTGGTAGCAACCAATGCAGCCAAAAATCCTCCTCTGGTACCTACTGCAGTAAGTTAAATATATAGAAATAAATATCCTTTATGAATGACACCTTGGAAAGGTGAGTAACAGCATTTAAAACCAGTTACTGCACTCAACTACAACACAATGGCCCTGCAGACTGAAAGATCCTTGCCACAGAAACTACTAGAAATGGTTTGGGAGGGGGATTTCACAGCCCAGATTAATCCACAACACTTGTTTTTGCTTTGCTGCTTCATTTATCATTCAAGTGTGGCCTTTTCCTTGGTTGCACCGACGTTGGTGCCAAGACAACAGTTGGACTTCTCCAAGTGTCTCTAAATATCTGAAGATCTCTGCCTGTCTTTTGACATGGGCTATTGCACAACAGCAGGGAGAAGGGTTAATATTCACTGCCAGGAAAAGGTAATTTAACCAGAATAATTACTTTTAAAAAGACCTTTTATCAGAGCAGAATCACCTGTGCATCCTGCTTGTCAGGACTATTCACCTTAGAGGTCATTTCTTATTAATAAAAGATGGACATAATTGATACTTAACAGGAATTCTGACGAAGCATCATCTACACAATTACATGTGAAATGGGAAACAGAATTGTCCTTAGAAGAATTCCACAGAAAGATTATTCTTATTGCTCCCAGGGAAGTACAAGGGGAGTTCCTGCTCCCCATTTCTTATGACGTGTGTTCTGCACACCGGGCTCTGAATTTCTGCACTCGAGAAAGCAGCAGATGCAGAAAGGAGAAGGTCTGAGGCTTCTGGGGTGAATTTTATGCCAAAGCCATCACTGAAGCAGCTTTCTGCCTCCCCATTTTACTGCATTTCCTATAACTTTTCCTATTTATGATTTGCTCAACAGGCAATGCAAGAGAAGGGGAAAAAAACCCAACAAAAAAAATCAAAATTCATTGCCCCATTTCCCAAAACATCTGCAAACATCCAAAACGTGTTGTCATTTGACTACAAATCTGAATGATGCCCTGAAGCCAGCTGTCTCCAGAGAATTAAGAGGATGAAGGCTCAGCAGAACATTTGGGGGTCTCTGCAAGGCTCAGGCCAGTCTGGCCCCATAAAAGGGGTGTAAGAGATGATTAAACACCACTAAGAGTCATGAGAGAGCAGAGGATTTACTTCTGCAAATGTGAGCAAATGGACTAAGACTTTTAAAGGAATCCAAATACATTTGAGAGTCATTAAGAAGATAAATCTTCAGAACTTTTTTTTTTAATGCCCCTCAGTGTAAATTTACCCTTTTTCTGTCTTAGTCTGACTAAGGAAAGACATTCTGACTTTCTTCCAGGGGTCCTTCGGCTTTTGGTGGCTGAAGGAGCAGGAGAAGAAGTGGAAGAGCAGGAATCCTGGACTTGGCACATGAAGGCAGCACCTGCCACCCAGGGCTGATGGTGTGCCAGCCCATGTCCTGGCTCCTGCTCCCTTCCCTGGTGAGAAACATCCTCATCCACACAATTCTGCAGCCATCTGTTCACGGGCCAGGGACACCACCCCGTGTTCCCAGGAAAGGCTCCAGCTGGGGGGGCGAGGCCAAAGGATAACTGAGATGCCTTCCCAAAGACACCCCCAAAACAAGCTGGGGCTGAGAAGGGGGAGCCCTTCCCAGGCCAGTTCCCACAACCAGCACTAATGATCTCCTGAATACTGAATCAGGGAAGAGCAGCAGCTGCTGCAGAACAGGAGTGAGTGGGAATACAGCGAGTTTGGCTGCCAAATTAAACCCAACAAAACAAATCAACCAGTACCTTAAAAGGGGATTTTCTGCTTAAATAACCACGCTGGGAGATCTTCAAAAGCCTGTTTTGGTTGTATCTAATGATCACCTTGTGCAAGATAAATAGTTCTCTTTTATTTTTCGCTTTTAATGACTGAAATATTGCTATAAAGATCCCAACATCTGAAAAAAAGCAATTAGCATTGGCTTTTGTGAAGTTCTTGTTACCTGTGGCAAACCAGTGATCATCCCACACTAAGAAGGTGATTAAACACCCAGGCCAGGCTGCTCTCAAGTCTTGTAGAAGGGACAAGGCAAATACAGACCTGGATAAATCCACCAGGGGAAGCGGGGAGAACAGCAGCAACCATCTCACCACATCCCACCGACTCTCCTGCTGGAGAATGGGATCCATGGAGGAGCAGGAAGGTGGAAGAGAAGCAACCAAGACCTGGGAACTCAAATAGTCCTGGCTACAACAAACAGCTTCAGCAAAGCAACCGAAATGAAAGTGAAAAGCTCCTTCTAGAACACAAGAGATTAAACTCGGTGTTCCTTCCCCGTGGCCTCCCAGCAAGGCCAGCACTAGGAACAGGCTCCTCACACAGACCAGGGCCCTCACAAATCCCCAGATCTTCTCTGGAAATCAGAATGTCAGAGCCAGGGTGAGAAAAACTCAGCACTTGAATGCTCTGATCCCAGGGAGATCCAGCCCTGGTGCCTCTGGTGCCCAGCAGACTGGCAGGAGCACAGTTCCAGCCCTCAAGGCCTGTCTGGAAATACTCAAAGTGACAAACAAATCTTTGGAGCCATAATATTTCCTGTAACACCAGAAACTCAAGGAAGGGAAGTGAAGAGGCAGAAACGTCTCTGAGTCCCTGTCCAGGTGTCTGTGTCTGAACAGACGCCCTCCCTTCCCTAGGACAGAGCAAACACACTCTTGCATGACTCACTTAATGCACAAACATCACCAACCCCCTGCAAACCAAACAATTGTGCTTTGCCTTTCCTCTCTTACTCCACGTACCAGAGAGATGCAATTCTGGATGAAAAGCTTTCTCAAGCAAGAGGAGGTGGCTGCCTGTCTGGCAGTCACCAACATCTCGTGTTTGCAGCTGCTGAGCACCCAGCACTGCATCTCTGACGGGCTGCGTTTTCCTCAGTTTGACAATTCCTCAGCCATTTGCTTGTGCTCTTTCCCTAGGAACGTTGTACATTCATTTCTGAAGTCCTACAGATCTGTAACCACACACAAGTTTTCCTGAGAGAGAAAGACTCCAGTTTCTTTCTCAAAATGAGGGATATTCAAAGGGCAGGTTTTAGAGGCATCTCAGGAATCCAGAACAGGAGTTCCAGTACCAACCCCAGCTCTCAACTGCAGCACTGTACACTCCATGCACCCTGCAGTGGAAATTCCCATCACTTCCACGTCAGAAACATATTTTTCTTCTAAAAACAACGCATTTTCTTCTCCAAAATTGCACTGTCTCAGTCTCTGCCTTGAAACCTCCCACCTGTACATGTATGAATAGTTTTTTTAACTTTGCTCAAGGAACTGGAGCAAGCTCCAGGATGATGAGTTGACCTGGACTTCTGAGGAAAATGATCCCCCAAAAAAAGCCACAACAACTGAGGAACATTCAACTCACCAAGGGCAGCCAAAGAGCCCAGTGGGGAAGAACCAACACACTGGAAAAACCACCAACCAACCAGATGACAGCCCGTGTTTCCTCCCTCCAAAATATCTGACAAAACACTATTATTCCTTCTAAAAGTACAGTTCAAAGCCATCGAGGGCTGTTCTCAAATAATCCTATTTATATTTAGTACTTGATTATGTATAAACCTCCAGTAATCTCTGTCCATACTGTTGGGGGAAGGTGAGTTCCAGCCCCTGTGTTTTAGGGACCTATCCAGGATTCCACATCCCATTCTACATGGAACAAAACCTGCCAGGAACTGCACAGATTCCATACCCATGATTTTTCCTTCTGAGCGAATTAAGAATTTCTTCTGGAGTCAAACACTGTAATGCTGGGCTGAAAGGAACCTCCTGGGTTGGTGGGCTCAGATTATCCCACCACATCATTTTCCTCCTGAGGGCACCACATTACAAATTACAAGAAACATCTTTAAATGGTAAAATGCATTCTGAATATTAAATCCTCTTTAATATAATTTAAATTGTTTCTGAGATCACTATAAATATATTATTTTTTAAACCAGCCTGTTAATATCTGAGTGTTAAAGGTCAGGAATTCACAAGCAATCTAAGCTCTTAAATAACTTGAAAGATTCCCCTATGAAATGTTGAAAATATGGAAACCCCCTTCCAAAGCATAAAATTACAGACACTGCGAATTAGGATGGTGGAATCAACGCCCTCTCTTCCCAAACTATCCTCTTTGCCTTGTTCAGATTGTGTCATTTATCCTGGGGTGAACAGTTCAGGAGTGCTGTGAGACCCTGGCCAGCCCTGCACAAGATCAGCGTGTGAAGAACCCCCCTGTGAACCGCAGGCCCCTTTGCTGTGCTGAGTTCACTGGCCCAGCACCTCCATCCGACTGCTCTTCTCAAAGCCCAAATGACCAAACTTTGCACAAGAACCTGATTCCACACTCATCCAGCAAAATCAGAATACAGAACACTAAAAACTATGAGCAACAAGAAGTGAGACAGATGTTCACTTAGAGGTTTTGTGCCTTTTTTCCCCCCTCCCTAAAATGCCTTAATTCCCAGAGATATATTAAATACTTAAAAAAACACCCTCAAACCCTAATGCTCATACTCTGGTTTCAGGAATTCCCATAACCCCGAATTTAACTGCTGAGGAGATAACAGCCAAAGATCCTGAGCTGCCTATACTTCAAAACTCCATGTAGTCCAGGAGAGCAAGAGGGAAGAAAAAAGGTGTGGAAAAATGGAACATGTGAACCAGAACAGCAGCAACACCACGAGTCCTGCTCTGAGAACTCTCAAACACCCACCACGTTCCTGGTTCCTGACTGTGTGAGACAAGATGGATACTGCTGGAGGAACCAAAGGCTGCAGGAACACAGCCTCCCAGCACCAGGGAGCTGATCCATGTATCCATGGCTGCCTGCTTTTCCTAAGAACATCTAACACGGAGTCTGGGAGTCGAGTTTCTCCTGTTCCCACTCTACAGCTCACCAGTGAGAAGCTGTAGCCATAGTAACCCCGACGGTGTTATCAGGGAGAACTCTGCATCCACTCAGGGAGAAGAAAAGCAGGTTTAAATGAAACTGAAAAAAGTGGGTTTGAAATGAAAGCTCAGCACTGGAATGACAAGGGCAGGGCCGAGGTATTTGTTGCTGTGGTGTAAAAGCAAATAAGTCCAAGCACCAACTGAGCCCCGGCTGTCGATGAAATGAGAAGGTTGTGACCTCCTGTGCTGCTCCTGCCGCCTTCTGTTTGGCTTTTCTTTCTCCTTTATTTTTAATAATTCAGGCAGTTATGTCAGAGGCCCAAAGGCAAAGGACATCACCTGTGACATCCTAATCCCACTGATGAAATGGTCCACCTCACTGTGATTTTGGGAGGGACAGGATTTACATCCCTGGGTTGTTTCTGAGCAGGACAAAGTCTCCAATACACTGTAAAAAGTTCCTGCAGCAGTGCAACCCTGAATGCAGGAGGGGGGACAGCCACAGCTACAATCCCAAAGGTGAGAACATCCTACATTTGGTATACAGAACCTTCCAAATCCCGTGGGAACAGCAGCAGGTTATAGCTCTTGTAATTTGGGTTCTTTCTTACACCGTGGAAAGATCCGAGTTGGCAGCAACAGCAACACCGTGTCCGAGCATTCCCACTGGGAAAGGAAGCTCCAGCCAGCAAGGGGCACAGGCACAGAGTCACTGTGCACCTTCTCCAGTGGCACCAGAGACCTGACAAGGGTGGGGCTGGGAGATCATCCACGCCTAGAACACCCCAAACACAGTCTGAACCCTGTCTGCCAGTACCCCTGTACAGATGGAGCTGCTCATGGCTCCCCTCCAAATCTAATTTAGTTTTTAATTCAATTTTTAATCAGCAGACCCAAAATCAAACAGCAGAGCTCCTCAGGGACATCACCTGCAGTGATGCCCAGTGCAGTCCTGGCTTTTCCCTGCCTTTATTTAAGAGTTCCTCAGAATACACCATGATTTGTTTTAAAGCATTTCTTTTGCATATTCCCTGCTGGAGCGAATGATAGCACTATAAATGCCTCAAAAAGCATTTAATTTAGATTTAATAGGGCAGTAAAAAAATCTATGGGTTCTAAAAGAACATTTAGATCAGTTTAATGAGTACATGGGATAAATCTGGGCAAGAAATATTCCACCAAGACAACACAGTGCCAGGTTTGGAGTTCATTACCTGGGAGATGTACTTGCTTACTCTACATTTGTGATTAAATTTGCAATAAAAGCTGCAACCCAACTGAATCTCAAACCCCTGTGTCTCCATGTGAATTAGCAAACAGAAATGTGGAAAACCCACCAGCCCTTCATCAGCTTGGGGACATTCCCTGAAAATCAGCCCCTGAGGCTGCTGCACTTGGAAGAGCCGGGACAGTCTCACTTGCCAAGTTCATTTCCTGGCGTTGCCCCGCTGAGGATGAGCTTTAATCAGCAATCCAACCATGCAAAACCACCCTGTCTCTACATCCCCCTCTCCACCTCTCTTTTGCAATTCCTGCCTTCTGCTCCTGCTTTGAGCTCTTGTCACTCCCCCCTTCTGATCCTGGGCCCACTCGTGTTCCTGCCCTGCATCCAGGGCCACAGCAGAACCTGCCCTCGTCTCTGCCACGGAACTCAGCCAAAAGGGCAGGGGCAAAACTCCTCCTGGTTGGCGCAGACAACAAGCCCGAGGTGCCCCCGGGTCAGCCCCTCCAGGAGGGTCCCTGAGCAGAGCCCAGGGCTCCCCTCTCCGTGCAGCAGCAGGAGCAGCCACGAGCAGGACCCAGCACCGAGCACTGCTGGGAACGAGTTCCCTCCTGTGACAGCCCTTCAGACAGGGCACCCCTGGGCCCTCTCCTGGGCCTGCCCCGCAGAATTCGAGCTGTAAACTGCACCTGCTGGCCACTGAAGGCATTAAGGGACTCACTAGGGAAGATGGCTTGGAGCACACACCTTCGCCAGTTGGTTCCTCTGCCCGTGAAGTTCAATTAGCAGGAACTTCTTCACAGATAGTAAGGAAGTGCCTTTATAATTAATGTATGTCCTGCATTTTAAGGTACTCATGGGAGAGGCATCCTAGGGCACAGCATTACTGTTGCTACCATGTTTCTGCACTGGCTTGGAAATATCTGCCCTGTTTCTCTGTACTTTTCCTTCATTTTCAAGGAAATTACCATGTTTTGGAAATAAAAAATGCTAATTGTATCAAACCTCAGGAAAGAAAACGCTCAACCAACCTTGGAAATTAGATTTTCTTTTATGATTGAACATGTTTATTTTGGGCACTAGCACATGTAAAGCAGGAGAAAAATAGGAATATAAAAATATATAGGATGTCTACCACATAATGGTTCCTTGCAGGAGGAGGAACAATAAATATTTAATAGAAATGCAAATATAAAGCCATCTGAGGAGCATCTTTGGCCATAATTTCACAGGGACAGACTGAGTGGAGCTGGGTTAACATCCTGAAGCTCCTCCAGGAGCTGGACCTCCAGCAATTCATTCCCCTTCACCAGAAAGGGCTGAGCTGAATCATTTGTGTTTTGGAAACCTTTGGCAGATGACAGGACCTAAAGACTGTGGTATGTTGTTTTCTTGGCTGTCTTTCACTACCCAGGATCCAAAGGAATGGGTTCCCTGCAATAATTAAACACTGAAACCTGTTCAACTGATGGCATCACAGAGCAGCCAACAGGAACACAAAGCATTTTACTCTCTGCTTTCTTAGTACAACAAAACCCTTTTGTTTTACACCTGCTGTTCAGCTCTGTAGGGAAACTTCACTGAGAGGAACCTTGCCTGCAGCACCAGTTATGATTTTTCTTTTAGAAATGAAGATTAATAGAGTGTAATTTGGGAGGCAAAGCCGGGGCCATTAAGCCTCTGGTCATTTGCTCACAAACACAGGTGTAAAATGGAAAGAAGGACTTCAACACCCCTGGCTGGGAGCACTGGAGGGCTGCTCAGTTGAACCAGTGCTTGGAGGAACGAAGGTGTGCAGGGTTTGTCCTCAGGCACAAAATTACTACAGGCTGCACTCAGCATGTTACTTTTTTTCCCCCCAGGAATGACTGGGAAAAAAAATCAGGGATGAAATTAAAACTCCACAAATTTGTGGCAACACAACTCCCCCAAAGCACTGCACCTCAGAGGGCCCAGTGGGAGCCCAACACGTTTTAAGTATGTTAAACATCTACCAAAATTCCTTCAGAAGTACTCGAAATAGTGCAGCCTCAAAGCAGAACAAACCTGGACTGGGACCTGACGGTGCTCTCCCTGTTCGTCCTGTTCCTCCCCACGCCAGGGAATCAGGATGTGCCCAAAACATGTAAGTGGGGTGATCTCACTGGCCAAAGGTCACACCCCAGCTGGTGTCACCTTGTGCCAGTCCACGGCAGGAACACAACTCACGCCAGTTTTCACCACTGACAGCAGGGATTCTGCAGCACAACTTCTTCTTTTCTCTGCACAGTAACACAAATAAATGACAGAAGCATTTTTCTGTCTGGCCTCGGAAGGAAAAGGTGACTCCTCCAAGCAGCAGCTCTGCAAACTCTGTGTGACACCCAGAGCAAAGGGGGATATTTCTGGCTCTCTGGCAGCCCCACAAACACAGCCCCTTGCACCCTGCTGGACACAGAGCCCCAGAGCACCCCTGAGGAGACTGGTGCCCCTGGACACACCAGAGCAGTGTGCCTGGCTGTCTGCAGAGGGAGGAGGGCCATTCCAAGGAGGAATTCAGGCTCTGTCACGCGCCCTGCTTTCGGTATTACGCCCCACGCTCTGTTTGAGCCCTGTCCCACAGGCAGCCTCCTCATGGCATTCCTGGGGAATGCAGTGCTGTCCCCCAGTGAAGGGTTTCATACACACAGCACTGCTTCCTTAGCATTAGCCTACTTCAAAGAACCCCTGCTCAGTTTTGCTGCTGAGAAGTGGTGCAGAACCACAGCATACCTTGCCTGCATATGATGTTTTCCCTCAGAGCACATTCCTGATGGAGGCCAGGATGGAAACTCCCATCTGTTCATAAGGGTTCTGAGCAGCAGCAAAGGATCAACCCCTTCACATTCAGGACAAAACATGTCTGAGCCCTTCTGGAGATGGTGGGATTCTTGGTGGCCCCACACAAAGAGTTGATGAAACTCAGGATACAAGGCAAAAATGACATCTTTTCCCTTTTCTGCTTCCCTCTTCCACTGGAGCAGTCCTAGGGAATAGCTTTGCTCTGTTTATAAGCTGGAAGAAAGCCGAGGCTGATCCACCAGCCATGAATTTTTGCAGTGCCAAGGTACTCTGAGCCCACTGTTCTCTCTCCTGTTCATGCCATAGCCTGGCCACAGTGGTGGGACAGCAGCCAAGAGAACAATGCCAGGCATTCCT
The DNA here is from genome assembly GCA_036023395.1 of Myiotriccus ornatus. Lineage (NCBI taxonomy): Eukaryota > Metazoa > Chordata > Aves > Passeriformes > Tyrannidae > Myiotriccus > Myiotriccus ornatus. The sequence goes on along the minus strand of JAYRBT010000114.1, from coordinate 3,522,331 downwards.
CTGGAATGCTCTGCCAGGAGCAGTTCCCTTTCACCTGTGAAACACTGCAAGGAAATAAGAGTGGCACCAGAGGTGTATCTGCATTCAGCCTCCCTGCTTTGACAGCACAACTGCACCTCAGTGGGCTGCCACCAAAGGGCTGCATTTTGCTCTCTCTTGTTCACTGCTCAACACATAATAGTTTGTTTTCATTCACTCAAATATTCTATCCAAAGAGTGTTCCAAGAGCTTGTACCTGTGAGTAGTTTCCCTGTAGGCCAAACTCCTCTTCTAAGAAGGATGTGGGAATAAGTGGAATGGCCTGGCTGATTCCCAAACAATTATTTATTCAGAGAAACTTCTGCTGCTTGTGAGCAGACTGCAGAGTCCTCAGGTCTGTTTCTGCCTCAGAATTATTCATGGCTTTTCTCAGTGACAGATAGTTGAGCTGCAAAAACGTGCATTTCACGATTTTTCACGTGGAGAAAGCTCAGTCACTCGGGGATCTGGGAACGTGACAATCCACACAACAAACACAACACTGGGCTGTCTTTGGGGTGCTGACACAATGCAATCCACAGTCCTGTTGGAATATCTCAAAATGCTCAGATACCGGGAAATGTTGGGTGTTTTTTTTTAGACTTGATGTGGACAGCTTGGTCCTGTGCTCCTGGAAGGGGAACCCAGCAGGATCATTCCAAGACCTGCAGGCTTAGATGCAGACAGTTAATGCCAATATCCAAAACAGAAGATACCCAACACGTATTTTTGGCTGTGAAGGGTGATCAATTATCAACAGGAAAAATGAACTTCTCCCAAGGCAACCAAGGCTTGTTGCTTTCTTCAGACACACCACTCATTAACCACAAACATGCATTACGTGGTTCTTTTCCTTAAAACACACTGCAAGACCCCTCTCCCAGCGAGGCCCACAGGAGACCTGCCCTCTGCTCCATCCAGGAATGCTATTTCTCTTGGTCAGGATCACAGGGGACCACGAGCAGTGTCACCCTTGACATGGCACCTCCTGGACAAGCTCCCCCTGCCTGTTTTCAATCCTCAGCCATCCCTCTCGGAGCGTTCGTTTTCCAAGCTCCTTTACCAAGCTGCAGATTTACAGACATGATTTGCCAGTGCCTTTGTTCACTCGACAGCATTATCCCCTGAGCTCCTCCAGAGAGCACTTCATCTCTCTCTCACTGGGCCACTCCTGCCAGCCCTGGTGTCCAGGCTCTCCCGACTCGCTGAGCACTTGTCTTCCTGCCCCGGCTTCTGCTGCATCTCCTTTCCAAGCTCAAGGATATTTATTCCTCTCTAGCTCAGATTTTGTCCCCCAGGTAAGATCTGATTCAGTTGTACGTATTGCTGCCTGGTGCCCTCTGCAAACCTTTACATTTTCCCTCCCACAAATTACAGGCTACAGTAACACAAACCCTGTAACCCTGTGTTAAAATTCAGGCTATTTTTATTTGTACTGCCTTGGAATTGCTCTTGCTTCAGCACCAGGAGAGGAGGGACAAAGAGGCTGATTTTGCAATTAGAGATGCCCAGCTCTGCCCCTCCTCAGCAGAGGATTTCAGCTGCTGCAGGAGCAGGTCAATGCTGAATATTTTGAAAACCTCCCTGAGTTTCCTTCAGCATCATTAAAGCAACTCTAACTGGATACAGAGTGATTTCCAAATACCTTAATTGTGTAAACCCTGAGAAAACAAGAGATATTTCAGAAACTGAAATATTTTAAGGAAAACAAAAATAAAAATAACTACCCGGGCTAAGATAGGGAAAATTTCATTTATTTGAGGCACCAACAGGTTTTGAAGTTGTCCTTAATAAATAGCTTCATATATAAGCACTAACCCACTTTTTAAAACAGTGCTCGAGTGTGTTCAGTGTGTTCTGGAGCCTCCCAGCAGACACACCTGTTTCACCCCGGCTGGGATGATGTAAAGCAAGATCTACATCTTAAATGCGAGGCTGTCCTCTAGTGGCGGCAGGGCCGGGCCTTCTCCTGGGACACGAGCAGAGGATCCAGGAGGCTGATCCCTGGATATTCAATGCCATCCCAAACCACAGGTCAGCAAAGCATCCCTGGGGACTCACACACAGGAAATACCACGCCCAAACTCCTGACCAGCATTTAAAAAATGCCTGAGCCTTCCCACAAATAATTTCCCACAGCAAGTGGCAGGAGGTTGTTCCCCTCATTAATTTTGGTTGGTAATTAAATTATTATTTTTAATATAATTAATTAAGCCTCGGCAGCACGCGTTTGGTTCTGTTCTCAGACGATTTGTCTTGTGCAAACCCTACTCGGGGAAGATCTGTGCCCTGTTTGTGTCTGCACGGGAATATAAAAGGGCTGTCAGCTGCTATTTCTGTGCCCTGCCATCCCGTGGCTTTGTTGGCGTTTAATCAAAAGGACAAGATTTCTTTCTCTATGTTGCTACAAAATAGCACGAGGTGATACACAGTAATCACAGGCAGGGCTGAACAGAGCAAAGGGAAGGAGAAATCCATCTCTGTTCTTCCCCTTGTTCTGCTTCTTCCTTCCAGTGAGAGAGCAAGAGGAAAATTTGACACTGTTTCTTTGGGGCAGTAAAGACCAAAACACTGCTCACAAATGGAGATGCAAATGTGCTTGTCAGGGTTGGTGCTTCACCTTCTCTTAGTCAGAAGTGACAGAAAATACAAAGCTGGTGTCACAGGCACAGGAATCAATGGACACACACGATCCAGTGAAAGCCTGGGAAATGTGGGAACAAGAAACAGGTCTGAATGACATGGCTGGGTGTCCCCCCAGCAAAGGGCAAAGTCCAGTGGTACAGGGGATTCCTTTCACTGCTGCCAGTCTGGGGGAGACCAAGTTCAGAGGTTACCTGCTGGTCTGGATACTGGAGTAGCTTCCAGAGGAAAAGGAGAAATTAATGACACCAGTGTTTTAACCTGATTGAAATCTTGCACCTCTGCTAAGGAAGCATCTGATGTCACGAAGTGCAACCTAATATCGATCTGGGGAACTCGGGTGTGCTGAACAACCTCAGCAGGTCATTCCAGGGAAACGGCTCCTGCCCCACACTCCTGCTCCCCAGGAACCTGCCAGGGCTCTGCCCACCGGCACTGTCTGATTCCTGCTGGCTTTCCAACACCTGCAGGTTTCCATCTACGACACAAACCTTGTGGGCACACTGATGTCCCCACGCCAGCACACTTAATCATCCTTCTCTCCTGATCATTTCCAGGATCAATGGATGCAGTGTTCATCCTCAAAGTATACTGTTCTTCCTAGTTTTTTCAGTCCTACGCAGATGTCCTTAAAACACAAGGTCTTTAAAAAGACAAGAAACACAGTTTAAATATCTGTGTTCTTCTGTTTCAGGGCTTTTCCAGAAACCTCTTGTTGCCAGTCTCTGGTGACAACGTGCAGTGAGTGAAATGCAGAACACTTGAAAATACAACTACTGTACCTTGAGAATATATTTGAGAATAACCATTATAACTAATACAGCTATTTCAATGCTAACTCACTGTAGGATTTAGTATGCTTAAAAAAAAAAGTTACCTCAGCTATGTGACTTGTCAGGTAAAGTCATAATGTAAACACTTTTGACAGCCCTGTTTTACAGGGCAAGCCAAGAAAATGCTCCACATAAACAGAGATATGGAAATTATTTCTTTCTGTCACTGGGCAATGTTACATTAACCTTTCTGCATTCTTTGTACCACCCAAGAACAGGCACAATTCTCCTTTGCCTCATACCAAGTGATCTCACACAGTAGAAATGCTGAATTATGAGCCTAAACAGGCATCAATCACTGTGGAATTCCACAACTCATTAGCTCAAAGGTGGGTAAAATGTTCCTTTAAAAAAAAAAGTGACAAATGGGATGTTATATAATTAATGTCAAAACTGTTAATACATACCTTGTTATAGCTCAACATCAGCAAGACTGCTAGAACCATCCTCTTAAATAATACTAAAAAAGATGATGTTTATACATAATAATTCTTATTCATTAATTCTAAGTAGCTTGAAACTGTTCCCAGTCCCCAGCACGGTGTTGTTGGCAAAGCATCCTCCAATGCTGTGAAAGTGTTCTATTCCTGTAATGCAGCTTAATGGGTATTAATTCACTCCTTATTCTCTGAAAAGCACTAATCACCACAAAGACTCTTGGTATTTATAGAGGAGCAATGCGTAATTCCATCAGAAATGCACTCAGGATAGCCCAGCTAAAGGCTCCCAAAGATTCGTGCCATTCCGTGCCAACACGCGTCTCCCAGAGTTTTCGGACTCATCTCTACATACCTGGGTTAAGGCAAAGCTTAAAGAAATGGTATTTTTGTTACTAAAAGACCAAAAGGTCTATTTTTCAGTATAATGCCATCCACCAATACAGTTATTTCTCTCTTGTTAAGGGAAACGTTCAACTTCATTAAGGCAATTCCCAGGGAAGATCTGATTTCTGTCAGCCAGTGGCAGGCACAGGCTCAAGGAAAATAGCTGCTCTTTAACAAAAATTAGGGCATTTTGCAAACATTAGGCTGGGGCTTTATGCTTCACTTTGCTCCAGCAATCCAGTTTGGTTAAAAAAAAAAGCAAGTTGAGATGTATCCAAGCAATGAGTGGAGGCACAAGCTAAACTTGGATCAGAACAGAGCAGCATGGAATATTTTCTTGTCTCAAAGCGATTCCTCAAAGGGCTCCTTCCATGTGCCAGGTATTTTTTTTTTAGGAAGGCTCCTAAACTTTTCAGCTAAAAAACTGTTGAGCTTCAGCCTTAAGCAAGGTCTTCATCAGTCACTTACAAAAAAATGTCAGTTCCTGATAAACAACCTAATTTGAGTCTCACTTTATTGTGGGAAGAGAGTGTCTCTGCAGGAAAAGCAAAATTAACAACTAATCTTCATTAAATCCCTTCACCGAGGAACACAGAGGAAAACTCGCATCTCAACCTATAATTGGCATTGCTAATTTTTTTCCCCCCAAGAAACCCTTTTGGTTTTCATTAATAGCAAAGTTGCCCTCGTTTCCATGCCATATCCTATTTTCAGTTCTCACCTGGGCACCAGCACCCCCCAGAAAAGCTGCAGGAGAATTCTGCACCGTGCCAGGACGGCTCTGAGATGATCCATGTGACACACGGCCCCCAGGAAGGGGCTCTGTGAACCATCCCACACAGGAAGACCCAAGCAAGAGTGGGAAACGCTGTCACTATTGCACCATTCACACCCTCCTCGGGGCCGGGCAGAGCTGTCTCCTCTCCCACACTGGGACAGCTGGGTCTGTCAAAGCCTCCCTCACGCCTTTTTTTTTCTTTCCCCTTTTTGTAACTAAGCATTTCTTTCAAAACACAGCCACCAGCACCTCCCTTTTTATGTGACAGCTCGGTGATAAATCTGCCACGAAGACACGAAAGATTTTTGCAACTCCCTAACCAGTCCAAGAGGTTTCAACTGTATTTTTCACCTCTAAGGAAGATGCCTGGATGGCATCTGTGTGAGGACAGGGGGAGACGGAGAGCTGAGAAATCCCTTCCACGCTGTAAAACCAAAACAAGCCGTGCCCAAAATCTGTGAGGAGCGGAGCATGTGTGTGTAAGAGTGGCTAACCCAGCCATTAGGGCATCCTCCTGGGACATGGATTGATGTGTCTTTAATGGAAAGCCACGGGTGGATAAAATAAACTCGTCCCTGGGGACGGCACTGAGAAGTCAATGTTTGCTGCCAGATGGCACAGCACACACAGGGCCTGGGGGAGCCTCCCAGCTTCCAGCAGCCACTCGCTCCCCAAGGACACCCAAAATACCAGGGAAGAGCATGAGGGCACAGCAGGGACTTCCGTGTTGGACAGCACTGGATTGATCACCAAACAGCCTCTGCCTTCATCACAAACACTGCCTGCTGCCAAAACAACTGCTCCCCGCACCCAGAGCCCTCAGAAACACAAAGACAGGGATCTGATCCTGGCTTGGCTTTTTCAGGCCAGCACAACCCGAAGTGTGAGGAGGCTGCTAAATGCAAAGAGCAGGGTGCCATGGTTACCAGTGCCACTGGATCCCTGGCCGAGCCAAGGGCTGCAGGACTGACTGTTGGATAAAATACTCACTCCACGACGGGGCTGGCTGGCTGTAAAACACGAGGCAGTTGCACTTCACAGATGCAGGAAGTGGTTGGTGTGTAAACCCCTCAATAAACACCCTTTTTTGTGCTCAGGGGTCACTCTCCTTTCACACCAACTGCACCAGCTTTGCCCTGACTGTCAAGACACAGATTGAACTGAGCTGCCTACAAATGTGACCTGGCTCTTAAGTCCTCTCCCACAGCACTCCAGGCAAAATAAAATGTGCCAAAAAGAGTTTAATTTTTCCCTCTCTAATGGAAAAATATATATTTACCTTGCATAGACACAGAGAGCAGACAAAGCACGGGAATTCTGGAAACCTGAGCTGTTCCTGTCTCTGGAATTACAAGTATGGCATGGCACTGGTTGCTGTTTACCTGGTCTAACCATAGTCAAAAGGAGAGCAGGTTGCTGAGGGCTGCTCCAGCCAAGCTTTGAATGCATCCAAGGATGGAGATATGGCCCCTGCTCAAGGTTTCCCAAGCTCACTGGGCATTTTTCCATGGACTAGGTTTGTAAGGGGAAAGCCTGACCCTCTTGCTTTGCCTCTGCGTTCACACACACCTGGGAATATCTGAGGCTCCACTTCCTTGGTGTCCATAGGAATTGTGGGACACACCACTACCTTGGGGATGAGCAGGAGCTGCATTGGACAGGTTGGTCTGGTTTGTAGCACAAACAAATGGATCCATCCCAGCCAAACAGCAGCTCTCTGTGTGCTCCACTGAGTGTACTGGCACTGTAGAGACATGGAATTTACACTCATAAAATAAATTACTAAACTGACCTTAATTCCTTCCTCCATGCCAGCACAGCATCACCAATTAAAGGAGCTACATCCATCAGGAGCTGCCTGACAGCACAGTCAAGTGGAACATTTCCACCAGTGTCCAAGGCAGTGACAAAGACAGTGTTTAAATACAGGAGTAAAACCCCAAATCTTTCAATGTAATTGGAAGACACTTTTCTTCTGAGATCCTGCCTTAGCAAAGGAACTCTTGATGGCGTCAGACTGATCTCAACGGAGGCCAATCCAAACAGAGCTGATAAGTATCATTTGGCAGGTTTTTACAACTAGTATTCTTTCATACCTCACTTCACATCTCTTTATGATCCTGATCCCTTAAAAGCTTTTAATTGATGCTCTGAAAGAAAACCTCTGTAACCCCCATCTTCTCCTGGCTATTTTCAGATATCCACTGCCAATGACACGCTCTCAGGCTCCAGGTGCTGGTCCAAATTCTGGAAACAGCCACAGTGTATTTTACACATAATTTCACTGTTCCCTGGGTACCTGGAAACCCAACTTCTGCTTATTCCTTCCTTGCCCCACGGTCCCAGCTAACAGCTTCTGCATCCTCTTGTCCTGGGACTGCTGGATACAGAGAATGGCAGATTTATGGGACGGGTTTTTGAGAAAACAATTATTTGTCATGTTTTTGACATTTCCTTTTGGTCTCTTCTGCTGAATGTGGTGGTGTAGGAAAGGGGGCAAGTTAAACAGCTCACAAGGAATTATGAGAAAGGTGTAAATTAAGAGTCTGATATTCTCTCAGTAAATTGCATCTATTTAATCACAATGTAATGCCCATAGAGTGGATGTCAGGGAAGCAGAACAAGGCAAAATAGGGATTAGAGAAGTGCAGGGTCTGACCTGCACCATCTCACACACCACTGAGTGTATCATACTGAGGCTTTACTTCCTCAATGGCAGGGAAAAAAGAAAGTTTCTATAAATGCTCCTGGTGACGCTGCCCAAAGTGTCCCTCATGCACTGCACAGCAGCTCTCCACACAAGCTGCAACTGGAATTTGAAAAGAATTTGGAAATCTTGTTGACAGTTTGCATTCCCCAAAAGTACTTCAGCTGCATTTCTACATTTTCTTGGCTTTTGAGGGGTTCCAGAAGTAAATTTCCTTCTCTCACCTCAACTCTTTCTCCTGAGTGCTCGGACATATTCAGGTATTGAGTCCTTCCAGTCATCCTTTCCCAGTAGAGGTGATGACTCAGGGTGGAGGTTCGAGCTCCAACAGCCCTGAGGGGAAAGGGGCACAGGGCATTATTCTCTTGCACTAAGTAGCTCTGCAGATTCTATTACAGGGATTTAGTGCATTGGGAGCTTTAGGTTCAGGTGTAGTTCTGCTGCTTAATCTTGTGGGGATGGCTCAGAAGGCTGAAGCCCTTCTTGAAATATTGGAATGGGAATTTTCACGTTTCAGCTTTTTTCACCTGGACCCTTTAGAAGCAGCACCTTGAGAGCAAAGGAGGGCTATGCCTAAACACAGGGACAAAGCTCATTCCAGATTCTGCCCGTGATCCAGTCTGGGTTTTCCCCCATTATGAAATTCCAATCAGAATCCAGTCTGGGATTTTCCCCATTCCGGACTCCGGAAAAAAAAATCCAGTCTGGGTTTTGCCCCATTCCGGACTCCAGAAAAAAATCCAGTCTGGATTTGGCCCCATTCTGGGGAAAAAGAAAAAAAAAATTAAAAAAAAAATAATTAAAAAAAAATCCAGTTTGAGATTTCCCCCCATTCCATACTCCGGGAAAAATCCAGTCCGGGTTTTCCCCCATTCCGTACTCCGGGAAAAATCCAGTCCGGGTTTTCCCCCATT
>JAYRBT010000114.1:3401050-3510014 GCA_036023395.1 Myiotriccus ornatus | reverse complement strand
ATCCAGTCCGGGTTTTCCCCCATTCCGGACTCCGGGAAAAATCCAGTCCGGGTTTTCCCCCATTCCGTACTCCGGGATAAATCCAGTCCGGGTTTTCCCCCATCCCGGTGCCGGCCCGATCCAGCCGTTTTGGAGCCGGTACCGAAGGAGCGAAGGGCAGTGCCCGAGGACGGGCTCCACGCCGCTCCTGCATTTCCAGGGGGTTTGGAAAAGACTGGTTGGTGTCTCCCCGGCTGCAGCTCGCTCTGTCCCTGTGTTTGAGCTGGGCAGGTGAAAGAACTTTCTCCTGCTGATTCCAAGGCAGCTGCTCCACGAGCGGAGCAGGAGCGGGAGGTGCCGATGGTGCCCCCGCTCGGGGTTGTCACTGATGTGGAGCAGCTGGTGATTACAGCTCTTGGGCTCCAAACTAATCACGTGACGATCTCGAAGCCTCAAGATCACGTTTCCTTGCACATGAAAAATACTGAACAGAGCCTTTAAAAAACCTTTCACTGCTGGGTATTTAGCAAAATTGATTCAGATCTGCTGCCCCGTGGCAGATTTTGATAATTCAGTATCTCTTTGCATTCCAAATCAAGAGGAAAAACTGAAATATTCATAGCTCGTGTAGAACAAAATGCACTTAACAATTTCGCCATAGAGAGAATTGAGTTTTCAAAGGCATTTAAATGCTATTTTTCCTTTCCTGGATATACCTTCTCCTGGAAGTTCCTGTGGGGATTTGAGCCCTTATTTTCCCCTCTGAGATATGATATCCATTAGGGTTCCCTCCCCCCCCAACTCATGTGCTATTTTTATCGAAAAAAAAAGCAGCAGTTACTTGAATCCAGAGCTTTTGCTACTTTTTGAAATTAAGCCTTTAGGTATTCGATGGAATTTCAAGATGAAAAGAAAAAGATTTACACCCTAAAGTAGCCAAGTGACCATTAGTCATTAAAGTCAGGATCACCTCAAATCCAGATTTAAATTGCTACATTAGAGAACTGAAGATAAACCTTTCCTCTCTCACCACAACCTAGAAAAAATCCAAAATTTTGACCCAAAGCAAAGCAGAAATGAGCACATGTCTCACGGAATGGGAAAACTCTCTTTTTTTTTTAAATTATTTTTTTAAATATATTTTTAAGTCAAGTGCATTGGGACAAACTGCAAGCTCCAGTAATGTCCAAGAGCCTGCAGTCGTGTATTTCCCCACTGCAGCTCATGCACTGCACACAGATTTGTGTGATGGAAATGCCACTTTTAATAGGCAAAAACTAAAAAAAAAAAAAAGGATTTAAGGCTTTTTAAGGAGGATTTTTTTTCCTAAGGGGCCATCAGAGAAGTGGGTGTACCATGAGCTCCAGAGCCTCCAGGTGCACACCCTTAGCCAAGCAGAATTAATTACTGTAATTACTGTAATCACCAGTGCTGGGGGCAGCCCCGAGGCAGGTATTTATATACCTGTGCTCGAGGTTCCGCCCCTCAGACAACAGGAGTTACCTGTGACAACCACACAGTAACGGCAAGTTCTTTTGTATTAACAGCAAATTATGATTCTCACAGTGGAGCCACTTTTTAAACTATCTGAAAGCACATTATGCTCAAAAGTGCATTCACAGATTCAGCAGGAGTGACTGAGGATAAGCCTGGTACAAACAAAATGGAAATCATTCCAAAGCCACTCCACACTGATTCCCATCATATCTGGTCTCTATCAGGAGCCAGAATTCCCTATATTTATCCCATTTGCATCACACATGTCAGCTGGTGTATAAATAGAGATGAGTGTTCGGTATCTCGTGTCAAACCACATCAGTGAGTCACCAAGGAGGGGGGACAATCGTTTCTGTCTTGCCTGTATAGACAAGATAGTGTTTCTTGGCAAGTTAAAAGCAAGCTTGGGGCACAGAAAATTCTGATTAGAGGAGGAAAGGTCTTTCACCACAAAGTTCAGAGAAGCCACAGATCCCCTTAAACTCTGCTGGCAAAGGCCCTGAGCAATGGGACTGGCCTGAGTTGGAATGGAGGCCTCCAGAAATCTTTACCATTTCAAGGATTCTGTGATTCCAAGGGACAAAGTAGAGAAGCAGTTCTGGGAATCTGCAGTGTCTGAGATTCTACCTGGAACTGTGCTCGGAGTCTCTTTGCCTTTCTTTGAGAACAAGCAGTCTTTGTTTTCGTTCTGGGAAACAGTTTTGACCTTGCTCTGAGTGACAAAAGCACAAAACTATAAATGTCTCTGGGACTTCAGGAAGGTTGGATTGTACACAGACTGTAGAATATTGCACCAGAAGCCTTGCAGGGCGTTTAGGGAAAGGGAAAAATTCATCACACTTGGTAGCAACATCATTTAAATCCACTCCTGATGCTTGCATTTGTCTCCACAGCGTTTCTATCATAAGTCAGGTATTATTTCCCTTCTGCACAACAACAAAACATAACAATCAGCAGCAACATCTGGGCCCTGCTCCTCTCAGTAAGAGTTTCACGCAGTTATAGTGTGAAATAAAAGAACTCAAATTGGAAATAAACCAGAAACGCTAACCTGACACTTGGAACTTCAGTACAGCTGCACGACTTTAGGTCATCTTAACTGTTGCTGTTAGATTATATTTTACAGTAACACCTTGTTCACCCAGAGACATTTTCTTAGTCATCATCCCTTGTGTTTTAGAAGGTTTAAACTTATTTTTCTGTTTTTTTCTCTCCCCTGGGGAACTAACTCACGTGGAGTGAAGGCTTCCCTGGCTGCAGTGAGTACCCTCAAACCCCGTTCACACGTATAACGCTGCCCCGATGCCAACTCTGTTTCACAGTCCTTTGCAAAGCCATCAAGCAGAAGACACTGCTCAGAAGACACTTGACCTGACCTGTAACTCAACTGCAAAAGAAGCTGTGAATTCATGGGAGGGCTTCAAGTGCTTCTTGCAGAGGAAACTCTTTCTTCACACATCAGTTTATCCCATTTGTAACCTCTGGGAACATCAAACCTCTTATTTTCTTTAGCTCAACATAACATCGAACCACAAACACCTCTGGGATAGTTCCCTCTTCGCATTATATTAACAATTTTTAATTTATTTTTCCTGGAGAGAGGGAAGGGTTCATTCTCACAGATAAACTGTGTGGAAAGAAACTTTCTTTTGTGTTCCCTGGTAGCACCTTGAAACTTGTGTTCCAGTGGCAACAATAACACAACTCAGAGTAATTCAGGAAGCAAGTTAATTAGTATAAATGCATACAATATTCACTTCCCACATGGCTGAGATTAGTCAAATGTTTCCATCCAGTCTCCTATTTTCCTATTCCTTGTTCTGCCTGATTAACACAAGATGCATTTGCTTTTCTATCTTGAGGTTACATGTTTGAAGCTCTTCCAGAGGGAATTACAAACAATTCACATTGCTTGACTTCACACTCATTGTTTCACTAGAAGGAAAAACAAAAATCCAAATGTTTGCTAAGCCTCAGGTTTTTACTTCCCATGAAATCAAATAATCACCAACACTGGCTGATCCTGAAATCTCATTTACTTCCATGGGTTTGAAAAAAAAAATTTAATAAATTTGGGTCAAATACTGTTCTAAGATTAATAAGTGATTTACTGTTGACCTCGTGTAACCAAAATTCTATTTCATATCTCCACCAGTTTAGGAAATTTGAAACCATCCCCTTACACCAGCTAATTAGGCTTCTTTACTATCACCAGTTAATAGTAACTCCAAAGTGGACAAATGTCCATTTAGCTTGATTTACATAACTTCACAGTAAAACTGCACATCTGACAAGTACACTGGGAAATCACTGTGAGGGGAAGATGCTGGAAAATTACAGAGGTTATTTTCAGTAATTGCTGAGTTCAACCAAACAGTTACAGAAGATTAGGGGCTTCCTGCTGAAAGGATGGATTGCAGCACGAGGTTTCAGCCTTGCTAAATTACTAAATTGAAAACTATGAGAAACATAAAAAGCCGCCTGGAGTGCACTTCAAAAACATAATTTGGAGAAATGATTTGTAGCAGGGAAATAAAACCAGAAAGGGACCAAAGGAACAGGAGGAACTCACTGTGTGCCACAAATGGCTGGGCCACTTCATGACATAACTGGGCACCTTCACAGCACCAATGCCTACACCAGGAACTAGTTCCATCTGATGCTGCTTACGGATAAAGATGGACAACATTTAGCACTTTATCAGCTAGGTTTGGCATGTCCACATAAGCACTGTACAGACATGAGCTCCTGAACAGCCACAGATGGAAATTCTGGGAGGAACTGGGCAGCTGTGCTGAGAGCCGAGCGAGAGCACCCAGGTAACCACACTCGTACCTCAACTCTGAACTGAACTGTGCCCAACAGGTTGTCCATGTGATACTTATTTGCAAAGTGCTTTCAGTGAAAGGAGGTTAAGTGGTTTATCAGAGCCTGTCTCAATGTAACACTAAAGAAGGAGCTGCAGCTGTACGGCTGGAGGAAAGGGGGAGAGAGGGAAGAAAGAGCTCCAGATGAATCATCCCCAACCACCCCACGGTTTATCTTTTTAAGGGAATCTTTGGACTGTTTGTCATGAAATGCCAGCCTGTGGCAATAACTAGTACACAGAGCAAGTGAGCAACTTTCAGTAATTTCTGAGGATAGCACCTCATACATCTCCCTCACCTGATTTTTTTGATACTTCCTTTTACCTCCACTCCCTCAAAATAACAATAATTAAAAAAATCTAACCGTATTTACAAAGAGAGTAACAAGCCATTCCTGACTGATCCTAAACCTCCAGCTACTCGTTTTTTGTCCCAGTCCACGGTGACACTCCTTGAACAGCACACACAGGTGGGAAGCCAGGGGGACACTGAATTCAGGGTGGAATCACAGCAGTTTAGAACCAACGAGGATCATAAATATGACACTAATTAAAGGAGAGGGGAGGGGGTGGGGGGAAGAGCACACAGAAACTCCACACAAAACCAATGATTTCCATGAATAAGTGCCCAAAATTCAAATTCCACATCTGGCAATTTCAGAGAAGCTCCTCTGACTCCCTGCAGACTTCCTTTCAGCAGGAAGTTTAATTAAGGTGGGTTGTTTTTTGGAGGCTTTTTCTTCCCCCCCCACACACAGGAAATTCCCTCTGCATCTGACACACAGAGTGATTCCTTCATTTTCAGGAACAGAATTCAAAGGAGGCCCTGAAGCATAGCACAGTTAGGCTTGCGCTAAGTATCAACCATACTTATCTTTCAAAAGGTTTTATTTGCCTTATTTAAACCATGAACAGCAATCCAAGGCTTGCCACCATTCTGCCCCTGCATTGCTAAGACAACTGAAGAAGTTAATGGGATACATAAAATACTGCAATAAACCAAAGTTTGCCTCACGGCACTTCAAGTTCCCTTTCTAAATTAGTTCAGGGAAACAGCAACTGGGTCACTCTCATTTTAGATCCCCAACAGCAAAAAGGCTGATTTCACCAATTTTGGCAAAGAAGCCTAAATTGTTTGTTAATTAACTAAGCCATTTAACTTTTGAAAATGAATCAAGTCCCAGAAAGTGAATGTCAAGGTTACCTTGAGCCAAGAACATTGTAAAGGGATAAAACAAGGTTTTATCAATATCACTGTGCTCAACGCTATCATGAAAATAAAACATGTAAGAGACGAATAATCCAGTGCTCTACCCAGAACATTATGAGAGAAAGAACTTCAATGGGTAAGACTGGGTAAAACTAGTAGTGGCAATAATAATTACTTAAAGGAAGAAAGTATCGACACACAGAGACACACATTATCTTTTCTATATGATACCTGTAGATTTGCTGAAGACGAATTTCTCTCAAGTCATTCTCTATTTACCAGCGCTCTTCTAATTATGCAAGTTACACCCATGCTGGTTTTTTTTTTGGGGGGGGTGGTGGTGGTGTTTTTTTTCTTTTTTAACACAACCCCCCCTCAGCAACCCACTAAGTGTGTTCAGGGGGTTAAAAATAAATATTTACATTTTAACTACCATGAAAACAGAAACTAGCACATGTTATCAGACACCCACGTCCCCGAAGGGCCCGAACTCACCTGAGCCAGCCCGGCCGCCATTGACTGCCCTCATCGGCGCATTCCCAGCACACTTCTCCTCACAGCTCTGAGGGGAAAAATTACAGCCCAGCTGCCAAGGCCCTCGGCAAGCTGTGGGAAAAGCCTCCTGCTCCAAGGACCAGGCTCAATTCCCAAAATATGTGCAGTGCAAACTGCCCTAAGAGCTTTGGGAAGCGGCTGGGGCTGCAGGTGCCGTGAGGGGAGGAGGGTGTGGCACGGACAGGTCCCTCAGCCTCATCTGAGGGGCAAAAGGGTCCCCTGGCCCGAGGAAATCATCTGAAACAGCAAACACTGAGTGTCTTATACAGGGAAAACACATCTCCCGGGGATTTGAGAGCAAAACCTACCTGGTGGATATGGTTTGGGATGGTGAGATCACCACAGTCATGGCAGTGGGGACTCGAGTCCCCTCACCCCCAAGTGCACCCCTTCCAAAATAAGGCAACGTGGCTCAGGACGGCAGTTCAGAAAATGGCAGCGCCAAAACTCAGCACCCACAGAATTCATATACACACGGAATTTTAAACAAATAACCTGTGTGTGTGCACGAAGAGAAACCTCAGACCCCTCAACTACCATACTGACAAGCTCTCTTTGTTCTCTCCTGTTCCACGACTCCCATCTCCAGAATTCAGGGTATCATTTTCAATGTGCATTGTTTATCCCTTCTGATATATTATACATACAGCTCAGCTGTCTCGTAGTGCAGAAGCAATCCAAGCACAGCAGTTTCAATACGAAAATTCATCAGGAAACAGCCTTTCTGGTCCCAGGCAAAACAAGCCATTTTTTTCCTCCTTTTATAGCTTTCAGAAATAACCTTATGCAAAAAGTGATTACAGTTGTAATGATAAAAAATGAGGGGAAAATGACAATAAATAATGTAATGTCTTTTCAAAGCACATCAAGGGTTTCGAAGCTTCAACATGTGAAGGGTCTTTTTTACCTCAGTGAGCTGGGTAATATAAGGTGTCTAAATGCAGAGAAAAAGAAAATATCATCTGTCACTGCCGTAACAGCAAGAAGATAAAATTGTTTCCATAGGCTGAAAACAGAAGTGCTCCTGAAAGAAATCATCACTGGAGGATTATTTTTGGATGAACAGTATTCATCAAGAGTTTAAGGAGGGAAAAGGAAAAAAGTGTGTGTTGAGGAAAAGAAATGTAACACTTGAAATTAAATATTTCATCTGAAATATAATTCCAAGTTGAATAAAACATCTCCTTTTATTTGGTGGACTGAGTCCAAGGACTCTGCAGAAAGCCACAGCAGCAGTTTTTAATCTCTTAGTTCTGTATCTCTTTAGTTCTGTTTCCTGTACTTGTCACCAAAACACCTAAACTGCCATGTAAGAGGAGACATCCCCCTTCACCTTCTTCAGCTCATCTCTTTAATGTGTGTTTAGGATGGACCTGGAAAGCCTGGATCCTGCACTGGCTGAAGCTCAGAACCACAGAAGCTTTGTGAACCTGCTGGGGATGGCCTGACACGCCCTGTACGGCACAAACACCTGCATCTGGGTGCTTCTGGAACAGCACAGTAACGCCTTTCTTAGCAGGTCAGCGAAGCCCTGAGTCTCCAAACAGAATACTGAAGAGGGGATCTCACCACAAACCAAAGAAGAAGAGCACAAGAAGCCATTTTAGGAAATTTTACACAATTAAACTGCTGCATGTTCCTCCCTTTTTTGTTGTGCGGGTGACACATAAAACAAAGAATGCACTAAGATAGAGCTGTTCTACAAATTGATATTGATTCTTGTATTTTTCTTTTAATGCCACCTAAATTAAGACTTGAAATCCACTTAGGGCCAAGAGACTTCCTAAGGTGAGCTGTAGCAGTTCTTCCCAAGCAGTGCAGGCAGACTGGCTCGGGCTCTGCCTCTTCTGTGATCAGGCACAAAGCTGCTGCTTTGCCCCTTTCACACCACTGTGGTGCAGCTTTTCTCCTCTCCAGCTCAGGACTGTGATTTTGGGCGATCTGAGACTCAGATCAAAGCATTCAGCAAAGCTGCAAGGTGTCTGTACGGAATCTGAAAGTGTATGAGGGTGTGGAGAATTGTATTCAGCCTTCTGAATGCCATCAAGGGCTCTCTCCCCTGACCAGGACTCTTTTTTCAGGTTAAAGAACTGACACTGCGTTGTCTGATTAAGGTTCAAACTAATCTGTTTGCTACAGGTTATCATACATATTATAAAGGACAATTATTCAGAAAACCTTATCTTCAAAGTTATTTTTCTTAAAATTCAGGCTTGAAAATTTTCATTTTAGACCCCCAGCCTTCCCTTCTAAAACACTGTTGGACTACAGAAACCTGATCAAAGATAGGTGGTCTCCATTTTTCAGCAGCTGGAAAACCTTTCTTGCTTTAAATCCTTTCACTGCAAAAAGGACTGAAGTAGTTTTGCTTAATGTCCCTGAGAATATTCCATCAGGTTGAAGTCAAATAGAGATTTCAGCCCCAACAACAAACGCTCAGTGTGCGAATCATACATTAATCATTAATGACTTTTAATCAGTTCTGCCTTGACAAAAAGGCACCTTCCAGTGCCAGACACTCAGAGCAGCCTCTTCTCTGCCAGTGCTCCATACTGGGGTGTGGGAAACAGCATCCCATGTTCTCAAAGAGGAGGAGAAACTGGATAGATGGAATGTCCACGTGATCAAAGGGATCAGCTCAAATGCTCACTGTATGTTCTTTCCACTTAAATACTTTTCCTCGGGAGGTAATGTATAACTCTCAGACAGGATTTCATCTCCACTGCACGGAGCATTTATATTTATCTAGCTCGTTACTGCAGATATCATTATAAGACGAGCAGTAATACCTTGTCATCATCCTGACAAATCCCAAGGGAATGTAAATGCTTTGCAGACAGAATTCTTTCAGATTAAATCCGAGGTAGGTCACTAAAGGAATGTGGTTGGAGACTCAAGCTCATGCCATCCCCTAAACTTGCAGCAGGCATACGATGACAGGCAGCCAACACCCCTGATAAATGCACAGAGACCTCGGACTTATCCTGACAAGTTCTCCATTCCATGAAAGCTGCCAAAGGAAGGCAAGTCAAAGAGGAAAACAACCAAAAAAACCCCAGGACGTTCAACCCTGAACCAACCAAACACACATTCTTCATAACCAGTGCTGTATAATTTCTGTTTTAAACCAGGCTGTGTTCGCAGTAACAGCCAGAGGGTAAAACACAAAGGGGCATTGCAAAGATCCAAGGTCAGCAATGACTCTCCAAAAAGACTTTGCTGCTTTTTTCTGAAGCAGGCTCTAAGAAAAGCTCTACCACCAGCATCAGTTACCTCCCTCCTGCAACAAGAGGCAGATAGACAAATGAACAGAAATAACAATAAACAGATACTCTCACTGGGTTCCTCCTTCTGCAGGAATTCCTTTTGTCTTCCTTGCACCTGCTTTTGAGTACTGAACAGCAGCATGACTGAACCAAACTGTTCTGTGTTTCCTCAGCTACAGAAGGTTCAAGGAATTTAAAAATAAAACTGTTGTCTCATCAATACAAAGGTTTCTCCCTCAGTGAAAAGCAGTTTCACAAGCGCCAGCAGAGCACCACATTTCACAGCAGCAGAGATGAAAACTGGCAGGAGCAGGGTTGTACAGCACCTGCTTAAAGGAGATGGACACCAGAGACCAGAAAGGCTCTGCGTTACTAAACTTACACAGAGGGTTTCACTCATGCCAACACTCCTCTCAGCACAGGATCACTAATACTTCTCTCCTGATAACCTGCACTGATCAGAGCACTCTGAGTCTCCCATCTGCCCTGATCTCACACACTAGCCTGGGCTTTGAGATGTGTACAAGACAAGCTGCTATTCATGGCATTATTTTGCCTTATCTGCCCTTTATTCTGCCTGCTCCCTTCCCACGTGGGTTTCCTTATTTTTAACAATCAGCCCCAACCCCTTCAAGATTTCTGTCATCCCTCTGAATCTGCCGCCCCTGGAATTGCCATCTCTAAGTTGAAATGCTACTTCAAGCACGGAATTGTCACTGATTTTCACCTCATCTCCAGGAGGATTTCAAACATTCCATGATAATCCCGAGCTTAAGAAGAATTAGTAATATGCTCATAAAACAACTCAAAGTGGAAAGGGGGAAAACAAACAATACAGTGATTTTTTCTTTTTTTTTTTTTTTAAATAGGCTGCCAATCTCATTTTCTTGGATTTGAGATCTGGGCTCCCTTCATGTGGTGGATTTTAGAAAGGGACAAAGATCATCCCTGCATTTGAACCATCTGCAAAGGGGAGTTCATCCTGGAAATGCCAAGCTGCCAGGCTGGAGGGGCATCAGTAAGTGCTGCTGTCAGCAGGGCTGTATGCAGGGGTGTAAAATCAATTTTTCTCTGAGACAAAGGCCAAGGTATTCAGCTCCAGAAATGAATCTCATGATATAAACAATCAC
This sequence comes from Myiotriccus ornatus, assembly GCA_036023395.1. Taxonomy (NCBI): domain Eukaryota; kingdom Metazoa; phylum Chordata; class Aves; order Passeriformes; family Tyrannidae; genus Myiotriccus; species Myiotriccus ornatus. Next base: position 3,499,511 of record JAYRBT010000114.1, on the reverse strand, counting down.
CACTTCCAGAGGAGCCTCACTCAATTAAAGCCTGGAGTATCAGCTCCGAGTGAAGAGATCAGACAGAGGTCCCCAAGCAATTACACGAACCAAAGTCACCCTCACAGCAGCTGCTCTAATAAAACCAGGGCTCCAGTTCATACTACTGCATTCTCAGGAGGTATTTCCTAACTAGGTTTCAAAAGGAATTCAACTTTTGCAATTCACAAGCCCAGATTAAGAAATGCAGTCCACAGGTCAGAGACACAATTACCTCCAGCCACATCAATCTCCTTCCCTCACAGCAAACTTGGAAGCTTTTTTCCAAGACCGAGGGAAAAGAGTTTAGGCCCCTTCAACTCTTCTACCCCTCCCTGCCACTTCCATTCAACAAAGCTTATTTTATATATATATATATAGCTATCAGTCACACCTACTTCACTGCAAATTCCTTGCACTGGGTTTTCCAAAGGCAAAGGGTATTCCCCTGAATCCCATCGAACTTATATAACTGCAGTGTGAATATTTTCTCATTGTCCAGGACTCCTAATTTGCCTGAAGCTTCAGTTTTCTGCAACTTAGTATTGTCACTCATTTAGAAAAGAATCTGTGAAGTAGTAACTTGCATATAGTTTGATGAAAGTAATGGATCCCTAATTGCTGGTCTGGAAAAATATTTGTTAAAACCAATTTGAAACCCCCATTTTTTTCTAGTTTTCCAATCAGAAGAGAAGCAATAGAGGGGTCACATCTACTCACAACTGCAGCTCAGTATTGGTTTTATATCAATAGATCAATATTTGCTTGATTTTCTTTGTCATCGAAGTGCCAGAATATTTATTACAACAGTCACAAAAGGAAAACTGGAGGGTCTGAAGAAAAATAACAGAGCTATTTGGAAGATCTGCAGAATTATTCTGTTTTACTTACACTTTCAAACTATGCCCAGAGTGTTTCTTCCCTTCTAGGAAACTGTTCTACATCAGACACTTTTCCTGCAGTTAACACGAGGTTATGGAATTATTGTATTTTAATACAGGAAACATTAAAAAATTACCTCAGATAAGATTCAGGTAACGTTCATCAGAGATGCAGGCATGGAACTAATACAGGTTTGGGAAGAGTTCCTACAACTGGTGCTCGGAAACCAGGAATTCCTCCCTGGATCTTTTTCTCTGTCAGTCTGTTCAGTGACATTTCCTCCTTTCTGCAGTGCTTTCATAAAGTTTCCTTTTAAACCACAACTACAAAGAATAAAAAAGGCAAGCTCCTCATCCAATCTATTACTGAAGTAACCACTGAAGTACTGCTGAACCTCCAGTTCTTGGGGAGCCATCCAGAAAATCCAAAGGATACAAGTGCCCAGTGTCAAAATCCCTTTTTCCCTTTCCTAGAAATGCAATGGCAGGGCCTTCCTGCAGCCTTTCACACCCAGTGCTCAGCACAGCAAACTCACTGCTCCTGACCACCATGGTAACGCAGGAAAATCTACCAAGCAGGTTCAAAGCAAAGGCACCACTTCAGCCAGAAATCAAAACCCTGGGGAGAGACAAGGTGGAAAACCAACATCTTTATGTCCTGTGTCTGACATATGGACCCAAACAGCTGCAACTGAGCCTCGGAAGCACTTGTGTGCTAAATAATACAGAAAGGAATAAATGCCCCACAATCCTCCACTGCATTTGAAGAATGTGTTTAAGAGCTATGGTTAAAGTAGCAAAAAATAGAGGAATATCATGAAGAGTCTGACTCAGTCCTGAAGCTTGTTTTCAAAGTGACTGTGATATCACCACAGGAAAATCTACCAAGCAGAATCAAAGGAAATGCAACTTCTCATCCAGAAATCAAGACCTTGGGATGAGCTCAAACATCCACAAGGCAAGGCTGAAAACTGGTCTACACATACAGGGGCAAACATCACTCCTAAATGAAAAGCAGCTTAAGAATATCTGCCATTTCATAAGCACTGGGTGCCTAAATGGTTAAAGAACAAAGGCAAGGAAGTGACCCTTTTCTGGGGAAAATAAAAATACAGGCAAAGTCAGCTTGTAGGAGTTAGTATTGGCATTTCAATCAGCACTACTGCTCTCGGCAGGGATCAGTTTTATCAAGGCACATGTCACCAAAAGCATCAGTGTCTCCCCAGTGCTCCCCAAGCGCTCTGTGCTGCTGAGGATTCGCCTCTGCTACCGTGGATTCTCGGCAGCACCAGCTGGACCTTCTCCTCTGACAACCCCCAGGCAAAGTCAGGAACTGTTCAGCAACAAGTCTGGGCTCTTAAAGTAACGCTCTCCAATCCTCCTGCTCTTCAGAGCTGCTGCAGGGTTAAGTTCTGAGGTCAAGCTCCAAGGAATTGTCTGGCACTGGGTTCACAGAAAGCAGTTTCTTCTGTGTGCTAATGATGAAGAAAGAGAGGAGTGTGTTCCTCTGCAGATCTGATCCATCCACTTCAAACCTCTCTGGATGTGGAAAGCAGGTGCTGTCTGTCTGCATCCTGCACATCCTTCCCACACCTGCAAAAACCCAAGTGCCAAGCAGCAAATTGCATCTCAGGTGGTATTTCTGGCCACAGCAGCAGCACTCCAGAGCCCTGACTGCAAGCAAAACTTCTCACTGCAGGTAAGACACATGTGCTGCTGTCAAGGGGAATAGGACAGAACCCAGGAGCTCCCTGTCCCCAGCCCTGCACTGCTGGAACAGTGTGGATGTGCCCACGGAGCCCTTCAGGTCACTTAGCAGAAAGATAAATGCTAAATGAACTATTATAGCCCAAAACACTTTGGGTTAAAAAAAAGTTGGAAATGTTAACATTGTCAGATTATGTAATAACATGTCACACGGGCAGATTATGAAAACATTTACCTTTTTGAGCAGCTCAGTTCACTAATTAGTGCCACATCTAAACCAAAATAACTGACAGAAGCATCCTGACTCATCCCAGTGTTACGTGACCCTTATCTACGGATGTATCACCTCCACTGACAGGGAGCACAGAACACACGTGGAGAGGGAGGCAACAACTGCCCCCTCAATGCCATATTCAGTCCTAAACAGGGCAGGAGGTTGTGCAGATCTAACCAGGAGAGGCAGCAGCTTGAACCCAGCCCTTCCAGTAAGACAGGAATGGTCTGACAGTGGGAATACTGGACTGGAATACACAGCACACAAAAAGCCTGCTACGTTCCAGGAAACACTGGGAGTGCACACACAATTAGGAGTATTTAAGCACATATTCTGGCAGGTACACAAAATACTCATTCTAATTCCTTCTGTTCAACTAACCAGTATTTGCTGTGCTACAATAGTGAGTAATGCCCACATCAGATGGGAATGCTGCCCACCACAGCACCTTCCCCCTGCTCTTCCCAGCCATCCTCCAGGTGTCTCTGTTTATCTCAGGAAGTTCTGTAAGTTCTGCCTTTGCTTTAAAATGCAGAGGGAACAATGAATCTCCTATAACACACCAGAGCTGCCAGGGCTGTTCTGCTGGGCAGAGGCACAGCTCTCACTGAGGGGCTGGAGTTGAGGAGCACCAAGTGAAGCTGCTCTGGGTTAAATCCACATTCCCCACCCAGCTACAGAGGCCACAGTTTGGGTTTTTCAAATAAAGCTGATTTTAGCTAATTAAAGGAATATTTTCCAGGCATTTGGCATCAAAAGTGAGGACAGAGAAGCAGAGTGTGCATTGCCAAAGCAGCCAAATCCATATGGGAATGCCATCCTTACACATTTAGTGGGACTATGAGTATCTGGGATGCATTCAGCTTGTCCCTGATGTGATTTGCTTCAGTTGCAGGGCTTTTACAGACACCATCCCTATTAATCTGCCTCCTAATAAAAATAACTCTGAAGTGATTCTTTATTTGGAGTTACAGAGAGTTCAACTGTCTTAATAAAATTAACACGTAAAAATCACTCCCAGAGCAGCGTTTGCTGGCCCTCCATCACAAGTGTCTCTTCTCTGATGCTGCACTGCCTGGTTCACCCATCCAGGGAGCAGCAGTTTGACCAATTTAATGGAGCTTAAAAACCAGAAAACAAAAGACATTTGTAAAGCCATTTTAAAAACAGCCATCAGCACATTACACATTGGCTTCTGGCTGTTCAGCAGAGATTGACTGCCTAAATAAATGAGTTTATTTTAAAGGCTTTCCACATACCTCTGTATAAAATGAAGTGTGATACTACTTATCCATTACCAACACCTCTGTCACATGCAGTTGGAATTATTCCTCATTTATCCCCACTGTTATCCGGGTTTTAGATCCAATATTCTATCGTCTGCTGTTATTTTGGTTAATTGAAATGACCTTGGCAAAGCAGAGCATCCACAAATACTTAATGTCACCCTGCTGATCCCTGAATAAGGGAAATCAAGGGACTGTTTGATCTACCAAAAGCAGAGACCAACTTCATTAACACCACCTTTCAAGAACACCACCTGAAACTCTTCCAGCTCCATTTCTTAACAGCTCTGAACTGTGTATTTGGTACAATTTCCCAGCCTGGGTCTACAGACATAACACTGTTAAGTTTAAACACACGAAACCCACGTTGTGTTTAATCCCAGGGGCTTTGATGCCCCCCTTAAAAACTTCCAGAGTTCAGAGAAGCTTCTTTTAGGACATTTAACAGTAATTGGTATTTTTATAGTAAACTCTGAAACTGCTGCCACACGTGGAGCACTTACCCCTCTGGCTGCTTGGGGCAGAGGATGGTCCCACATGTCCTGCCCCCGGGCTCTGGGGGACCGAGGGAAATGCTTTCAGCTGGACCACTGCCCTGCAACACCTGCAGACCCTGCTGGGAGCAAACACAAGCCAGAGCACTCTCAGATAACCCCAGAGGACACCCCCAAACCCTACAGGGCTACATCAAGAAATAAGATTTGTGAGCAGCTGTACTTCCAGGAGAAGCCCTGATCCTGTGGCAGGACACCTGGGAGAAGTGATCTGATTAAAATATTACTGATGTGGGCACTGAAGTTCAAAACAAATACAGGATAAGATCATTTTTCCTCCCCGTGTGTTTCAGTAAAAAATGGAAGATTGTACGTCCTTCTGTAACTTGAGAAACGTTCTAGAATTATTCTTTTCCTGGAGAATTCTTTTGGAAGTTGATTGTATGCACAATAAAGTAATTGTTATCAACAAGCATGTTCACCCAGGAATGTGTTGAGGGCTGTGTGTATACGATCTTATTAAATTTGGAATGGAAAGTTTTAAAAACTGGCCTTATTTTGATTTCACTCTATGAAAATCAACTTGATTAATTAATTATAAGGCTTTTAAGAAGAATTCAGGCTTCTCCAACAGCAGAGACTGAACATGCCAAGGTAGAATTCTGCCCCAAAAGACTGGGCTATGCAGAAGACACCAAGCAAACATGAAGCCCCAGTTCCCAGGGGCTATTTTATTGTATAATAACAATATAAATATTTCATGACTCTGCTAAGGGGCCATGTAGTGGTGACAGGAACACTGTGCAATCCTTCGTGTTCCCTCCAAGATGGGACCTTTTTCCTTGCAGAAAATCAAGTAACCAGGAGGAAGAATGACTGTAAGGGGAGGAAGCAAAATAGCAAGAGCAGTCTTGGGCTTTTCTATTTCTGTGTTCAATAAAGGCAAAGCTTTTCTTAGCTGGGGATTCCAGTTCCAAAAAATGAACCATCACTGCCCCCTTCTGTAATCCATGAAAACTGGATTCAGCTACCAAAAATTATGTGGAACAGTGGGTAGTTACATACAAACTGACACTGCCATACTAAAATGGGCCGAAATATTAAACAAAAAGTAGTATTTAATTTTTTCCATATTTATTTCCATGTCTGTATCAGTCTTGAAGAGCCTGGTAAAGATCTAACATCAGAGAGAAGAAATACAGAATAATACAGTGGAATTTACTGATTTAAGTTGTGTATGAGGCAGAATCATGTCCATTTTTAAATGTATTAAAACACTTTCAGAAATTTCCAACATCCACTGAAACGTCACCTGAGGCTCTTGGCTAAAATGAACCAGCCTTTCCATACAGTTTTCAAAGAAATGATGTGCAATGAGTTGCTGTTAAATTGTCCCACATTCCAGGGAAAGTGGGAAATCCCTGACTGGGTAACACTTCCAGAAGGAACCTGGAGATACTGAGCCACATCAACTGCACATTTTTCCAGGTCCTGCAATCCATCCAGAACCATCACACAAACCTTTCCATACAGTGACATCTCTGGGCACCCACTCCTGCTTTAAGCCTCCTCTGGTAAGGATTTTTTTAAGCTACAACCAACACAATCTCAAGGCTCTCATCTCCTGAAAGCACAAAAACCCCTGAGCTCTCCAAACGGAAGGTTTTCAATTTTAAAATAGACTTGAAATCTAAAAAGATTTTATTTGCTGAGAGCAGGCAGCAGCCTTTAACTCCGTGGGCTGAATCTTGGGACTGTGGATGCCCCTGCAGGGCTTTGATCATTTCTTGGGGAGTGAAGTGACCTACAGGTGGATTTGAACAGATCTTACAGATCTTCTTCCTGACAGTGGAAACTCACCTGCTCCCTCATCATTGCCTCCTCTGCTGCTGGAAAGGATCTTCCACTAAGTGATGGTTGGATATGAAATTAAACTTCTTGTGCCTCCCGCTGACCAGGAAGTGGAAGGAGCTCGTCCTGTAACGATCCCTGTGGGAAAAGGCACAAGTGTTGAACTGTACACAAATACAGATACCCTGGGGAACGGGCAAGCTCCTAATTCTGCTGCCCTGCCCTCTCCAGGCAGGGTGTTCTTTATGGTGCTGCAGAGCAGGGAAGAGAACCCTCAGTAACGGGTATGGATTGCTCAGCCCAGGCAGCAGAACTGTGAGTGATGAGATTCTCACACACACACATACAGCGAGTTATAGATTTCTTTTGCCACATTAAATAAACACACCAGGACTGCAAGAGTCTCTGTTAAGAGCCATTCCTCATCCAGCACAGCTCTGTGAGCCAGAGCTGATTTATGCTGGGGGGAAGATAAACATGTAGGTATGTTTGGAAAGCTGAGCCAGGCCCTCACACTTTAATTGCTTCGAACTGCCCCGTGATTTTTTATTTCATTTCAGCCTACAACACTGGGAGTGTAACACAAATATCATTATCTTACTGCCAGCCTGATTCAGTGGGGTGGGAGCAGCTCAGTCTCAGTTATTACTGCTGGCAAGGCCACAAATACTCTAATTTTTAAGAAAACAACTGTCTTCTGGTTCTGGAAATACTGCCAAGCAAACTTGTGCATCTCAGACTACTGGCACGGGGAAAGGGATCAGAAGGCTGAGGGCTGTACTGGGCCTAGGAAAAAAGGGAAATATGGAAGAAATAATGGTCAGGAAAGTGCAACTGGAACAGAAATGAGTGTGACTGCATGTTCCCACCACACAGGACCTGCTACGGCAGGGAACGAAAGTTGGTAACTCCAGAAGCTCTTTGCATCCCTACACAAGGTGCTGGGAGATTAATACCAGTGCCTCTATCAGCTGATGAAGTCAGGCCCAGAGTCCTTTTCTCACCTCCAGCAGCCCCAGAAGCACAGCATGGCCACACACGGACCCACACACGGACACAGCGTGCCGTGTCCAGCCTGGGGAACCAGTGAGCCCACACCAGTGCTCAAGGAACAAAACACCCAGTTCTGTAAAGCACTCCCAACCCTGCTTAAAGATGAGGAAAGCAACGTATCTGATGTAATGAGTAAAGAAACATGTAATGTTTAGCCATGAAGCGCAGATTTGTGAAGATGGTCAGCTTGGATTAGCTCTTGATTGCTATTAAGATTTACTCTGGTTTTGGCCAAGTTCCTGCTTGCACTCACTTTGACAGCACACCCCTAAAGCCGTTTTTCCTGGCTGTGAACACAATACCACAAGCTGAGGACTAGGTAATGACGCAGGAAACATTCTCTCTGCAACCAGTCTCAAGTGAACCCACCAGGCAGCTGCTCCCAGGCCCCTCAGAACTGCTCCCCTCAGGGCAGGCAGTGAGCTCCAGGCAGTCTGTCACTGAGGGCAGTTGTGCATCTGAGATCCCCCCAGGACGATCCAACAGCAGCTCTGCGCCTCATTCCCCCATCTTTTAATGGAATTGTCTCAGAAATTATTCCCTGGACACCCCCCTGTCTCATCAGGGACCAGCAAGGGCTGGGCAAGTGCTGCAGCTCAGGGAGCTCCGCACTGGGTTTTCAGTGCCAGGATGGCACGAGCCCACGGACCAGAGAGCAGTCACGGCTGTGCCTGTGCCGACAGGGCGGCTTGGCCCAGCCAAAGGAGCCCCTGGTGGTGCTCAGGGATCACAAATCCTCCCCTTGAAAGCTGGGCCAGCGTTTGCTGTAACTTCCAATCACACCAACAGCCATAGGGAGGGAGCTGCAACACCAGAGCATCATTCCCGCACTGCACTCCCGCGTTTCCCACTTTCAGGGGGCACGTCTGTAAATCAAAATGAGCCCTTCTGCCGTGGTGCTGGCAGCTGTTTTCACTACATATTTATTATATATTGTTAGGCGTTCAAACAATTCGCTGTCAGCCCCACTGGCAGCGTGTGAGTGGTTTGCAGAGTGATTTGACTGTGCTGTAAAAGTGCCCATGAGAATCACAAACCAAACAAATTTCACTCCCCGAGGAAGGCACAAACCAGGCAGAGACAAAGGCAGAGCGATGAGCGAGGGGATGTCAAGTGGCCCTTCGGGAAATACGTGTGTTTAGGCAATAATTAACCACATCCCTCACTTTAGCATAATATACAGTGTATAAAAATGCCTCTGTCTGTATGAGGGGACAGGAATCACTTGCTCAGGGAAACTGTTTCATGAAAGCTGAGAGATTCTACAGGGACCACAGACATTAACATTTTGATATGTGCAGGCCAAACACCCTGCTAGGTGGAGCAAACTTGATACTTTTGATCTGAAACCCAGAGAGTTTCATGTCAGTATTTAAAAAAAGAGAAGCCTTGGCTTTCTTTCAGTCTGAAGTAAAAATAAATCTGGAAATCATGACACTTGTTGCAAAACAGAGTTGTTATTTCTCCTGCCAACTCTGATATCAAAGACAGGCAGCCACGGATCACTGGGTAGTTTTCCCATCTCCATAAATCCTTACGACATTGATCTACTCCCAAATATTGACTGCGGTTCAGGAATTCACTCTGCTGTGCTCTTTTGAAGTCGGTATCACAGAGCTGAACCCCTCTGGGGAGGCAGAACAGCTGCCTGAGGGGTGTGCAGGGCAGTCACTGGGCTGTGTCACCCAGGGGACCTGAACTGCCTCTCACAGAGCAGGAATCAGATCTAACAGCACTCACAGCACCTTCTGTCTCGCACTAAGGTGCCTCCACTGCTCCCCAAGTGTCAGTCAGTCAGTCACACCACACGATCCCTGCTCTCAGCTGCTTTCAAACGTTCTCATAAGCACAGCATTCTCCTGACTTGAGGGCCTTTGCTTCACACAATATATATAATAATGTAAACTTCTCACTTCTGTGCACACCCCTTAGGACTGATTTGATCTGATTCTGATCTTGGCGTGCCCTGGCCCTGCCAACAACATCAGAGACGTGTCAGTGTGAGCCACAAATGCCGTGTTTTACAGGCAGTCCTGCCAAATTCCACTCCTGGGCTTCAAAATGGAGAACGGAGAGGAGCCATTTTTTTAATTAGAGTGATTAAACCAGATTAACACTGTTCCAATTTAAGTTCTATACCTTGTCAAGGAGGATGTTTAGATTTTTAGATGGTATTTAAAAATGATGCTGGTTGCTTTGACAGAAAGTGGCACTGCCCATGTCAAAGTACTTTCATATTCAAAGCTCAGCATGAAATTCATCAATTAGTATATTTCTTCATTGGGAACTTCTGGGAGTATTAAGAGTTGTTATTTTTTCTTCAAAGAAGTTTCCACCCTCTGGATCCCAATGCAAGGGTGACCAGAACTCAACTCAAAACACAAGTGGTATTTAAATACTTTTGCTGGGTTCCTTTGTGCATTCTTTACATTGTGCTCAACAGAGCAGGGAGAAGAAAGGGAACAAAAGCAAAGATGATTTCCTATTTCACTGCAGACTTCAAAGGCAGTAGATCTGCTGTGTCCATGAAAAGACAGAAATACATTCTCAAAAGGAAGAAATTGAATAAGCACAAGTTATGGTCAGGAAATGTGGATAGAAAATGACCCAGTCTGGGCTATAATACCTGTGCTCTGTCTCTTGAAACCAAAGAAAACATCTAATTCAGTGCTTTCAATACTCAAAATTGATTCTTGAAGGGGGTTTGTTTGTGTTCTTGTGCCATTCTTCTGTACAAACCCTCAGCTCCTCACAGAATTCCAGTAAGTCCAGAAAAACCTACTAAAAATTACTGATCATAAAAATCTAAGAACAATGTTCTCAAGTTTTCCTCTTTCTTCACAGACTGCAGAACTGACTGATTTCATGAAAGGCATCCAAACACTGCATCAACAGCTACTGAATCATTCCTACTTGAAATCATTTCTGACTGGCCTTCCAACATCGTAAGCTGCTGGTAAGGACCAAGCAAAGCCCAAACAAGCCAGAAGGAAACCAGGAGGGCATCACAGACACTACAGACCCACTGCAGAGCCCCCTCTCTGCTCGCTTCACTTGCCCCTCCTCAGAGCAGGAGCTATTGCCATCCGGGCTCTTTTTCTGTCCGGAGGAGATTATGCTGAAGTGTTCTTAGAATGCCAAGTGTCTGCTCTTTCTAAAGAGTGAGTTCATGGGAGCAGAACATTCCAGCATGTCACTGGGTTATAAAACAAACCCAGCCATTAGCAGGAGGTTCTCTGAGGGCTCTCTGTGCTCACCTGAGTGGACTCTGAGCGCTCCCTGTAGGACTGAGGAACCCGGGGGGCAGTTTGGCTGTTTTCCATCGAGTTCCCCTCCTCCTCCTGTGCTGATGAGCTGCAAATCCTCCCTGGCTGCCCGAGTCCCCTGTGCCTCTGCTGGGCTCTGCTGTGACTGACAGCAAGCAGAGGGCAGGGACCCCCTGGCAGCTGTCACTTGGCTGCAGTGGGATGGACAATTTTCACTGCTGGGTGAACAGCCATGGAGACCAACAGCACAATCTCTGCTGTTCTGGGACAAAAGCAGGTTGGAAAAAACCCCAAAGAATGGCTCTGAATCGCAATTCTGTCTATTGTCTGCCCCAAGACAACAGAGATATAATCTGCTTTATTCTGGCTCCTTTCCTTCAAATTACAGCAAGGATCCCTAAAAACTGGTTTGAAAGTCTTTGGAACGGATCCAAATCCAACACACCTTTCAAGATGGGAAAGTTTCCTGTGAGAGTCCAATGGGAAAAGCTGGGGGAAAGGTTTTAAAAATCATTAATCCTTGAGAGCCTCTGAAATCTCCTTACTTACATCACTGGGGTATTTTAAAAGCCCCGAACCAAACGAGGCAGTGCAGGCCAGAACTGCAGACAGGATCTCCACACTGCAGCAAATACTCGTGTACAGAGATGGGCAGATGTGCCCAGATACCGGATTTTTGGTCTACAGGAAGCAGAACACAGACCACATTTTCTGTAGGGGCTTCACCATCATTTGGACGGCACTTCTGACTGCTGAATGTCATCCTGTAAATGAGGACAGCTGTGTAAACGAGTGTATTTGTGCACTCTGTACAAATATATACCTTAAAAAGAAGAGCAAAGCCTGATTCCAGAGCGCTGCGTTAGGATGGCAAACAGAGTCCTCTAGTGGCCTGTGCTTGCCATAGCACCGAGAGCAGTCAACAATTTAGGGGAGAGTGAACGATGTGAAACATGAACTCATGAGAAATAAAACTTAGTCCTAAGCTAATAATGATCAGAGAGAATGTCCCCCACGGGTGTCCACGAGATGTATCATGTTAGACTTCGGAAAACCCCTTCCAGAGCAGGAGCACAGGCAAACAAAAAGCTGGGGAGGGAAACAAGTGGAAAAACAGTTTAGGTAAACTTCCCAAGAAAACCAAGGGGAGGATGAGGAAGCTTTGCCAACGTACATATTAAAGGAGCTCATGAAAACATGCCAAGAGAGCGAGGGGAAAAACGGGATACCAGGGAGAGTAAACAGAATACAGGTGTGCTGGCAGTGGGACCTGGCCCACACTAAGCAGACAAGAGTACTGGTCTTCAAGAAAAACAGTGTAAATAATTTGGCACAGTAGATAAGTGAAGTAGGGATGGATGTGTTGGTACCAGTTTTGCAGCTGCTTTTATTCAAACCGAGAATTCACCTATTTATACAAAAAATATAAAATGAATATTTCTTCATTTACTTTATAGGAAATCGAATAACATCTCATGATTGCAATAAATTAATACAATTAAGTTGTGTAAAATAACCAACTCTTTCTCTGTAGATGTTAAAATTTCTTAGTGGTACCAACATGCAAGTGGCATCAGAGCATTCCTAAATTATGCACTGTATGTCCTGCCATCCGCTCCCTGCACTGGCAGATCCCAAGCAGCCCTTTGGCCAAGGTACATAACCAGCCTCGGCAGTTCCTCAGGAATATCTGTGTGGTCCTCGTACCAGCCAGTTCCCAGCACTGTCATTAAAGGCTTATCTCGGGAAAGCACTTGGAAAAACCTCTTCTCCCTTTAAAGGAGAACCTCATCAGTCAGAGCTGGGGGGGTCATCTGTCATGACCATCAGCTTCCCCCTCTCTCCAACATCTCCAGCTCTACCTCTGCACAGGCAGAGCATGAAAAGATAAGTTCCATATGCAAAAATTCCAGGGTCAAACCTTGCCTGGCTCTATTTGGAGATGCATCTTCAAACTTCAACCCCTACACCTGACTTTTCCACTCAGTGCTGGCCTGGCTTTTATCAGCTTTGCCACTTGTGGTTCACACACCTCTCACCAAAGTACTGCTGAACCCAGTGACAGGCACGAAACAAGTTTGAGAAGATCCCATCTTTCATATGGAGGGGGAAATCACTCCCTTTGAACGTGCTGTCAGCCTGACATGAGCTAATGGATTAGTGCAGAGTGCCCTAACCAGTATTTGGTTTCCTATTTTGACATGTGTAAAAAGCTTCCAAAACACTGAAAGCTGCTGTGTCTGAGCCAGTGCAGGGGTGGGAACTCAACAGCCCTCTGGAGGTACAACTTGGGAGGTGATTTCAGGCATCAGTGTCAAACAGGCAAAGATGTACAACAACCTGGGACAAAAAATGCTAGGGAAAAGGTTAACCGACCATCTAGCAAAGGCAGGAATGCAAATTAAGTTTGCAAATTGCTGTAATTTCATCCAGACACTGTTCACATTGGAAAGAAGCCTGGATCAGCAACAACCCTAATTTTTAGTAATAGCAATAGTTGTGCTGAGCCTCAGTTTCATGACCAGAGGTGATCCAGAAGGTAAGGATGGGATACTCTGCACAATCCTGCAGAGCTTCTGAGCCACAGTCCCTCAGTGAACGTAGAACGGGCCAGGAACAGAGATCCAGCTGATCCTGGGGCTGAGCAAGTGACTGCCCCAGCAAAACACTCCTCTGCTGAAGGATCTGAGGGGCTCAGCAGCCTCTGCATGCCTGAGGATAAGGAATCCCCTGCGATTCCCTGTGGGACCATCACCAGACCGACATCACAATTCTACCCACAGTTCTAATGCCAGGAGAGTTCATCCTTTCTTCCGGACAAGTCACAGCCCTCCTTCCAACCATGAGCACTCATTCCCATCCTCTGGGTGCCATCCAGAAGGCCAACAGGATCTTGGAGCACATGGCTGTCTCAGAGCAAGAAAAAGAATGGATTTCTGGTTGTCACACTCTGAAGTGACAGAACTGGAAGTGACAAGTGCATTTTACTCACTGATGGCTATAAAAACCCAAGGATCCTCAGTGCTCCATGAGATCCAACTGCCATTATCCAAACGTGGTTCTTTTCCAGCCAAAGTTTCTACAACTTCAGCTCCAGGGTGTGTGACCACCTGCCTAACACTGCAACTGCAGGGAAGTTTTTCTTTCTCTCTCCCCCAGCAACTCAAACAATAACCTTCATCTCCCCGGGCTTTCCCTTTGGAACGTTCAGTCCCTTCTCCCACAGGCTCCATCTGCCCCTCTCAGTCCCTGGAGAAGCCGCCCCATCGGCCCCCTGCAGGCAAGGCTGTGCCATAAAACCAACAGGGACTCTTTTAGGAGGAAGAACAGATTTAGAAACCTGCATCTGCCTGGCCAGAGCAGCTGGCAGTCTTTGCTTAAAGACCCCAGTTTCTCACTCGGGGGGGTCTCAAAACAGAGCTAGAACAGAGTCCACACTATGTTTAAAGATAACACTCATAATCCCACAGGAATTTTTGAACTCAAGTGTCTAAAACTGGACTCTTGGCTCCTCTTTGAGACAACCATATTGCTTTTCACATTCACTGAGCAGCCACAAAGCAGCAGAAGGTGCTTGTGCTCAGCACTGTTTGGATAAAACCAGTGCAATGTGTCCCTCCATGTGCTTATGAGGTCCTCTCACAGTCCTGATTGAGACTGTGGGCATAATCCAAATGCAAGTCATAACCATAACAATTTAATTAGAATTATTAAACCCAAAGAGCCAGAAGTACTTAATTAAACAAGCAGCTTGGTTTGTGAGCAGAGACATTCTTCAGATCACTGCAGTCACAAAATTCTCCCTGAGCAAAATTCTGAGTTGTTGTTTGATAACAATCAATAGAAGAGGTCACTGAACAAACACGTTGTGACTTGTTTTCCAAACCATCACACCGGTCCCAGGAGTTCACCAGGCAGACATAAATAATGATGTAACTGTGTTCCCACAGTCTGTTATTGGTATCTAAATAACCACTGACACGACTAAACTAACTTCTCCTTGGCCACACGTCAAGAAGTTTCTCCTGCCAGAGGACTGGAAATGCTGCGGCACAGCCCTGGGATCTGATGGCCCTGACGTGGCACACGTGGGTGTGAGTGTGCCCCACTGTGCTCCTTCAGCCACTGGGGTGCTTTGGAGTCCCCCAGGGGAGACACTACAGCAATCAGGAAAGTATTTAAGGGATGCATTAGAAATTTTCAGCACATTTGGGATGAGCAAATAGGATCACAAGACATGGAATTTCCATTTGCTGCTCTCTCACCCCATGACCTCATTCCTGCCTTTACCCACTCTGCACCTCAGACTCTTTGGTGAGCTGCACTGCCCCAAATGCATCACTGCAACGTGATATCCACGCATAAAATGTGGTATCCACGCACACACAGAGCCACACAAACCCAGCAAAGACTGAGGGAAATGTTCCTGGAGCCTCATTCCCAGCTGTTCACCCTGCGAGCAGCAGATGGCATCCCTCCTGCCATTCCTGCCTCCTGGCTGAGCTCACACTGCAAGGCAGCTCCTTCTGCTGCTCAGCCCCACATCCTGCACAGATCCTGCCCTTTCCCACCTCTCCTGGGTTTCTGGGGTTCCCACTCCCTGTAAAAAAGGCTATTTGCAACCCCAGTTATCCTAACCCAAATGCTCTCAGCGCTGCAGGGCTTTAGGCTCACTCACCGGGAATTTAACTGTACCATTTGTCAGATGGAGGCAGCCCTTGCTTTGTGGAAACTTTGAACTCCGCTCTTTGGTGTCCATCTGTGTTGTTTCCTCCCTCTGAAAGAAGAAACGTGTCCTGTGTGATATGTCTTAGCCTGGTAATGATTTTTGAGTGATGTTTTCCTGCAAAGAAAACAAGCAATTGTCTGCATATCCCATCCTCAGCCCTTCATCTGCTGCTCCGTGTACAGTCACTTCCACAAGCACAGAGTACAAAGGAGAAGAAAAGGGTTTGCTGTTTCCTCATACAAATGTAGAGGAGAACACAAAACTACATCTGGCACAGAGAAGCAAATTCTCTTCCTTGGGATTAGGACCCACATTTCAGTGTCTGATTTATGCCCTATTTCTTCCAGCTGTTGCTCGAGGTAAACTTTGCCCATTTCAGGTCAAATGCAGAAAGAAACAAAAATAAATTCAACTTTTCCCTGCAGTTTCTGTAATATTTTCTGGTATAATTAGGATTTTTATCTGGGTTTGGGAAAAGGGGAACAGAACTGAGGACAACTCAGTGGTAACTTCCTGTCTGGACTGGCTGCCCCCCGTTCGGAGGCTCATGGCACATAAAGCCTCCCTGCCAGAGCATGGCAAGTTTTCTACAACCAGAGAAAACAGACCTGAGAGCAACAATATTTATTTTCCACACTCCATTAGTAGCCCAGAAGCAATTCAAGCATGTTACTAGAAACTGAACCCAGCTAATTAAAAATAATGTTCCAAAGCTCCACTGATGTGTTTTGCATCTGGAGCTGGCTTCTGCAAACAAACATACACAAAACCAAGGACAAATCACAATAAATCTAAGCAGACAGGTACAAGCAAATTGGTCTCTGGAAGTGACATGTCTCTGTGCTTTAAATGTCTACCACAAATCCCAAAGAGACCCGGTAGGATTTAATCTAATTGGGTTTGCCACTTCCCTGCAGTTTAATGTGAGAATAACGGCAATTATATATGACTGTACTTAGCTCAGTACCAAAAACCCATTTATTAGGCTATTAGAACCTATAGAAACCAGGGGGTTGAGATCATTTGGATGTGCTGGTTACACACTTGGCCTGCTACTTGTTTTGTGGTTACAGTTTCCAAATTGCCACTGATGAGGTGGTGGTAGGAAAGCAGATGCAGTTAAGCACTGGAATGGATGGCTCAGAATCCATAATGGCACCTCACATGTTGGCTCAGCCCTGCACAAACCTCCTAACGTTCAGCAGGAGACTGGGAAACCAAGGGCTTGCTGAGGTTCAGAAATGTGTTCACCACAAAGCAAAGCCCCTCTGCCTGTGAGGGGCCCCACAGAGTTGGCACTGCTCGGCACAGAGGCCCAAAAAGAATTGTGTTTAAGGCCAGTGTTATGGGGCAAGCGAGGGAAGAGCCTCCAGCCTTCCAGTCCTGCAGCATTTCAGAGGGTGCAGTTAGCACGAAAAGCAAGGAAAGCCACTGGGCCATTCCAAACAAATGTGGTCTCTCTGCTCTCCCACCTGCTCTGCCCGGGATGGGAGCAGGGACTGGTGTTCTCACCCTGCAGCTCAGCACGAGGCAGCTGCACAGCCCTGTCCTTTAAGCCTCTGTCAGCTCTTACAGCCACAATAAAACTCTCCTTGCCAAGCAGATGTTTGTAAATGAGGCTGTAAACTCTCACAATTTCATTTTTTCCTCTAAACCGTTCTGAGTGCTGGGATAAAGGTGGATTATTTCTGAAGTCTGGAAAGCTTCACCTCCAGTGAACCCCTCCAGGGTTCACCCACTGGGGGCAAAACCAACAAACGGTTCCTTCAGTTCGCCCGTGTTACAGTGAGGGCCTGAGGGTGGGGGAGGATTCAGGGGCTGCCTGTGACCTGTCAGACACTGTTCAAAAGATTTGGGGGCCATATCCAACGTGCAGATTTAGGAAACCAGATCGAAATATGTGAGCCTTACACTGTGCTCCTGGAATTATGAAGGCTTGACGTGGTCCCAACAAACTGGGTGACCATGGAGCTGTGAATGCAGCTTGGTGTGCCCTGTCCAGCCTAACTTTCCTGGTGGCTGAGATGCTGATAACCTTCATAATGGTCTGGGTTACACATACTTTTAAAGAGCTTTCTCTTTCAAAGAGAAAGGCTCAGCTCTCATCCAAACAAAGAACTATCACAAATTAACAGAGTATCAGGTAAGGTCTCTGTCCAACTGCTGCAAAATTCTACTGCGAAAATCTTTTCAGTGAAGTTATTTAAATTAAAACCCAGTTAGGGGCATTAGTGTTTTTTTGTAAGACAACAGTAAACAGAAATGCTTGGCAATGTTTTCTCCTCTGTCTGTCTTTGATGGCAGCACAGTCCCTGGGATTCCCTAAGGGAAACACCAAGTTCCAGCATCTGCATGTGGGAGGTGCAGCTTCCCTGGGCAAGAAGGGGTTATGAGAATACTCACCTTGAAAAGCCAGAAAATGGTATGCCTTCTCAGGTAACTATTTAATCAAAAGTTATGTTTAACATGCTCGTATCAGAGTGAGTAGGCGGTGGGTGACCAGGTATTTCCTGAGAAAACCTTTAAATTGTAACTCAAAGGGGGATAACACTAAAACACTTCTGACTCCGGGGAAGACACATCATGCAGCATTACTTTAGAGACACAGGAATTATCAGGATGTGCTCTCACATGGCTGTAATACATCACACCACAGCAAATTCACTGCACTGCACAACCTGATGCCACATGACAAAGTGTGACAACTGATCTGTATCACTTAGGAGAGACTGTCGAGATGTGCTGAATATTTTCTAAACTGCCATCAGAAAACATATGTTTCTGAGGGGTGATAATACAGTGGGTCTGAGTAACTCCTAAAAATTACGAATGAAGTGTTCTCACCTTCATTTGACCTTTTTTACTTCTCCAGCAGACAGAGCTCAATGTGTGGCACAGCAGAAAGCATCTGAAGAGGAGACAGATGATAATAAGGAGCTGTTAGGAGATCCTCACTCCACTGGCTCAATTAGTTCAGCTTGTTTGCACAGAGAGAATTTCTCTGCACGTGTGAACATGAGCAGAGATCAATAAAGGGAAATATCCAGGCTGATCCTTTCTCAGTCTGAACTCCTCCAAACAAGATGCACACACAGCCCTGTGGAAGACTGAAGACAGGGGCCACATAGAAATGTGGTGCTGCTCTCCCAGCACCAGCTGGGAACACCCCACCTCAGGCTGAGGGCACATTACAAAGACAACTGGATGCTTTCACTCTCATTTTCCTGTCTCCTACACCTACAGCCAAGGTCTGCTGGGCTGCTCACCTTGTCAGAGATCAGGAGAGATCTGACTTGCATGTGAAAATGTGGCTGCTTGTCATGCCTTTCAAATGTTTGAAGGAGAGCTGTATTTGTCAAATGTCAAATGACACACAGGGGGCATAAAATACAGAAAGAGAGTTTGGTCACCCAAAACAAAGCACCTTCTGTCCCTAGTGCAGTAACCCCCAGACTGGCAGGACAGGTTCAAATGTGATCAGCCTGTCACAGGACAGGGGCAGTGCCTCAGCTTTCTGACCCGTCTGCTCACACCTCACACCTGTCCACTCTTTATTTCCCCTTGTCCCTGTGGGTGTGGGGTGTTCACCACAGCCTGTGTGCAGGACTTGGGCAGTTGGGAACGTGTGGTGGTCTAAGAGCCTTTGGCAGCTTTGGGATGTCTCTGTCCCTTCGCTGGCACCTGGGTCAGGTACTCAGCTGACTGAACTGCCAGTTTAGCCCAGGTAAAGCTCTCAAAGCTATTTCACTTCTGTAAATGCATGACCCAAGACCAACCTGAGACCAGCTGGGGGTTGTCTCCAGCGGTCACCAGGATTCACAGCCTTGATGTGCCCTCTTATCTTTGACGTTAAGGCCCAGGGGGCTTTTCAGGGCATAGATTTTCTGAGGTGTTTCAGAGTCTCCTTGTCCCACTCATTCCCCTGCCAAGGCCTGGGGCACGATGGGCATGGAGAATGTCCAGCATTTTGGCACTGGGAAAGTGGGTTTCACATGCCCTGCTAAACAATCTCAGCAGATGCTGCTCAGGAGGCTGGAAAGTGATTTTCACAAAGCTATAAATTCCCTCCCAGTCTGGCCTGTGGTCTCCAGACAGAGCTACAGCTACACACAAACTCCCAGGGAGGATCCAGGTCCACACTGGGAGTCCTCGGAGTAACTCAGTGGGGGATTCCATTTGGGGAGGCAGGAAACAGCATTAATGACTCCTATCAACTAATTGAAGCCTGAGCTGCAAATTCGCTGCATAAATGCTAAGCCAGGTGTTAAAAAGGCTCAAGGTAAAAAGGAGACGATTGCAAACGGTGTGAGGGAGCATCAAACACAAAGGAAGCTGGAATGAGAGCAGGAGCCTGAGGAGTGACAATTCAGCACGGGAAAGACAAAGATGGAACAAGATTGGGATCAAGAGAGAGCGCAGAGGAAGGATGGGGAGGAAGAGAAATTTGAAATGGAAACGATGAAAATGGAATATGATTTCCAGAGGGAAAGAATAAGGGTGAATGAGGGTCCTACTGGGTCAGCCCATGCATATTTAGTCAGTTATAATAAGGTAAAATTGCTTCCTCATTACAAGGAAGGGAATGATGTTGATATGTTTTTGCAGTCTTTTAAAAAACCGTACAGAACTTATAATTGGTGAGAGGAGGACTGGGCAGCACAGTTCAGAGCCTGGGCAATGGGAAAGCCCTGGAGGCCTGTGCCAGCCTGGTTGATAATGACTGCCCTGACTAGCAAATTGTGCAGGGAGCTTTCCTGAGGAGGCATGAGCTTGACCCCAGAGACCTGCAGGGTTACAACTGGGTCTCCAAGGAAAGGATCTGATAACTCCTTCCCTGAATTGGCTGTAGAAATGACAAATTTATTTAACAGGTGGATAGAAGGTGAAAAGACATCTGTCTCTGTTTCTTTTTTCCTTTTTTTTTTTTTTTTCTTTTTAAATGATGGAATTATCTTGAGGAGCAGCTCCTAGATGTTCTGCAGGATTTGGAAGCCTGTTAGACAGAAAATCCTTCTATTACAATTTGCAGCCTATTAATCAAAGCAATGTTTTTGTGTGTATCCACAAAAGAATGAGGAAAGTAATGGGGATCCCACCTATTTCCACAAAGGCTTGCCCCTTCTGGCAGAAGCAAACAGAGATAGAAGATGAAGTCCACAATTGCCAGAATCTTAGAAGTCACAGCCTACTACTTCAAGAAGATACTGTACTGAGATGTGTTATTATATATGCAGAAAGCAGAGACAAGGCGTGGAGCGTGACTGAATCAGGCACATTATTCAGCATCAGGTCAATTTACCAAAGAGTTGGACAGAAGCAAGTTCAGATGCAGTTTGTCAGAGGGCCCTTAGTGGGATCGCTGACTCCAGCCTGTGTTTCCAGAAGGTGGCCTGGCTCCTTCCTCCTGGAAAGCATTACCCGAGATGCCTCTACATTCCAGCCTGGATTTCCACTTCAAACAAAGTGGGAAGGACTGGGAAGTGGCTGGAATATGAGACAGATGTTACTCCGCACTTTCTGAGGTATTTACTGGTTGTAATGAGTCTGTAAAATCCAACTTGACTCAGCTACTGCACTCCCAAATTCCTTCCAGACTCTTGGCTGAACACCCTCCCTGCCTGGCAATGCCGTGCTGCTCCCTCTGACACTTGGGCAGCACCTTCCCCTGGAGCCCCGGGAACGGCCCCTTCCCTCAACCAGCACAGCATCCCGAGGTCTCTGATCCACACCAGGCTCAGACACACACATCTGTTATGTCTTCAGAGGAATTTTATTTAACTACTTCTCTCTCACTATCGATCTTTTCCTTTCTCTTTTTAACTCATCCATTTCTCATTTACTTCCTAATAGTCTTAACAGAATATCCATTGTACTTTTTAATTACCTCTGACTCTTTTACCTTCAAATTCCCCCTGCACCTGCCTGCATTTACAGCCCCTTTACTGCATCACTTGGGCCTTCATTTGATTGGCTTTTCATTTTCTGCATAGATTTGGGCATGGATAGTTTCCTGCATTTTGAGGTGTGAAGATCACAAAATTTTTATTTTCCTTTGCATTCCTACTTCTCTTCTAATTCCTGTATCAAAGCCCTATACCCCCTGTAAGGATTTCACTGGCAGATTTACATTTCTTTTTCCCCTTTGTACAGAGATGGTCCCACTCAGACACCTCTGCTGGCACTGGGATTAGGACAGTGGGACTTCACTGACATCAAAGGGAGCAGATTTTGGTCTAATGGCATTTCTTGAGCATTTCCCTTCAGTGCCCACAGTTGTGTATGTGCAATCCTATTTCCCAGATGTGCTCCCAGTGCACAAGATCTATTTTGTGCATTGCCAGTGCCTCTTTTTTGTGCAAAATGTTAGTATGTTAAACCAAATGTCAGTACCAGGACATGGATTCCAGCCTTTCTGTCACTCATAAACTCACAGAATAAACATATATTTAGTATTTGCTCTGCTACCAATACTTAATCCTGTGCCTGTTGCATGGAAAGCAGCAGAAGTCTCCATTTAGAGGAAAACCTCAGGAAGATCAAGCAGTTACCTCAGGCATCCTGCAAAAAGCTCGATGATATTAGAAAGCTTTGGCTGAAGGGCAAGAGCACACCCAACTGCCATTTAGTCAAGCAAAAGTTCACACTTGCACTGCTCATGGCAAGGTACTGACAGGACAACGGGATAGTCCATACCTGATGGTATCCAGGTAGGGATTCCTTGGCCAGAGTGTTCCCTGGAATAAAGGGCAGCAGTCCAGCTGGCACAAAGCTGAAATGGGAGTGTGAAAAGAACTGCCCTCTCCCTAAAGAACCTCTTCAGGATGGGCACTGCCTTTTCATTTCAGTCCCCTTCAACAGAGTTTCGCCTGCAGATCTGAAAGTACTCCAGAGAGAAGACAATCCCAACGTCTGCACTTGACAAGGGGGAAACTGAGGCACAAAGTGACTCCCACAAAGTCACACAGCTCAGCAAAGTCCCATGAATTTGTCATGCAAATGGCTTCTCCTGAATTCACTCCTCACCCCTCAGCCCCCCGACAGAAAAACCCCTAAGAAAGCAGCATAGGACGCGGATGTGTCCAGCACAGGGGGTTGTGGCTGAGAGCAGCCCAGGAGCTGCCTCCTGACTCACCACTCATCCCTTGCTGAACAACTGGAAGCGTGTTAAGCGAAAGAACTTTGTTTCTGTTCCTTGTTAAGCTCAGGCCAATTCTCTGAACACGTTCAGGGAAGTGCAGTCCAGGATTCAAAGGGAGGTTCAGGTGCTCCTGTGCTTTGGGTGTGAGCATCGAGCTCGGTGTAACGAACAGGGGTTATTTTAATCTTCTCTAACTGCATGAGATTCAGATTTTAATTGACTTCTTCCCTCCTCAGCTCCTCTCATAAAGCGTGTTAGGTAGATTTGCTGAGGAAACAGAAGACAATAATATGTTTAAATGTCTGTCTGGAGAGTTTCTTCCACCCAGAGCTGAAAATCGATACAGCTCAGAGAGACATCTCTTGTTAATATAACTTTTCCTTTCAGCCTGTTCCTAACGTATTTAGTATTTTCCAGTGTTACTCTGCTGGCACTGAAAGCCCAAGCCGTGTCTGCAGGTCCCAGAACTGGGACTCCAGAGATGTTTTCTACTCTTGGAGCCATTTTTAACATCTTGGACAAGTAAGAACAGCTCTCCAGGCCCTCCTATCCCTTCCCACCCATTCCCTTCTGGGCCTTGTTCCTGGAAAGATGGATGCATGGATTGGATTGGATAAACTGTGAAGGTCCTGAGTGAACTGCATGCCTGGGACTTGAAGTTACTATTAAATGCAGCATTTGACTCTTTGGATTCAAACTGTGCTGAACTGAGCTAATTTATCTATAAAAAGTGGTGCTTCCAAAGTTAATCTACCTGTACCACCCCCTCAAAAAAAGCCATTGGATTTGCAGACTGGAATGCCAAATATGGCAGAAAAATGAGCCAGTTCTGTCTCATTTTAGGGAATTTAGGAGAATTAGGGAGTCCTCGAGCCCTCAGCAGCAGCTGGGCAGGAGCACTGAAGCCTCCACAGGCAGCAGAGCCCATTTTCTTCAGGGACTGTGGCATCTGTGCCCTTGTCTGACCTCACAGTCAGATTTCAGGCTTGAGTTTGGGCAGGGAGGGAACTTCAGGGGAATTGCATCTGTCCCTGGGCTCTTACAAATGGCCCGAATTTGCCCCTCCGGACTGAAAACTGCCAGGCTGAAAATATAAGTAGGAAAAACACTCTCCATTTGCTCCCCAAATCAGCCCATAAATAACTTGTGTGGCTCTGGATGGCCCTGATCCTACCCCAGGAATAGATGCTGGGGTGCAACAGCGACAGCAGCAAAGACAGGGGGACTGGTTAAGTACTTTGGGGGTTAAAACCTGCGCCCTGAACAGTAAATTTTATGGCCAAAAGTGAGTCTTCTGTAGTGTCATTTATTACTGCAGAAATGATGGGGACTGGGGACCACGACACTACCACCTGTTACTGCAGATTTATGGAAAATTAGCAATTCCATTTATATCTATGAGATTTCAGGGATTATTCTGTTCTAGAGCAGAAAACTGAGAGATTTATAACCCCAGCGAATCCAGCTGTACCAACTAATAGAGCAAGGGAGAAAATTTAGAGGTTTGCACTCCTACAGGAGTTAACCTTTGGATAAAGAAACATTTTTCAAGGAGCACCTGAGAAATTATTGGATTCATAAATTCTCGCTGCCGCAGAGATGAGAAATACTCATTTCCTGGGCTTGGTATTTTTGTACAGGACAGATACAGAAAGCAAACTTTAGCACAAAACATTCCCCTCCGCTCTGTAATTCCTGCTGGACCTTTTGCTGGCCCTTTGGCACATATTGGCAGAGTTTTCCTGGCTGACCCTGAGGGAATTTTCAAGGTATGTATCTACTAAATTCATTTACGTTGTACTGACTTGAGTGCATTTGATTTTAATTTAATTTTGATTTTCGTGCACTCGCTGGACTCCTTAAAAACTGAACCCAACCTGTAAAGGTATTAAATCCCTGTGGGCATGTTGGGAGTTGTTCCGACTGTGGGGTTTGTTGTTTGGTTTTTAATCTGCCCGTAGATGAGCTGCAGTAACATCACTGTCACTTTAGTACTGAGTACTGCAGAAAATGGAGAGCTGGCAAACAAATCTGCAATTTATCCCTGAATGTAAATATGAGGAAGATCTAATGGGGCCTCAGTTTCTTGGTAATGCCAGCCCAGTGATCGCTGTGTTCCTACACAACCAATTAAAACCCATCACTAATAACACAGAGGGCTCCATTTCATACTCTCTGATTCCTGTTAGTCAGCCTTGTTGAGGAGGAGGCTGGGCCTGCTCAAAACTCAGCTCTGCTGAGGCAAAACATTATGACTTCCCTGGGACTGCCCCAATTTCTGTTATGGGAACAGAGGTTTTAGTGAGAAAATTGGAAGAATTCAGGTTTGGACGTTGGGCTGGGAAGATTCATTTTTGCTGTTATCAACTTACTGCTATTTTTGTCCAAATTACATATACAGATAAACAGATTTTTGAAATTGCTTTTTAAAATAATTCAAGGTTTTATAAAGGTTTCATTCAAGGTTTTTTTTAAAAAAATCAGGAGCTAGGGTCTGAAAAAGAAAGAAATGTTGAACTTCAGTTAAAGTAATCCAGAGTACTCCTATTTGAAAGGGGAAGAATGACAAGTGTTTGAATAATGGACCAATTCCCACTCCAGTGGTATCAACTGAGTTTGGTTATTAACTTTGGAAAGCAGGAAAACCCTTTATCTGACAATCTCTAAGGAAAAAAGCCCCTGGAATTATCCCCCCATTTCACAATCAATAAGGCAAACCCAGAGTGTGTAGAAGAGTTATGATTCCATCACACTGTTATAACATCACACCTGTAACTTGGGAATAGAGAATTTCTAAATATCCAAGTGCTTCATATGAGCCACAAACCAAATTTAAAATGCCCAACAGAATTTTGATTTCTGTTTGTTATTCAATATAAGCTTATGTATGAGATATTTCCAGCTACAATTAGAAAAAGAAGAACTGCACAAGAATACCCTCTGCCTGTCTTCTACTGTCAAGTTTGGGCTGGGTTTTAACCCAGGACAAATCAATGCAGGTCCTGGTAAGGCTGAGCTATCCCCATTTACAGCCACAATCCAGCCCAGAATGAAGTACTTCACTGATTATTGTGGCAAAATATCCCAACTTGGCTGCATTCCTTAGTGCAGAACCAAACATATGAACAGTCATGGAGCTACTGTGTCATAATACTGACTTTTCTCTCCTTATAAAGGAATTACACTTCAAAGATTGTAGATCATTTTACAACAGCAGTAACTCCTGTTTAAGTGCAAGACACCTGAAAGATTATTTCTTGTCCTTTTTATGCAAATGAGGCAGATTATAAATCCATACTTGTATCACTCCTGTCCTAAGGACTAAACACAACTTCTCTGGTAGATGAACTCATGATTTCCAGTACCTCTCTTCTGAGAGACTCGGGGAACTTCAAGAGCAAGGAATGACGCAGGAATGATGCAAAGCAACCAGTGAGAAGTTCCTTAACTAAACAGCAAACCCTTAATCCCCCAAACAGCTGCTGAAGTCCCCCAGGAATACCTCTCTTGGCGCTGGTAAAGGAAGCTGGATAACGCCAGGATATCTTCTTGCTCTGATAATCAGGACACCAGGACTTCACACTGTTCTGAGGGGAAGTATTTTAGCCAGGAGACAGGCAATAAAAGGGAGCTTTAACAAATAATGAGTTAAGAGAGCCAGAAGACAGGCTGTGTTCTCCATGTAAATCAAAGTGGTTCCAGAAAGGCTCAGAAACAGGGGTTGCTGTTTCCAGCTGAGAGTCAACTGAAAGTTAATGGGGACATCACTAAAGATCACAGACAAAGGCTTACTGGACTCTTAATGAATATTTTATTCATGTCACCTCTAAATTAGTTAAATTTGATAGGATGATAATGTAATGCAAAATGGCTTCCTCCCCAGCCCGTCTCGGGTGGAGGGGAGATCAGAATTTAATTTTAGGCTAATGCCAGGTCAAAATTAAATTAAAAAAATTATGGTTGGAAAGTAATAAATCCAAAGTGACCAATGGGAAAAAATATTGAGTTAATGAGATGTGCAAGCCATTTAGAAAAGAACAGATATTTTATATGATGTATATTTTTCTTATCTGGAAACAAGCCACTTTAATACCTGGTGCCAGGGATGAAAGCAGGGAAAGGAGAAGAAGGGACACTCCTAAAGCTATTGCTCTAAGGTCTCGATAAAGTTATGAAGAGAAATGCAAAAAGCTCAGGATGGGGGGATTCATCATTTCATCAGCAAGCTAAGTAAAAACTTACGAGCCTTAAATCCTCTTTTAGGTATTTAAATCAGTGTTTTGCTGCTCGGAAGGGAGGTGTGAGAAAGGAAAAGTTTGTGCATCACTGGTAGGCCAGCACATCTCCATTCCAGTTCCACAATTCAAAGGTACTCCCAGAGAGCACGTCAAATGAAGTGATTATGTCAGAGATTTCTTAGGATTAGTTGCGAGAAAGATTATATTTTACTTCATGAAATCTAAAGTGAAGCTGGGCAGTAGTTTGCTGTCCTGGGATGGTCATCAGGACTACGGATTTATTTTCTCAGGAGGGTGTGAATGCTGCCTTTAAGCCCCCTCTTCTCAAGGCTCAGTTTGATAATCCTTCTCAAGCTTTTATTTAAACTCTCCACGAGAAAAAAAGCAATGAATTAGAAGCTGGAAGAACACAAAGAAGGCTGAGAGAGAAGATCAATAACTCCCATGCCCAGCAGTAAACAAGCTGGGACGATCACAGTGCGAGATGGTTATTGATCAGCAGCAGCAGCAGCTCACACACCGGCACCTCTCTGTGTGCCAGCCCTCACTTATATTCTTACTTGCCCATAACAATAGAACTTTCATCACTAGGGAAATTTTAATTCCCTTTTACGAGTGAATAACCAGATGTTTTGGGCAGTGTCACTGGGAGCAGATTTACATATCAGCAGGTAACCTCTCCCAGCGTGGAAAGCTGAGCTGCAGGAGATGACCTGACCCCCGAGGCCAAGGGCAGAAGGTGGGAGATCCCCTGAGCCCCGGGGACTTTGTTTTCTGGCAAAGACAGTCCCTGTAGGCCTTCGCAGCAAGAGGAGACTTTTTCCTTTAAAGAAAGGACTGAAAAATCGTGACTATTCTGTTTCAGAAGCCCCCAACCAAAACTGCCCAGACCTGCAGGGAGAAGCAGAGGCCCCGCTCTCTGCAGGCATCCAGGTCATCCTGCAGCCTCCAAACAAAGGCCTGTGTGGAACTTCTGAAAGGAGGGCAAATATTTACAAGGACAGAAGCCCTGCCCCAATTTCATCTTCACAGTTCCGTTAACAAACCTACTTTATGACACTGTTCCTTTCTCCCACCTCCAGTTCTTGCAGCGCTTCAGGCACGAAGATCATCACACCCAACTAAGAAAACCATGCCCTGTAAGTCAGCCCAAGGAAGTGCAAAGGCCACACCCGCTCAGCACCAGGGTCCCTGCCTGCAGGGAGCTCCCTGCCTGCCCCTGGGACTGCAGGGCACACATTCCAGCCCCTCCCGTCACTCCCAGCACTGCCCGAGCAAACAGCCGAGGGGTTTAATTCCCATTGGCATCCCCTTCCCTCACACGCCCCTGCCTGGTCAGTAAAACCCATCACACACTCAAATTCGGTTCCATTATACGAGTCAGAGCAAAATTTAACTTTCTGTAGGTTGGAACTTTGTGGTTTGGACTTAATGAGATGTATCAGCACCAACACAGCTTTCCCTTTCTTGGGAAATTCCTCCCTCAGAGATACCTAAGCTAAGTGGGTTTTAATTTAAGGCATATGTATCAATCCCCAAGCCTGTCTCCATAAAATCTGACAAGTAAGATGACCTGCTGAAGAAAAATGAGCTAAAGTCTGTCCTCTTTAAAAGTTTCTTTACTGAATTAAGTTCACCTTTAAAATATAATCAAAAATCCCAGAATCCTATTCACAAATCATATTGAAAATTTAGGGGTGAAGAATTAGATCTGGCTGAAACAAACTTGAAAACCAAAGTTGACAAGAAGTAAAATAATTGATGATAAACTTTAACTTTGCACCCCCTCGAGTTTGAATTATACCATTTTACAAAAAACCTGCCTTTTTAATAAACTTCTCCAGAAATATGGATGAAAATATCTATAGCAAAGAGATTGTCCATAAAGTGTTAATTTTAAAAAAATGTATAGGTTTGTACCAAGATCACATTTACTGCCAACAATTTCAACAAGACAAGTTTCCTGGAGGGTCCTGAGAAGAGCCCTGAAGTTGGTTCCATGTCCAGTTTCTGTTGGGGTTTACCACAAGCTTTACCTTTATTTTCTTTAACCATCCACTGTGCCTTCCCACTTCAGCTTTTACTCTGATCCAGCCCTCTGCTGTCTTGACATTCAGGTGCTCTTCAAAAAACCCGTCCCTGATTTCCTTGTAATCCTTACACAAAATGGACAATATGCTGAGGAAAACCGCCTTGCAAAGTTGCCAAAAGAGCAATTCCAACCTAATTAGGAGTTCGTGCTGCTCCAGTGAAAGCAGCACAAACACTGTTAATATTCACTGCAGCTGCTTTGTCAATAACTCCCAGCGAATCCTCCAATTTATAAGGAAAATCAGGGAACTATTGGATTCCCTGACACTGATAGATCTATCAGTATTCATTGCCCCTCTCCTCTGCAACACAAGGCACAAATGCCAATAACTCTAACAGTCCCTTAAATGCTGAAGGATCATTATTAAAGTGTGCTTGGCATCCCTGGTCATTAATTATAATCTTGTGCACATATGCAGTGTGATTGCAGGAAATAATCAGCTTTGTCTGCCAAATTGGCAACATTTAGAAACTAATTTGTTATGACATACCATCAAAGATATTTAAACAACAAACCCAAAGCTCTGCTGCTCTGAGCACACTGGTAAAATATCAGATCACATCATTAAAAAATAGTTAACATATCCGAGGGGAGGTAATATTTATCCTTGAACCCGGGTTCAAGTGGAATTTCCAGAAAGAACAGTTATATCCTTTCTCCCTCGCAGTTCACGGGAGAGGGAACTCTCTCCAGAGGGACGGAGGGACGGGGGGAGGGAATGACTTGGATTACACTCCAGCCTTGCTGTCAGTCAGGAGCTATTAAACAGCCATTGAATAAATGTTTGCCAAGAGCAAAGCTTGCCCGGGATTACTGCCCTGCTCGGCGTTCACTGAGAGCCTTTCAGCTCCTATTTATGTGCCTCGTTTCTGTGACAGCCCCTGTTCCCACCCCTGCCACCCCACCTGGGCAGCACAAGGGTGGGAACACCCACAGCCCCCTCCAGTCTTGCACTGGGGCTGCAGGAAAGGGGTGCTGTAGGAAGGGAAGGATCTGCCCCTCAACTCTGCCAGCAACGGCCCAGGAGATTCCCAGCACCTCCCAGCAAACTCCTGCCTGCCAAAATGTCAACCTCCCCCTGCTCACCAGACAGGACTAAACGGTTTTTCCACGTTTTTTGCTTTCCTCATACTGCCCAGAACAGCAGGCCCTGCAAACCAGCTGCAGGAAACAGAGGGACTCCCACAAAACCCCTTGTGCTGCTGTGTCAACAATCCTGCTCATGGGGGATGCAAATGCCAGCTAAGACTTTTCCCCCTGGGCAGCATTCCATGTCCCCTGAGCAGATCACACGGCTACTCTGCTGCTGCCACAGGTGGGATCCAAACTGCTGGTATTTAAGCTGTGGACCAGGAGAAAACCACCAGTGATGCTGCAGGACTTGTGCTGGTCCCGGGAAGGGGCTCATCCTGGGAAAGGGCTAATGCTGGGATTGGGCTAGGCTGTGCAACAGGACAGCCTCCAGGCATCCTGATGTCTGTCAGGGATGAGCTCTGAATCTCTGCTTTCAAACCTCCAAGGCTCCAGAACAGGAGAATTCAATATTCAAGGGCTTGCCAGGCTCACCCTTATATCAGAGGGTGCAACGGGCTCATTGTATTATGTGCATATAAAATAGGATTTCTTTCCTCAGATCTGTGGTCAGAGGCTTAAAATATGCATCAAAATAAAAGCAGAAGTTAAATAGTGAGCTATGCTTTCATCCAGGAAACAAAACTCCCTCCTTTTTTTTGCTTTTTCTCCACATAAATGGTTTTAAAATGGAAAATCACTCGTGTAACTTGTTTTAAAGAAAATATTTGTTTCTAAAATGAAATATGGTTCTAGTCCTCATTAAGAGAGTTAAATATGATGCTTTTCCCTAGAGTAAGAAGCTAAACTTGTGTATTTTTCTACAGTCTTTTCTGACACTTCTTCCTCTACATGGTGAATCCTGCATTTTTTTTATTGCCTTTGTCCCTTTTTTTATTGCCCATGTCCCCTCCCATAGCAGGAGACCATCAGCCCAGTTCAAGCTGAGGATAGAGAACACAAGGACTGACAAATGCAAGCCTTTCTCCGATGGGATTGCTGCTCCATTCCTACAGGAGTGGTTAAGAAATCACGATTTTGTTCAAATTCGTTTCACCAGATTCTCAATTTCCCTCATCAGCCCCTGAACAACAACAATAGCTTTTCTTTCTTGTGGTATTTTGTAGCTTGTGACTAATTTAATAACAAAGTCTTTTAAAATGCCTGAAAAGAACTGATAGTTTTTTCATAGTGTAATTAATGTCACATACATTTCTTTACCACCCAGTTTTGAAATCGATGGGGCCCAAGGATAGTTCTTGAAATAGCAGGTAATAAAATGACCTCAAATCCATTGCCAAAGATAAACTGTATCAAAGGTGTTTCAGATCATTAATACCTCTTACATCAATAATCTCTAAATGTTTCCATATTTTCAATGAAAAACAATAGATATGAACTTCTAATTTGCACCTGAAAAAGAAAGCAAATATTTTCGACGTATCTGTATAGATTTCATGACGTTATTAAGCTTTAACCTTTCTAACTTGTATAGCCTCAAGTTCATAAAGCCTTTTAATCAAGACACATTTTACCGTACAAAGTTCTATTACGCTGTGTTCTTTCTAAGGCCAACATTTAAATTACATGGCTGTAATGATTTTCTTCTTTTTTCTTATTTTGATGAAAGTTATTCAGCACTTATGTAAAGGCCTAATACAGTGGCCTTGAAAACAATGTTCTGTCAAACAAACTCTATAAATTAAATGTCCAAGGAACAATATCTTCACACTGGCAACCAAACCCAACAGGGTGTAAATTAATGCAAGTCCAATTAACCAAATTAACAAGGCAAGCTGCGGTGCTGCCCCTCTAGCCACACAGACAAACACAGGGTAAGGACAGTAATAATTGTTTCCTACCTGTTTCAGTAGAGTCAACTCTGAAAATGAAATGCAGGAGGGATTTAATCCTGACTAACTGCAGGTCTGCAGGGTTCATCTGGACGCTTCCTCGCGATATCACGGAGAGAAGAGCAGAAGGCAGGACTGAGCAGGTGTGTTGGACATTAGATGAGTAATTATCGGGCCAGAACCCCTCGTGTGTGCGTGGTGTGTGTGTGCAGTGTGTGCAGTGTGTGTGTCTGTGTGTCTGTGTCTCTGTGTGTGTGCAGTGTCTGTGTGTCTGTGTATGTGTGTGTGCAGTGTGTGTGTCTGTGTGTCTGTGTCTGTGTGTGTGTGCAGTGTGTGTGTCTGTCTGTGTGTGTGTGTGTGTCTCTGTCTGTGTGTGTGTGCGCTGGGAAGGGCCGGCGGCACCGCCCGGCGCTGAGGCGGCTCCGCGCCCCTCACGGCAGCCCCTGCAGCGCAGCCGGGGCAGCCCCGGAGCTCCGCGGGGCAAAGGCGGCGGGAAAACCAACCCCCACACGGCCCGGGCCGCGCCGCGGATCACCAAAGTACCACTAAAGTACCACTGAAGTACCACCAAAGTACCACCAAAGTACCACCAAAGTATCA
The DNA here is from genome assembly GCA_036023395.1 of Myiotriccus ornatus. Lineage (NCBI taxonomy): Eukaryota > Metazoa > Chordata > Aves > Passeriformes > Tyrannidae > Myiotriccus > Myiotriccus ornatus. Next base: position 3,466,960 of record JAYRBT010000114.1, on the reverse strand, counting down.
CTGAAGTACCACCAAAGGACCACCAAAGTACCACTGAAGTACCACCAAAGTACCACTGAAGTACCACCAAAGTACCACTAAAGTATCACTGAAGTACCACCAAAGGACCACCAAAGTACCACCAAGGTACCACTAAAGTATCACTGAAGTACCACCAAAGTACCACCAAAGTATCACTGAAGTACCACCAAAGTATCACTGATGTACCACCAAAGTACCACCAAAGTACCACCAAAGTACCACCAAAGGTATCACTAAAGTACCCCCAAAGTACCACTCAGAGCACCTCTTGGGGACAAGCCCGTGCCTTACTCCCTAGGCACTATCTCGAGGCATTAAAGAACCCCGTACGTATTTTACAGGAAAACTCCCTCTCCCACCGTGAGTTGTGGCTCCGGGGCTGGGGTGTTGGAGCAGAGAAAGAGGAACAATCACAGGACGGTTGGGTTGGAAGGGGCCTTAAAGATCATGTTGTTCCACCCCCCTGCTGTGGCAGGGACACCCTCCTCTGGCCCCGGATGCTCCCAGAGTTCCCCACCTCAGCTGTGTGCCAGGCCAAGCCTATGCCCTGAATCGCAGCGCCAAGAACCTCATTAGCCCTTGTGGCCATGGTGTCTCCTCAGAGCTCACACATCATCCACAACAAACCCAGGGACACACATTATATCCTGCCATTCCCCACTGAGAAATTCCCAATAATTATTCTCCTGAATTATGGTTGGAATGGAAAGTATTTCCTTACCATTGCTAGGTGTGACCACATGGTCGTTCTCCTGCCTAAACACAGAACAAAAATACTCCCTAGAAACGGCAGCCTCTTTATTCTATACTTCGGTGCTGTGATGAATCAGTGCTCCTGTTCAGTTCTCCCTCTCCTAATAATCTCATCCCTGATTGCTCCAAGCTGAGAGGTCTTTAGTTTAGCCCCTCAACGTACAGCAGTTCTTCCAACAAACACTGTTTGCTTTACCTGCAGACACATGATCCTTGCATGCTCCTGAATATCCTCTGATGGGAAGGTACTGCAACACTCCTAATTTAATGCTTCCTGTTAAGCTGAATTAGGAGCAAGTAGGATGCAGTTGGCACATCATTTTTCCCTCATTGTCATCACCACAGAGTACATTTGTTTGCCATAGAAAATAAACATGTTGAACACAGAAGACGGGTATTATTTACAACCTGTACAACCTTCCAAGTTCAGAAATAGAAGTCATTCTTCTCCACAAGCCAAACGTTTTGCCAAAGAGCCATGCAAAATGGAAATAGGTTTGTTTCTTCCAAATGCTGAAGGTAAAAACACAGGACACTCCTCCTATAACTACAACTGCTTTTGTACAGGCTCCAGGAACCAGCTACAGTCACACCAAATTAGCTGCTCCATTTCAGGAACACATATAAAATGCTTGTATATTAAAAAGCTAGAATTTTAAGAGTCTTTGTCTTGCTCCAGAAATCCTAATGCCTATTTCTTAGATCCTTGGGGAAATTAGGAAGCTACTAGACAAGTTAATGCTTTGAAGCTGTAATTTAGAAGGTTTTTTTAAAAGAAACTATTTCTTTTTACTTTTTTTCTTCCTAAAGAACTTGGCATATTTTAAACAGTAAATTATAATAGTTATTATGGATATATTGACCTTTTTGTGCTCCTAGGCTGGCCACTCAAGTGAAGTAGATTTAACCAGCTCCCTGTTGGCTTCCATCAGATTCCCCTGTTTCTGTGCTGTGCTAGTGCACCTTAAGGTTGGAATCACTCCAGAAACACTGTCCCAGACCATTTGTCACATGCTCTGAGGAACTGGACAGGTATAAAGCACCCAGCCAGCCTCAGGCCTGGCTGCAAACACACTCCTCTGTGAAGGGGGATTTTGAGAAAGCTGAAGGACCACAGAGACACCAGAGTGTCACACAACACAGTGTAACACTGAGCTACTCTGAACTGTGGGTTTGTAAAACAAATAAACTGAAAAAAAAGGAGCCCACTCTCTGTAAAATAACTAAAAACAACTATACCTGAGACACAGCTGAGGTGTACTTGGTGTAACTTCATAGGTAAGGAAAACATCTGGGGCTTTGGCATTATTACAATTAATAATCAGAGGAAGTTCTGGGGAAATACCTTAAATTTAAATTTCTTATGCAACTTCTCTTTTTCTTTTCCTTTTAGCCAGAAAATGTTATGCCTCAGCCTATATCCCAGAGTACAGACAATGCTCTGAAATATGGACCAGGCTCTGTACTCTGGAATTAAGCCCATTCATTGCTGCTTACACCTCCCCTCTAAAGATCTGGCACGTTTTCCCTGGATAAACCAAAGCCAAAAGGAAAGAGGTGTGTAAGTGTGAGGATAGATCGTGGCTTTGTCACCGGTGTCAGTCTCACCGATGCAACTGAGATGTTCCTCCAGTGAAACCCTGCACAGGACTGGCAGTGTCAGACAAATTGCTCGCAGTACTTTCAAGTCTAAGAACATAGTTCACAATAAAATACACTCTAGAGTGAAAACCTGCACTTATGTCCAGCTTAAGCACACAGAAATCAGCTTCCCAGCACTCTATCTCTGATCTGAATGTCCATCCTTTACACGAGTTATCCCTATTTAAGTCAAGAGATTTACCACAATAAAGACAAGTGTCACCCAGGAGCTCCACTGTGTTTGTGTGTATTGTGTTGTGGGCCTTATCCAGAACACCATTTACAAGAGGCAAGTTGGAACTGAAAAGCAATCTAGATATCCCTGACTATTTACAAAGGTAGGCTGTATTACTTTTATTGTTAACTGCTAAAATGAGATGTTTGGTGATTCAGACCTTCTATAGCTCACTCATGTAAAACTGGTTCTACTTAAGTAGCACTGACGTAACTATTTAACTGCTTTGGTGGTTTTAGCCCTCAAAATGCAGAGACATGGAACACCCTGAAATTAATTGCGGTCTTTCTTGATATTATCTTGATATTTCTTTTTGTTCTTTGGCAGGATTGCTCCTTTTTCATGTTCAGTGCCAGACATAAACCTTCCCGTGCCTCTGTCACTGCTGAGAACAGTAACACACTGTTACTCAAGGACAAGCTGATAGGAAAGAAATTGTTTCTAGAACCTCAGGACAGTTCCCTTAGTTTAACACCACAACACAAATCTAGAAAATTCATGATTTACAGTAAGAATTTGACTCCTTAGGGTCTCTGCACACCAGCTGGTGTTGCGTTTTTGCGTAACATCCTGTCCCAACAGAGCTTAAAAGAGGAATTAAAGGAGAAAACTCTTCTCCAGCACAATATAAAATTAGCATGAAGTGCCTTCTGTACACCAGGCCTTAACAAACCAGAAACTGTCTTCACGTACTTATAATCCTCATATACAAACAGAATGCCATTGAAGCTCAGATGATAATTTTTAATAGAAGTAGTGAGATGTTGGATACTCGTTATTTGGGAATAAGTAGTCAGTTTTTCATTGACTTATGCCTTGATGGTGCTTAATTACTGATTGCTGAAAGCTGCCACTGGTAATATTTGGGGGGGATCCTCACACAAAGGTAAAAGGAAACACTGTTTCTGTTTGGAATGGTCTCGAGATGCTGTCAGAGATGTCACAGGAAAACATCACTCCTCCCTTCCCAGGAACAGGACATTCCTCTGGGGAAGGATTTAGGAAATAGCAATGAGAGGACTTTGTGAAGTGACTTCACATGATAGTGAAAAACTTGCAAGGAAAAGGAGCTCAGAAGCAGCCTCATTTCATGGAGGCAGAAGGGAATCAGCTGAGCTGGGACGTGTCGGGAATTGAGAGAGCAACCAGACAGGACACTAATTCACTGCACGTACTGCTGTCCCAGCACTCCTCTATGCCCAGTAACCAGGAGAGTCCTTGAAAACACTTCTAACTTCATCTACTCCTGACCCACACAGAGCTTCCAAAGCTCCCTTTGGCCAGGGCTGGCTCTCAAGGCAGAGAAATGGAGAGCTCCTCAGCAGCGTCCCCAACACACAAACCACCTCCGTGGGGAGCTTCCCGAGGTATATCCAAAGAGTTTGCCTTTTCCTCCTTCCAAGCCTCATGTCTGGACACAGCTGGGTCACTTCAGCCAAAGCTTTCCAAAAGCAGGAGCTACAGGGAGCCAGAGAAGCTGTGCTCGAGCGGGGCAGGTTTGGCAAAGCTGCAGGGGAGCTCATCCTGTCCTGCTCACCCGATAAAAAGCAAGAGCAACGAATGACCTCCAAAGCAGTGAACGCCAGTTTGAAGAGCATAAGAGATGAAATTCAAATGATATTTATGACTCAAACACCTGCAATGGAAGCACGCAAACCGTTGTGTTCTGCTTAAACTGAGGGCAATTTTGCTGCAGTGACCAGCTAACCTGTGCCTGGAGTTCTGGGTAATAAACCTGCTGTCTAATCCCATTCATTTCTATTTGTTCCTTCTGCTAATATTGGCCTTTCTAATCTCCCTCCATTTGGAAGCACCAGCCCTCCCAATACCTTTAAGGGCCCTCATTGCACTTTCATTGAAATCAATGGGGCTTTGCAAATTACCACTGTACAGCCGGATCCATTATGCCCATTACAGATTTAAAAACATGATGACAAGAACCTAATCTTTCCACACAACTCCCTCTCTTCTGCTGTAAATAACTCAGCCATATAATTTTTTAAACCCTGAAGTGCCTAAATTACAGACTAACAATATGCAAAATTTCATCTTCAAATAAGTCTACGGGGTTTTTTTGTAGCTCAGATAATACAGCACTTTTCACAGACTCAGCTGAACTGTGATAGCTTTTGTTTGTTTTGTCTTGTTTCTTGTTGAAAAATGGATAAAGGCATGCCTGGCCGATTTAATTTAAATAGGATGTTTGGAGAGTAAGAAGTGAAGTGGCAGAACGTGGGTTCTACATGATGCTAATAAGGAGAATTAGCAATCCAGCCTCACCACACAGCCCTTCCAAACAGGCTCTGACAAACTCCTGGTCACATTAAAAACGTGGTTTCCCCTCATTAGTGCCAGGCCTGTGGCAGCAAGGAGGGGAACAGGGTCGGCTGCTCCTGGGATGTCACCCAGCAGAGGCTGATTCCACCATGGGCACCCCCAAGGTTCCAGACCAACCCCCAGAACTCTCTCCAGGCCCCTTCCCCAGCCCAGAGGACGAAGGAAGAGCACAGCACCCTGTGGCTTCCTGACCCCACCTCATGAAGCCTCAGGAGCTGTAAATGCCCTGAGCTGATTCCATTCTTCCAGCTGCACTTCCCAAGCCCTTCAATGCCAAACCACTGGGAGCAGACGCCAACACAGCAAAGGGCAGACCAAAGCCCAGAGCAGCTGTGCCCTGTGCCAGTGACTCTGGGGACTTTCTGGAGCCAACAGTCTATGGCAGGGTTTCCATCTGTGCCCCGGGGCTGGTGCAAGGAAGTGAAGAGGAGGATAAAAGGCAAGTGAAAGGCGAGGACAGGAAAAGTGAGAGCAGGGTCAAGATGCTTTGCCTTTCTCTGGTTATCCAGCACTGCCAACCCCCGAGGGGGCCGTGGACACCAAGGACACATCCCACAGGTCCCAAGAGCACTGGTGATGTTCCCTGTGAGACCCCTCTCACCTGGCCAGCAACCCCCCCGTGAGCAGCAGGACAAGATGCCACAGAAGGAATAAAGCGGTTTTCCCAAAGGAACTTCCCTCCTCCTGTGGGTGGGGATGATTTAGCCCATTGTGCAGTCTGTGTAATTTACATTCACTGGGGTGCCAGAACTGCACAGTCTCCTCTAAATATAAGCAATTAACTCCCATTAGCATTAGTGGGAATCGCTCAGGAGACTCTCCCCCATTATTGATTAGCTCGGTTTTGTACCAACTCAAAAAAAGGTACAAAGAGAAGAAAATCACATAGTTAGTGGCTTTGGCTAAGTTAAGGCAGGCAAATTAGATTCATTATCATTCCTCAGCTAAACAGTGGGGCTTATTAGAATGTAGTTCATTTACATACTTTGATCTGATGGGTGTAGATACCTAATTATACAGCAGCCAGCAACTTATTTTTGATGTTTTTTATTAATTAATATTCAGTATTATAATTAAATGCACAGGCTGCTCTCCTGCAATTTCTTTTTGTTGTTGTTGTTGCTGTTGTTATTTCTAACACAAAAATAACTTTTAAAACATACCTGTGAAGTACCTGCCCAGCAACAGATTCCTCCACCGTGCCATGCAATGTAATCCATCCCTCACGATAAACGTGGCCCACAGCTTTGCCTGAGGCCCTGTTGCAACCCATCCTTAGCAGTTAGTAATGCCCTTGATGTTAAACCTGGGGCCCAAAATATGCTCCTTTGTATTAGACATATATGATATATTTAAAGGAACATAGTGGTTCATATATATATATTCATACATATCTTTGTAGATATCTTATTTTTATTTAATTATTTTTAACTGCCAGCCATTGATGTGACTGCCTTTGGCAGCTCATATGAAGCAGAAAACAAATCAGTGTATCTTAATGCTAAATTTTGAAACCTATTTTGAAGGGGGGAAAACTCAGACTAATTGTACCCTATTCTCCACATTTTTTAATGACCATCTTATGTCAGAGGAGATACCCAGAGTAAGGAATTTCCCCCCAGACACACAGATAGTTCATATAAATACCAAGGAAGGCCATATCATGTTCTCGGTGTGGCCTCAAGGAACAGAAGGACAGATTTCCACTTGTACCTGCCCAGCTCTGCTCCCCCAAGAAGGAAAAGGCATCTCCCCCCTGCTCAAACTACAGGATTTGCCTGGTGTCGGGTCCTTAAATAACAGCCACGAGAGCTGGCACTACGTACAGATCACTGCACAGGAAATAACAGAATAAATACAGCAAGTGCAGCTCCCTAAGCGTGGAATACACAGAACTCTTTCCCTGAGCAGACAGTGCCAAGCAAGCCGAAAAATTAATTTACTATTTGTTCCCAATTTTGTTAGGATTGGTATCTTTACAAGCCTGAGTCATTAGAATGCGAGTTTACAATTATCCTCTGAGCCTTGTAATGTCCTGTCATTTACCTCCAGGGATTTGTGTCAGACTCCAACTCGGTTCCTAAGTGATCTTCCAGCAGGACAGAATGACAGCACCGTTATAGCTCCCTCCAGCAGATGATGGTAATGATATTATTATTCCCCTGATCAGCTTGGTGATGATTGTTTGAACTTTATCAGTATTAATAGAGAAAATAATAAAGGTATTAATATTTGAAAGCTCTCTGTATTGTGTTTAGTATCATATTATTGCTACATTTTATGGCAAGTACTTTGACATTTCAGTGAATTTCCATTTACAGTATTACCACTATAATCTACTCATTTTGTAATTGCTTCTGGATACTTGTAAGGTTTAATTTCTCATATTTCCTCTCCATAAAGAAACCTGCATATGAAATTAATATACAATTATCCTCACAAATTTGCATTGTTAGCCTAGTCTTGGGGGGGGGCTTAAAACAGCCCAAAATATTCTATCTGGCTGCTGGGCCAAATAAACCTGATTGACTTCTCGGGCTCCTCAGTAGCCAGGACTGCTTCTCCTTTTCCAGAGCTATCCTCTGTCAGAGCTACTAGAAATATCCACACTATCCACAGAAGAGCACAAGAGATGCTGAGCAGACTGAGAACTCCAGAAGGAACCTCAGGATGGAGAAGAACATAACAAACAATCTCCCTGTGCTGGAAAAGAGTCAAGAAGACGACCGGAAAACACTCCATCCAGGAGAAGGTATCCCACATAATGACAGGGTTGGGATGGGCCCATCCCACCAGGACATAACCTGGAACTGACTGATGGAGAGAAGATGCTGCTGGAGCCTGGGAAATGAGTTTTCTAAGTTGTCCTTTGCACGGGGCTGGGGGAGGAGGAGAGGCAGCAGGGAGCAATGTCGATGGACTCAGGGAAGCTGTGTGGGAGGCAGGCAAGGGACAGAGCACGGGAACCAGAATTTGTACTTCATTTGTGGCTTGGCACCAGTTTTTGACAGCATTCTCTCAAACACTTGCCCTGTGCCATGCTGCCTTCAGATCAGCGTGGCTGTTCCTGCAGAACTATGGATTTCATTCCAGCATCTGCACAGAACTCTTGAGTTTCCTCAGTTCTTCTTGTAACAACTCGCACTAAGTTAATAAAGCTACAAATTTCTAAAGTTACAAGAGCATATGTTCTGACTGTTTAAACCCCATTTTTCTAAAGAGAAACACATAAAAGAAAACCCTGGCATTAAGGAAAACACCAGCAGTTGTCTGACACCTCCCTAGTTTTATGAGTGAGGCATCAAAAAGGCAACAAAGTTGGTAACAACTATTTCCCATTTTGAGGCTGAGCTCTAAGCTGGTTTCTTTGCATTGCTCTCTCCAGCTCCAGAGCAGCAGTTTGGTAACAGCTTGTAAATTAATGTCAGACACATTATGTGATAGATCCTACATGAAATGTTTATAGAACTTTGTGATACTGAACGAGATGCACTTTTAGAAACTACCTCTGATATTTCACATGTCCTGGAGCCCTCGTGAGAGCCACTCCCTGGCCTTCACAGCCAAAAACGGGGTGAGAGGGGGGATAGAACTGGAGGGGAAGGTGTTTCAACGGCAGCCAGTTCACTGCATGACTCGTGGCACTGCAGCACGGTGGCTCTTGGGAGCCCTGATCACCCCTGGCCACCTGCAGAGGTGTTTTTAAAGAGAAAAGACAAACAGTGTTCATACGAAGGCCAGGCTTATTAAATAGTGCCTGGATCCACACATCTATTTCAGACAAAGGGCTAAATCCCAACACTCCAGAAACAATTTCAGTTTTAAGTTTCGCTCTTAAAATTCTGTGTAAGAGGCAAGATTAAGAGGTGTGTTCTCAGGATCTGCTATCCAAACAGACGGGATTCACTTGCACTACCAAGTAACCAGGTATGGAATTGAAAGCTAAAACCTCCTCTGCCATGCCTGTACTACCTACCAGCGCATGGAAATTCCAGCATCCAGGATCACAGTGTTTCCTGTTCCCAGCAGCTTCATTAGCCCAGGATCTGATGCAGATCCCGAGCTCCTGCCTGTCCCAGGGCTGAACGTGTGCCAAAGCTGGACTGCAGAGGCAGGAACATTAAAGGAAACCCCTGGGCTCATCGGCTGCCTCGCAACTGGATCAGCCTCACCGTCTTTGTCAGGCTTGCTCTCTGGGGAACTGCATATCCACTCAAGGTTATGAATTTGATTTATCTTCAGGATTTGAGGTGAGTTTCAGTCCTTGTGGAAGCAACAGAACAACAGCACGGAGCAGAAGGTGGTACAGGGAAGATACATCTGCGTGTGAATTTCCCACACACGGCTCTGTCAGGGCCCTCAGCCCTGATTTGCAGAGCTGTGCAACACACATTTCTTGTGCAGGGACTGCTAAATTAGCTCTGATTTACATCACTGTGGGGAGCACGAGGAAACACCGGTCTGAGCCAGGAAAACAAACGTCCCTGAACTGAGGTGTCAGGAGGCACAGATAGATTGTGCCACCCGCGCTACTCCTGGGATGCTCCTTCCAGTGGGTTCTACAGCACCCAATTTCTGGATAACACTGAAATATTATACCCAGCTACATCTCAGGGATGTTCCACTTTGCTGTGGTAGACCCAAATCTTGTGGTTTTCAAGTCAGTGGGAGTTTTGCTTGAGGAAGAAATAAAAGATTAGGGCCGCAGAAAACACAAAGTCAGTAATTTGGCCGCCTGATTTTATAATAATCTTTGTCTAATGATTATTTAATATTGTACTAGGCTATTTAAAAGAATATTCTACAAAGTGTTGGGGCTTCCTTTTCAAAGCCTGTGTAAAATGTGATTTGTAATTAGTAGCTTTAGATATGCAATGTGTGTGAGAGAATATTAGTATTCCATAAAAGCTGCTGTCAGTATAAGTTATGTGGAGAAGCACAAAATAATATGAATACTTAATAGTATTCATAAAATACTTTGTTTAAAATTGATTTGCTAGATTTTATAGAAGCTCCACCTGAAAAGCTTAAATTATTTTTTCTTTGTTTTAAATAAATGAGTGAGGAACTATGACCATAAATGACCTGAGCACTAAGGGAATATATTAAAATTTACTTTTAAGTAGTTCAAAGCATTTCATGTTATTCACATATAGATACTGGAATTATTCACCAAGCTTGTTAGTACAGCTCTGGAAATCACTCCCCACTGTAAATGTTCTTGAAAATACTCTGATATTTACAGTAAGTGTCAATGCAGTAAATTCCACTGAGTGACGGCACCACCAACTCTGAGCTTGGAATGTGGCCTGTTCCATAAAAAGTTCTGGTGCAACCAGATGTGCTTTAGAAGGGGAAACATCTTTTTTTTTTATAGGTTTTTATCTCTGTCGAGAGGACAGAAGCAAAAGCTCTCCGGGCTGTGCAGCAGAGGGCACTCACACTCTATGGAACAGCCACCCTGCACCGCTCTCCAGAGCTGGCAAGCCCTGAGCGAGCACAACTCTCCCCTCTGCTTCAAGAAAATGCCACAGAAACTTGATTCTAATGCCCTCGAATTATTGGTGTACGTAGGAAGAAAGCTAAGGGGAAAAACACCCCCATGATCTCCATGCTCAGGCCTGGGAAACCTTCCCACACAGCCCGAGGGTCTCAGGGACAGTTCCTGTGGGTGCTCATCACGGAGCAAAAGGCACCAGTTGCTGAAGAGCTTCCCAAGAGGCTGAGGGAACAGGATCTGGCCATCAGAGAAGTGAGGAAACAGAAATGTTTCTGAAATGATTAAAGCTGAGGCCAGAATTTTTTTAAGGCAGCAATAACATCAGCATTGGTTGCTATATGATCCTGACATGCTGCTACTAAAATCACTGATACTAAAAGAGTATCTAAATTAACGAGTCTCTAATGTTGTGCAATGGCTTGATTTCTCCCTTCACAAAGGAGTTTTCTCAGCATAATCCCCTTCTGACCTAGATAGAATAATTTCTGATTTTTCATCTACTTCTGGAAGGTAATGGCACAGTGAAGAATGTGATGTGTGAGCTCCAGATGGCACTGAAAGAATCCAAGAATCTAAAAATACAGTAAGTTTTACAGGAGAGGTTTCACAAGGTGGCTGTCTCCTCCTTGACATCACTATTCAGCTGGCTATTGAAATGGGACTAATTTAATTAAGAGAACAGCTCAGATGAAACATTTTTGTCAGATTCCCCAAGTCCTATTCACCTTGCTTGAGTTCTCAAGCAAGTCTTCTCTTCAGCAGTGCAGTCGCAGCGCTCGGCTGAGCCCAGCCACAATAGGAGCAATTGGCACAAAGAAACCCACTGAAGTTAATGCAAAGATTATCATATTATTTTTCCAACGGTGACCCAACGGTCAAGGCAATTGCTGGCAAGAAATTGTTCGCTGCAGTCTTGATCTTTCACTCCTCAAAAGCTCCAGGTGAGTTTTATTTGCAGTGTAAGGTCCTGAAGCCCTCACAGCTTGCCATGGGCTCATTTCACTCCTCTGCTTTCTCGAATATCTGAAGTAAAAGCAGCTATTTCTAAGCAATAAACAGCAATTGTGGGTTTGGGTATTTTTTTTTTCCCAGTGATCGTGGCTATTTTGTGAGAAACAGAAGCAGAACAGTGAGACCATAATGTAGTTAAAATCCAGGTTGTTAACTTGACTGTGCTCCAGTCTCTCCACGCATGAAACTTGATTTCCTAATAAAAGATTTCTGTATCTTGTTTCAGTAAGTAATCAAATACCACGAACCTACTTTGCATTTTTAAAAGAATAGTGTATTTTACAGGAAAGAGAAAAAGCTGGAGGAGATGGGTTTGTGGCTAAACAAGAGAGTTCTTCAGATTCCAAACAGAACTGCTGCATTCCACAACTACTGGGGAGTGGGTGATGGGGAAAGGCAGGGAAAGAAAGGGAGCCAAGAAGAAGAGAGTTAATAGAAGTTTTCCAATCTAACATTCTCACAGTAAACACATAAACAATGAAAAAAAGCATCCATCTGACCAAAGGAGGAGAGTGTCAGAAGGATGTAATGGAATCCCTGCAGCATTTCCAACTCTACTTCAAATCCAGCTCTCTCTCCTCAGCGCGTGTTCACTGCTCGCAGCAAAAATGGGCTCCTTTAAAGAGCATGTCCCTTTATCATCATAGAACCAGCAGTTTCAGATTTCATACTTGTGATCTCAATAGCTGGCAGGAGTTTGTATTCAGAACACAACTTTGGTGCGTAAAACTGGGGGAAGATGTCAGACAATCTGACAATCAGCAATCTGAGAGGGACGGGGCATTTGAGCTGTCCTGACATGGTTTGATAGATGGTAGAAAAAAAGAAGAAAACAAAGCCAAACAAACACAAAAACTGCCTTGTGTACTGTTTGAGAAGTGGAAAGGATGGGTCCATTCCCTGGTTTAGTGCCCTATTGCTGAGTGACGCTTTCCCAAGGAAATGTGCTGCCTGCAGTCTTTCCGATTCACCCGTCAAAGCCTCTCTAGGTTAGTACCTCCAAGTTCGTGTACGGACATACAAACACTTGCACAACTCATTTACCCCAATTAACGCTCCTAATCATACTTTCACCTGGTCTGATAAATTATCAGGCAGCCTGCTCTAACCTCAGCCTTCCTTGGGCGCCAATTTTTGTGCAGTCGTGTACAGAGGATTAGTGACACACTAAGACAAAGTTCTTGGGACTTTGCAGGATTAAGCTCAGAACATTTTTCTCACTCAAAACTCTTTAAAAGTCTCAATGGCACCTTTTGCTTTATTTGCTGTACAACCCAATTCCCAAAGAGACACATGACGGAGCATTCAAGCCTCAGTGTTTCTTTTCTAGTGTTCAGAATAAGCACAACGCCAGCTTAAAACAAGTCATTTTTGTACCCCCTAAACAGATCAAAAATTCCTCCAGCACCTTTCAAAGTTATATTAATAAAAACAAATACAAACCTAGTTTTCCATTTTCTTTTTCTTCCTAGTCACATCTCACGTAAAACTCTCTGGGGACAAAGGTAGGGGTTGGAGAGGCCGTGGCCCCGGGCCCACACCCCTCATCCCAAAGGGCGGCCATTTCCTCACTCCGGCCCCCAGCGTTCCCAGACACAAAATGGCGGCCATTTCCTCACTCCGGCCCCCAGTGTTCCCAGACACAAAATGGCGGCCGTTTCCTCACTCCGGCCCCAAGGCCTCCCCAGACACAAAATGGCGGCCGTTCAGCCATTCCTCACCTGGAATTCCTGGAGGCCAGAAGAGACAACTGGAATCATGGAGGACTTTAGGAAAGCGATAAAATCTCGTGCAAAATACTTCCACCCGTGTGGTATTTTGCACTGGTATATTGACTTTTTCAAGAAGGAAACTTGAGTTTCCTGGGTTTTGAGCGATTATAGGCATTATTTACTCTTTCCTCTTTTACCTACCACGTTTTTAATTAAATTAAATTCCCCATGCATGGTTAGCTATAAAGTGCGTATTACTTACCTGCATCTTCAGATCTTTTACAGTCCCGTGGGTAAATCCATAATTAGTTGGTTTTGTAAAATGCATATTATTTACTTGACAGGCCAGAGTGGCTCTAGAGGAACTGTCCTCATGTCTTGGTTAAGTGCATAATTAGGCAGGATTTTTAAACCTATATTACATTCCCCATATTGAAGCCATTGCACTCCATTTGTTAAATATTCATACTTTTTTTTAAAATGTATTATTTACTCAATCGGGCAAGACAGCATGTAATTATGTATTTAGAACGTGTGTAATGCATAATAAAAAATACTCATGAAAATGAATGGAAAAAAATTTTACTTTGCACTATTAGGGGTTTTTTAAGCCACCACGTCCTCATCATTTCCTCTCAAAATACCAAGTTCAGAACAACTACTTAAGGAAAAAAGCCTTGAACCAAGCACTGCTTGACAGGATACTTGCACATTTAGCTAGGTTTTATGAAGTTGTTGGACATGGGGTTATCGGCAGTGCGATGAAATCTGAAGGTCTGAAGACACCCACAAAGGTTTAAGTTGAACAGTCAGAGTGGAGCTTGAGCTCCCTGATCGTGCTTAGTGCTGCTGAAATGAGGATGGTGGGGTGTTTAATATCCCGTGCTGTGACAGCTGCTCAGAGGGGCCGATTCACATCAGCTCCTGCTTGAGCACAACGGGCATCTTCCTAAGGATCTGGGGCTCATGTACCGGGGCAGCCAAGGAAGAATTTGTCACCCCTCTCCTCCCGTTCCCTCTCCCCTCCCAGCCTTTCCCTCTGTTTCACACAACACCCCAAGCCATCTCTGCAGCTCCTCAGCCCCCTGTCCAGGTGTGGAGTGAGACAGAAGCTACAGTGCTTTGGGGGTGGGCACCTCCTCCAAATTACAGCACTAAAACCAACCCAGAGAACAGCATGTCCTGTCCCTCAGTCCTCTCCAAACCTCCTTCACGCTCCCTGGGGTTCTCTCCTTCCCCCAGCACTGCACCGAGGCCAGGCTGCACACCAGAGCCGTGATGTACGGCAGGAGGAACTTGCCGCGAGCAGAAAGTGCCTACTTTCTGGAATCTGCTCAGGTTATGGGCACGCAATCAAATGCAATCAAGGCTCAGCAGCTGAACGAGTCAGCACCTGTCAGCTGGGCCCTGAAACCCACCCAGGGAAGCGCCTTTATGTCCCACCCAGAAGCACGTTATGGAAAGGGCCGTGCAGGGAAAGATGCTGCTTCACCCCTGCTTTGGGCTGTTACCACCCTCTGCTCCCTGTAACTCTCACACTTCAGCTGGCAAAGCCAAACCTGGGAGTGCTCTTATTTGTTTAACTGAAAACAAAAAAAAAAAAAGAGTGGGAAAAAAAGTTTAAAAGGATCTCAAAACGAAGTGGCTACACGAGCACTAAAGTGCAGGACTGATGGAATGGGTTTTTCTCCTTGGACAGCTGGTTAGGCTGGCTAGGGTGATAACCTCCAGGACATCAGCTGGGAGGAAATTAAGCTGCTCTTACAGCACTCCCCTGGAATAGCTCCAGCAAAGGAAAACATGCAACCTTAAACCCCAGATGAAAGGGTCTCAATTTCAGTCAGTATTCTCAATAAATACGAGAATGGACATGCAAGGCAAAACCAGACAGGTTCCTTAAGCAGACTATGATTAATTTTAAACCATGTTGTCCAATCACACTGATCACTGTAGCCACTATAACTACCAGAGTTTTCCTGTTGTGGTTCTTTACTCCAACACAAAAACAAGGACTCTCTCCCACAGTTGGCTGGATATTTCCTGTAACGACACAGGAGTGGTGGCTATTTTACCCTGCAGGTTCCTTTGTCGCCACAGAGCAGGGAAGTTGACAGGCTTTGTGTCTGAAATGTAATTAGCTCACGGGAGCACAGTCATAATGAAAGTAAAATTTACATTATTGCAGACGGGATTGTTTGCTCTTTCCAACAGGAGGAAAAAGTGAATTCTGAAGCATGTTTGGGGGCTTGTTCAGTCAGTACCCTCAGATGTCCTGCATGTCTGTCAAAGGGAAGGGAAGCAACTGGAGGTTTAGGTCAGGTTTCTTCATTTTTAAAAAAATGGGCAATTTTCTATGCTAAATTCTCTCAGCAAATACATTTGTAGAGCAACCCTCAAACACGCTGACATGCAGCACACTTTGACCCTCTTCTATTCATTCCCAAAAGGCTGGAAGAAGGGAAAACAGTGTTTAGGCCATGATCTCCTGCTGGTCTGCAGCGTGAGGGGGGTCATGAGCTGCGCTGTAGAGAATCCAGCACAGATCCAAAAAACCATGAACTTCCAGACAACAGACTGGATAATCCAAAAGACATGCTGGCAGCAACAACGCCACTGAAAGGTGGTTTAACTCAGGGCAGTGAAATCATCACATGTTCTGCTGCAAAGCGCAGGGAATTCGCATCACACCGTAATCTCAGGTAGCAAACCGGGATCGCTCACAGGGAATGTCACAGGACCATCCCCGGGATCTGTTTCACAGATTAAATGTTCCTCCTCTGATCCACGAGCCCTGCTTAAGCCTCTGGATGCAACTTGTGTTGAATGTAAGCCAACAATTACAGGTAAGTGGTGACCACAAGGTACCACAGTGAGTATAAAATCAAACGCAGTGGTCAACATACTGAGGCTTGGTATTTTTTGTTGTCGCTCCACCCAATTAATTAGGAACTATTTCTTAATGAGTGGACTTCCAAACTGGTATTATTATATCCTTTGAAGTAAAAGTAGGTCTCAATCTGCCTATTTTATTTTTATTTTTGCCTTTTCCTTAAATCAGCAAATCCGCTGCAGAGCCTCTTGCTGATTTTAAGAGGCATATGGTTCCTAATCCAGCGGTGTATGAATTATGGCAGTAAATGGCTTTGAAAGTGCCTCGAAAGCAAAAATATGGAAATTTTTCCCCCCAGAGACCAGGATGAGCAGTCATTATTTTTGTGATTGCAGAGAACACTGCCCAAGTGTTCCAAGACTCCGTGTGTATAATTGTTTGTCTCTTTTTTGCTTTGAAGTATTTTTTTTTTTTTCAAACCGTGAAACCTCAGCACGCTCAAGGACAGCTTCCCCAGCCTGGTCAAGAACACCAGCGTATCTACATATTCACTAAGTCATAAATCTTCTATACTTTGGCTATGCATATATGACACATGACCCTTATTTCTCCCTTGTGGTCGCACTCTGAGAGACAATAGAGGTCCACTAAAGCACACAGCTCCCCTCTTAGGTAATATTTCATATGTATCTCTTTACAGCCACCAACACATCAAGGTAACTGAGCTGCAGGGTGGGAGGGGAGTTGAACCGTAATTGTCTTAAATTGTCTAATTTGGTTAAAACGAGCGAGAAAATTCCCCCAGCTATTTGTTAGTATAATAATGTCATCTCTGTGTTCCTTGCCTCGTGGTATTATTCTGTTTTGTAAAGGGGGATGAACTATCCTGTGAATCCTTTGGATATTTGGTTCGATCTGCCTGTCAGACATTAATTAGTTTCATAGCAATCTCTCACTGCTGTCTGGTAGAAAGACAGCAGGACTGAAAAATAAGCCAGGATGACAAAGGGAGAGCTTGACTTGCTTCTGACCAAAGAAATCTGTCATTAAGGGCAGGTTCAGAACTCACATCTGAAGCTCCTTCGCTGCCTTGTGGGAGTACAGATGACTGGATTAAACCATTCCGGCGTTATTAGACACACAACCGGCTCTTCGAGGAACGGGCTGTTTGCTCATTTATTCCCACGTACATAACCAAGTGTGCAGAGGGAGGTTTTCAGAGCAGAGCCTGGAACTCACCCATGCGGCTCCACTAATGACAGTGGCTGTGAGGCAGCCAAAACCCTGAGCGAGGCTTCCAAATTAACCTTAAAATAACATTACCCAGGCCCCAGCAGCAGCTCTGCAGTTAAACCCATACTAACACGTGCACTTGGAGCATCACTAATGTCCCAGGACTTCCTACTCAAATGACTCTGCATCATCTCCCTGTTTTACATACCAAGGTCTAATTCTCTGCTTTCTTTAACACGGGTACAAAGCACATTTGCAGCACCAGCAGAAAAGTGCTACTCCAGAGCACAGTCATGTCCTAACTCTCCAGGAGACGAGGGAATTTGCTCATATGTATTTAAATCTATTAACTTTCACTCAACGAGAAATTTTAAGCTGTTCCATTAAAAATCCTGGAGCTGTTAACGCTATTTCCTCAGACATTTGGTGATTCCTTCCTTCCCTACCTTTTCCCTCATAGTTCCTAAACCTCTGAAAATAAAGCAATTCCATTTAGATTGCCAAATACAGACACTGGGGCTTCCAAATGCCGACTGACAGGTTGTGTGTTCCCACGGAAAATGTGTATCAGGCTTGCACTACAAGCCCAGCTTGTGAAAGTGGCAAAATGCTTCAAGGTGAATGGTTTAGTTAGAAGACTTTCCTTGTGTCTCACTCTCGTGATAAATATCTACAGGAGCTCTGAAACGCTCCTTAAAGGTTGCTTGCTCTCCTAAAATTCCTGTCTGAGCATCCCTCATCTCTGACATAATCCTGCAATGCTTGCCACAAGCCTGTGTGCTTCACCCCAACTGCAGGACGATGAGGAAACTCCAGTACGAGTGAATCCCCCACTCACTTGTTACAGGATCTTATCCAGCCTCCAATGATTTCAACTGTACTTCCTCTGATCTCTGGTAGATCCTAAAGAGGTATTTTAAGGCAGCTTGAAGACACACCAACGACTTTTGAGTGCGAGTTACACACACACTTTAGCTCCCCACAAAACTGAGATAAGAGCTTCCTTGTTAGGAGAAGGAAGGCAGCTTTTCCCTCAAAATATTTCAAATGCTGTGCCACTCTGAACCCCAATCTAAATCAGGTTTGGGGGGCAGAGGCATTGGGTGTTTTTGAGAACTTCTAGTTTCATTCTAGCTAATTATGTCATGGGGAAAATACCCCTTCACTTGATTTATTTCCAGTGCCTCTTCCTCAAAGGAAATTCAGATATTGTGTGTTTGGGGAAAAAACAGTACAGTTACAATTTTAAAGCAGATGCTTAAAGAGAGGTTCCTAAATGCATACACCTCTGCTGAACTTAGCGCTCACACCAGAGCATCCCCTGGGCCAAACCACATTAGACCACATTTCACAGGTCACCTTCTGATACTGCCAACCCCTGAGGTACTGCAGGAGTACCAGAGCTGCAGGAAAGCCAAGGCACAGTAGTCTTTCCAAATCTCCAGCAGACTGTTTCATGGTCTGGGTAAAGACACATTCCATTTCCTCCAAACCGGTTCACACATTTTCTTAATAAGTACTTGTGTCAAAACGCTTCAGTTGTCAGAATAGTCACCTCTGAGCCTGAGCATGTAAGTACAAGTCCACACATTAGTTTATCCATCAATACACTGTCTACATTTTTGTCTGTGCGTTCCTAAAGTGCCCATCAGCCTGATGCAGAGGTGCCAGTTGGAATTCTCACCCCGTGTTGGTTTGACAGCGCTGTCAGCAGAGCTGACTGTGCTCCAGCTGAATTACAAAACCATGGCTACTCCTGGCCATCTCTGGCAGCTACTCTGGAAGCTGGTGGCTCCACTACAAGAGGAGTAGAAGGTCTAGTCCTGTCCCCAGTCACTGTTCCCTTGTGCAACAAACAGGTGATAAATCCCAAGCCTGGGCAAAAGTCTTCCTCATCACAGACTGGGAGATGGATCACGTGGCAAACTCACTCCTAAGGTCGGAGGGGGAGTGTTAAGTGTGAGAATAACAATATACCCAAACAAACTGCATTGTTCTTTGTCCCACACAAATCCTAAGCAAGGAGCACAGCCTCTCCACAGAAAAAGGTGTCCTTGTGTTCAGACAGCACCTGGAAGGGATATAAAACAGGAGCCTCCTGCAGCACCAGCACCACTTTAATGGCTGAGTGCGGAATTAGAGAACGGGATTCGCTTCCAGGTGCAGACAGATGTCTGATGAGAAGATGTTGGCTGTCTCTTACCAAAAATGACAGGCATTTTTGGTAAGGCTTTCTTAGCAGATGGTAAAACTTGGGTCCTACTGACTGTAGCGGGATCTGAGGGCACTCAGCTCACAGCAGGATCGGGTCCAGCCGTGGGGCTGAACACCAGGCTTCATCCCCATTGTCAGGAAAAGGCAGTGGTGTGAAAAGGGTGTTCAGGCACTGAGCATCAGACTCAGGAAAAAAAAAGAGCAACAAACCTCGGCAGTATATTGTGATGTTTTCTTTTGTATACGGTATCAATGGCTGTGCGGTGTGCTCCCTGAAAACCCAGCCCTTGGTAATTGTCAGGGAACTTCATTCTGAGTGCAGGCTCTACTGGAAATTAATTGCTTCAGTGCAATCTGAACCACATCATAAATGTCATGTAGAAGTTGCAGGGAGTGAGGAGGCAATGACAGCTCTATCCGCACTGTTTCATTTAAAGGTGGGTAAAACACACTGCGACAGAAGTGCTCTTCATCAATAATTTAGTCCGCAGTGTAAAGCCAAGCCTTGCCAAAGATGCCAGGGGAGCAGCTACCTCCCTGGTTTTAATGACACCAGCAGGGAGGGGTTGAGGGGCCAGCTCAAATCAACATTCATTGCACATCTGGGCATGTCGGCAGATGAAGATATCTAGGACTGAGCTGACAGGACAAAGGGTTGAAAAAAGAAGTGTAACCTAGAAAACCTTTACTTTGAATTCTTTGTATAAATTCAAGGGGGATGACAGTTCCTAAGGTCATCTTACATAATAAAACTACAGTGATCTACATAGAGAATTTTAACTCTTTCCAACACACAATCAAAGAAACCGCAAGTTAAGTTTATATTATTCACTTTATGAATGTAAAATGCAGAATCCTTAATTCTGGGAAAAGAGCTGTTTTAATGAGCAGAATGTTAACATTTATATGCCTGACTTCATGGCAATAACCCTAATTACAGTCCCACGGAAGCCCCACTGTACTGGAGGGTCACTGGAGTTCCTGTTCTAACCCTGAGCTTAGGGGAGTTTCATGCCTCTGCCATTTCGCAGTGTATCAGCTCCAGCTCGCCGTGCACGTTAGCACTGGTTTACTCCTTACAATTATTGGTTTACAGCACTTTGGTTTCGTTTAAACAGCTTCTGCTTGCCAAAAATCAGAGGTTTTACTGCTTCTCTGGCAGTCTCTGCAGGAGAGGCTGCCTGTTTGCCCCGAGGAGGATACGACACTCAGGTGCAAGCAGACGGAGACGTCCCGGCCCAAACCCTTCTCCTCGCCCCGGGAGGTGACACAGCCTCGGAGTTCCACCCCCGCTTGTGGTACCACCACCATCCTGGCACAGCTTTTAGGCAGCAAGCTCCCATCCCAGGTTATCCATGGGACGCCTGTGAGCTGGCTGAGGGGGTGAGGACTCGAGTAACCCAAGTGCAAAGCTGCCATCTCAGGCTGCAGAGCAAATTCCTTTTGCCCAGACAAGAGCAGCCTCAGAAAACAACCACTTCCACCTCCAACTTTTGCCATCAAATCTGGCCTCTGCAGTAGCAATAATCTCACCCCTGGCAAGTTAAGACTAAATCATTTAACATCACAGTACCTAGAGCCAGAGCTGAAGGCTATTGAAAGGTTAGAGTTGTTTTTTCCTTATCTGATAAAACCATGGAATTAATTTGCTGCCTCTTCTCTGCTCGCAGCCCCTTTTGGATGCAATGTCAGGTGCTTTCCACGATCTTCAAAAGCCCTGAGTAATCTAGACCACGGCAGAGCTGTGCTCACAGCACAAGCCTCATCCCTGATAACTTCATTGAGGACTACTGCAGGTTTATTCCCAACAGGAGTCATGTGGAAAGGCGACAAACAAAGGAGCCCAGGGAATACAGGAGGTGGCATCTCTCCTAATTGCATCTGACATTTCACTTTCATTTTCCTCGCCATCCGAAGGTACAAAGTGAGTAATCCAGTCCTTAATAATAATGTTAAAATGCTAATGGCACCAGGAGAGCCCTCTGGAAGTACTGCAGGAGAGGTGTAACATTTACATTCCGGAGAAGTTAAACACTACATGTAGACAGATCATCACTGACTCCAGTGATGATTTCCAAGAGGGGACTTGAACAAGAGTAGGTCATAATAATTATATTTGGTGTCTGTGAGTACAAAAAACCAGTAATGCTTCCTGTGTCCATCCTCAGAAAGGAAGATGCTTGTGCCAGTCCTTCATGGTCTCCACTGGAGGCCTGGCTTTCCCCTAGGGAAGGTGCAGTGCTGGTGGATTCACTAGGAATAGCATCACAAGATAAAACCCTTCTAAATAACTCAGATATTTTCCTCTCCAGGTAGAATCAGAGGCTGTGGCCCACTGCAAGCTGCCAGCCCAAACCCCATATTGCCACAGCGTGCCCTGTTCCACTTGTCCCCAAGGGAAACCCCTCCTTCCACACTCTGCTACTTGCTCCCCATCACCAGAACACATGGATGATGCTACATGGTCAGTGTTCTTCTCACTAACAGTTTATGCTGATGGATAAAAAGATGGTCATTCTCTGAAAAACAGGTGAGGAGTTTGGAGAGCTCTCTGAAAGCTTCCAAATTACACTGTTCACTACAAACGTGAGATGTACTAGAAAGGTCATTCAATAGCCTATCCCGATGTTGCTTCTTTGCTTGGTACCTCCCTTTTGGGAAGAAGCCTGAATTTTAAAACTAGAAACCCAAAGCTGCACCTCTTTCCCTGCTGAACTGTAGAAAAGCAGGAACCCTAATTACAATAAACTCCGATAATGATGGAATCCTGCACTACTAATGTAGCAGATGATTCAAATGAGGGTGTTCAGTGCCCTGGGAAAGGATAAGCACAAAGCCATAATGGCAGACTTTAGTTTCCAAGTGCCAGGCGTAGCGGAGCAGTTCAGCAAACACAAGGAACAGAAGAATAACATTTTGGGGAAGTGGGTGATGCCCAGCCAGCAGCTCTTAGGTGCGTTTTCCAGGCCCGTGCCCCACCCCGAGCACCGACACCTCGCGGAGTTGGGCGCTGTGAGGGGCTGGGCGAGGCTGGAGCCGTGGGAGCAGCTCCCCCCGGGCGGAGCAGCCGAGGTTCAGGACCCCGTAAGTGCAGCAGTCAAGTGCATTAACTTGTTTAATTGGAAGCGGCCACTGGCAGACTGCAGCTGGTGCCGCCTGGCACAGCTCCACCGACGGCAGTGCAGCCGCTACAACCACACGAGCCGGGGAGCTGGCCCAGACTCGCCATTTGTCAAAGAGCTGGGGATTCTTAGGGCACACTCCTGTCCTGGGCAAATCAGCACAGCATCCCGGGCTTCAGAGCTTGCAGGGTAGTGACAACTCTCACCAGACACCCTCCTGCAGCTTTACTCTCCTTCCTGTGCCCCCGTGGGGTTCCTCCAAAAGCAACAGCCCACTCGACGAGTGCTGAACCCCAGGAGGAGACGCCTCGTCTTGGGGGAACAAATCAATTTTAGGTCACGTTAGAATTCCCGACTTCAGAGAAAGTAAATTTCTGACTTCAGAAAAGAAAAAAAGTAAAAAAAAAAACAACCACAACTTCATTAAAGGTTTTGCTGGGATTGAAATAATTTTCTTCCTGGGAGCTGGTGCAGTGCTGTGGCTTGGATTTAGGATGAGAAGAACACTGAACCCGAAATCAAGGACCGCTGAGCTCCCACGCTCTGCCAGTGAGGAGCTGCACCAGGAGCTGGCAGGGAGCTGCCCTGACCTGGCCAAGGGATATTCCAAACCCGCAGGACAACACGGGCAGTGGATAAAGCGTGGGGGATGTGTGGAAAGCTGGGCAGGGGCCGTTGCTCTGGGACTGCCTGGGCATCACTCAGTGGTGAGCAATTCCACTGCACAGCACTTGCTTTGGATATTTTTTCCCCTTTCTTTCTCTCCTATTAAATCATCTTTATCTCAACCCACAAATGTTACCCTTTTTTTTTTCCTGATTCTCTCCCCCCCAGCACTGATAGAAGGCAGTGAGGTGTTTGCTGCCTGCAGGGTTAAACCACAACAAAGGCTCGGAGAACAGTAAATATGTAACAAAGAGCCCAGCCCAGCCCAGGTGACACTGCAAGCAGTTAAAGCACTGACAACAGTTATTTTATACGGCATGAAAATCAGCAATTTAGCAAAGAAATGACTGAAACAGCAGAAATACAAAATAGTGGTACTTCTAAAAAGAAAAGGAAACAGAAAGACCTGTATCAAAGTCTGAATCCTCCCCCCCAAGCAAATGCCCATCATGCAGCCCAACAGGCTTAATCTGCCATAAAGCCAAGCACTTCCCAGAGGAGGTGATCGTTAGTTTGAACATTAATTTCCCTTCCCCTCTTCTTGTGTATCCATTAGGTGGAATAACCAGGAGCGCTCCTGGCCATAAGGTGTGTTTGATGGCAAGGAGCGAAAGAAAACGCGCAATTAAAAGATGTAAATGATAAACTGCACAACTTCTCAGCTGGCCCGACCAACGTGTGGGACTTGTGGGAGACGCGGGGTCTGTCCTGCCACGCTGAGGTCGGTGAACTGCAGAGGCACAAGGATGGGAAAAGCTGGAGGGCAGGAGAGGAATTAGGAATGCTCCATCTCTGGCTCGGGCGCTTAAGATTTGCAAAACGTGTTTCTTGAATGAGTTTGAAGCCCAACATATAAAAAGCTGACTATTTATATATTTGATTCTTTAAAAGCAATTAGGAATACAAAGCAGATGGTACAGCATTGTAGATTTCCCTTTTCATATTGCTTAAACACTAGAGATCAATAAGTCTAATATAAACAGATGATTTCCATAGCAGGGTTTATAATTAGCTGGCACTGAATGTGTCCAAACTCTAAAATAATTAGCAGAAGCATGTGGCACACCATTAAAACCTTGTGGCTTGTCTGCATTTACATTTATAATTATTAAAGTTAATTATGATGCTTGTGGTGTGGTTCCAAGCTCCTTTACAACTTAGATTAAATATTTTTTCAGTCCTACTTTTTCTTTCAGCCCACCAAATGCCAGCACTTTCAACAAAACCCATTTCATCAAAAAGCAAAAAAATGGAGGTTATTTTTATAGGAATGACCTGAATATTTTCCTAGCTAACAGTTTTATTTTTCTAAAGGGACGTGACACAGGAATTGAGTAACTCAGCATTTTGGGGAAAAAAAAATCCTGATTAGACACAATAATTTTAAGGTTGGCTAAGAAAACCTTTATACTTAAGCCTGAGTACCGTTTTAAATAAAATTCAAACACAGATAAACCATTTAGGTAATCAGAACATCTCAGTGACATTCAAGACCTTACACTAAAGTAAATCTCATTTTTATGTGACAAATCACAATGAAAAAGGCAGCAGGACTGGGTATAAACACCAAGGGTTGGGCAAGGACTTTTGAAGGTCTAATTTGGGTTCACACATCTCCTCCCACAACCTGAGCCCCGGGAAGCTCAGTCAATCTACCTGGTCGCTTAGGACAATAATTTTCACAAACATTCATCATTAAGACATCCTCTGACACATCCAGAACCCCAAAGAAGGTGCACTGTTTGCATAATGTCTTTTTTCAGTTATTCACTTCCCTGAATTTTCATTTTCTTTGGCACAAGCAAAGGTAAATTCAACACTGCCCCAAGCGTGGCTGAGGGAAATAGGCTGGAGATGCCCTGTAGAGGAGGGAGCCTCTGGAACAGGATCCTCCTAGAGTGCAGACCCCGTGCCTCAGGAACACCACTGGGCTGGGCAGGCAGGTATCAGTACATTTCCTTTACCAGTCTGCCTTCTGATGGAAATCATCTCCCACTGGGAATCAGGGAGTGCGACTGATCAGCGACTCTTCTGTCACCCATCAACACGTCCAGAAGACATTCCCCATTCCGGCCTTTTCCCTCTGTTCTGCCAAGCGTTTGGCACAGCCAGGCTGCCCAGCTGAGTGGCCACACCACAGACTTTCCTGCTGCAACCCGTGGGGTGGAATATCCCTTCCTGACATGCTTCCACTCCAGAGTTGCCTGCTGAGGGCTTCAAATTTCTGCAGCCAGCTCTTCCCTGAGAACTGTGTGGTGACACTCACACCTTCTCCACTCTGCACGTTCAGCCACCGCTGGGGAAGTCACACAGACAAAGGTTTGTGCAGCAGAAAATGCCACAAGCACCAAATACCGGCAGTGGGAATCGTTCCCACACACCATTCCCAGAGGGAGCAAAACCTAATCCTTTGCATACGAGTGGTTTCGATCAGCTGCTGGAGGTACTGCATGCAGCAGGTACCCGAGAGCAGGCTATGACTCTACACTGTGAATTTTAATTCTGCTTTTGGTTTGGTTTTTTTTCAGTCAAAGGAGTAAAATGTTTTGCAGCCATCAGAGAGGATTAAAATTAGCTTTGACAGAAACAGAGCCTTCCGCCCCCCAGGTGGCAGGTGTGCCATAGGTGCAAGTACTCCCATTTCTGAAATCACCAGGAATACCCAATTTCTACTACAGAGAAGCCTCCCCCCCTTTTAATGCATTTCTGTTCTTTCTCTAACATGTCCATCATGAACTTCTTGGCCCTCGTCCTTGTTTCCTCTGGCTCAGGCCAGACCTGGAGATGTCTGGAATGTGACAAGGCAGTATTAGCCTGCCAACTATATTCTGTTAGCAAATTTATTTTCTTCTCCTAGACTGATGATAAAAATGTCATGGTGTGATGCTTTAGCAGGCCCAAGAGCTGCCCACCTACAGCTGCAGGGCTTGGAGAGAGCTCGGAGCCAAGAACGCCATAAGGAGAGCAGACAGCGACTCCACCAACTTTGCTCCTTCTGCATTGGTTATTCTGCTGCTAAATGATGCAATGTGACCCCCTCAGGGATTCCAAGTCTGATCATGTTTTTCTCACTATTTTTTCTTCCCTACTTCCTCCTTCTCCTTGACTAAAGCAGCCCAAACTGCTGAATTTTTCATGAAAGAGATAATATCATTGTACATAAGATAATGGCATTCAAATACATCCATCTGCTTGTTAGCTCTGACTACATCGATTGTGTTTCTTCTGAAAGAATATTTACCAAAAGAGGAAAGAAAAAAAAAGGAAAGAAAGAAAAAAAAAGAAAAAAAAAAGGTTCTCTTTTGTGGCGTAAAATATGCACATTTTCATAACTAAAATACAAAATCCCTTTTACATACTTTAGATAAGAGAACAAAATAGACTGAGAAATTAAGAAAAGCACCCTTGAGGTCTTGCCAGGACAAAAGTATTTCCTCCTTCCAATATTTCATTAAAAATCTAGACAGGTTTTACACTAAAACACTGTCGATTTCTTTTTCCCCTTTCAGTAAACAATATCTTGTTTCAGAGATGAAATACTGCACACCAGTGATTGGGATTTTTACTGCCCTGAAAGTTTCCAAACGTGGTCCAGAGGATTACACCTAAGGCACCCAGCCTATCTTACCTTCCCATAAAAACTGCCCAACCTAAAGTAACTCAATTTATCATTTTATTCCTTTTTTGGCCATTCCGACAACACAGAGTAGGACCGTAAAATACGTGATATCCAATTACTGAAAATGTGATGAAAAATTACTCTCAAAAGTAGGGCAAGTGAATATATTTACTGAGTTTCAGATGCTCCAGATAAAAAGGATAGCGAGATAAAAACTGCCTATCAATTTTACACACACTGCTCTGCTTCCACTTCATCTCCTACAGGTTGTGTTCAACCACCCCGGGTTTTGGAGCTTCATCCCAGCAAACAATACACTCTAATTGGCTTGTTTACATTTATTACCCACACCTCCTCAAATCTGGGATGTGCTTTGTGCTCTTCCTCTGGCCTGTTTGGTGCAGCAGCTGCTCGGGAGCACCTTCCATCTTCGCTGGGATGGGAGTGAGTCCTGTTTCAAGAACAGCCACCGAACCAAAGTGGGTTTCTCAGAGTGCCCCGAGCACATTTCAGGGCTGGGTGCTGAAATGGCAAGCACGGCAATTAAATGTAAATGATGCAAATGGCAGCAGTTGATCTGATTATTTCCTTCCCTCCAATCTCCCTTTTATTAGGAGCTTGCATATTAAGGAGGCAGGAGGGAAGAGCACCCCTGAACATTTGTGCCTTTGTTTGCTGGGGAGGAGGCCTGTGCGGACTGTGACTCCTGCAGGGGTCTCTGAAACAGGGGAAATGTGCAGAAATCCTGATCCACAGGGAACCTCCACGTTCCAAAGCGTCCAGCCCCCCGTGTGCTTGGCTCTGGGATGCCAGGGGGTGGTGACAGCAGCTCTCCATTCCCTCTGAACCTCTGAGAGCTGTGGGAAGGGAAATGCCCCCTCCTGGAGCCAGCCCTGATCACCTGCAGCGTTTCCAGAGGGAAGCCGAGCCTGGCCCTTCTCTTCTGGGCTGCTGTGGAGCTTCTTCAGCACCACGGGAGAGTTTCTGCTCTTTCAGCCCAGTTCCCTCTCTGCTGGTTTCCACTCCACCAGCAAAGCCCCACCTGAATCCCGGCGTGCGTGGCATCCCAGGGGCCGGGCAGAGAGGAGCACCCCAGCACCCAGGGCTGCTCCAACACCACCCTCCCTGCTGGCTCCTGAACGGGAGCGTCACCATCCGCTGGACACGGAGACAACGATGCCCGAGTGTCCCTCAGCAATGCTCTGCTCTATTTCAGGACTGAATTCAGTACAACCACACATAAAGAGACCGTGATTTAATCACAGATGTTCAACAAGGGCAAAATAATTCACAAGTTTGGAGTTGTGAATTATTTTTCAGCTCCACTGACCAACACGTCTCACTCGACACTGTAGTATTCCACATTAATGGAATGCTGAGATTCCCAAATGATGGCATCTGTGTGGCAACCAGGGAGCAATTTTTTCTGGACAGGTGCCTCTCCTTTTCCCTGATTTCTGATCTGCTGCCTGTCGAAAGTTTACTGTGCAACATCTACTGTGGGAGCTTTGTGTCCTAAATACAGAGGACATGTCCAGTCCAGTAAAATAATGCTATTACAATAATAATTGCCTCAGTACTGTTTGTGCAATCTCTTTGCAAAATCTTGTTATTTGTGATTCTTATCCTACAACTCGATATGCATAATAGCTTGAAGGTGCTGGGGATGGAATTTTTCCAGCTCTTTGATGTGCCAGCAATGACTTGTCCATGTTTCACAGCCCCACACTAATGTGGAAATTACTACAGCAAAATAAACACCAAGTCTAGTGTTCTGTGGGATACCACGCAGGTGTCAACTTAGGATGCAATCTCACATGCACAACGTGTATTTTTAATTCCACATATGATTTCTTAGACATCTGATGGTCTCTTAAAGAATAAATGAACTCCATTACCCACAGTAATATTCTGATGTTGGGGCTGTGTCTTGCAGATGCTTTTCCAGCTCTGGACTAGTGCATAACCTTGCTTCTCTTCTGACTGACCATAAATCTGCAGCCTTTGGCTGCCACAGCAGATTTGTTGGTCGTGAACTCGGGGTCTCCGATAGTGTGTGCAACAAAAGCACAACCACCTGCGCAGAGGAGCTCACATATAACCTTCTCCTTCAGAGCTGGGGAGGCCTTCAATCTGCTCAGGTTAAAGAGCTTGCCAGATGTTCAAAATTTAATAAATATTCCTGGCATCATGTCTCTAGTGGCATCATCAATCATTACTACAAAGAACAGTCCAAAGAACAGCCTGTGCCAAAATATCCCTTTGCTTGACTCCTTTTGCTGTTACAAATGGCTCCAGCAGAGTGCCAGCCCCAGCTCCACGCAGCTCCATCCAGCACACCAGCGTGCGCATGACGGATAATTTCACAAACTTCTCTGGACATCCAGGAGCTGGGAATTATTGCCAAGAATTTCCCCGGGGCTGGAAGTCCAGTGGCATTAAAAGCACGGGTAAGGTCAATGGGGACTTGTTCCATGGGGGGGGGGGGGTTGCTCTGGGTGTTTTTTACCGAAAAGCTGGGGACAAACCGGCTGATTTCCATCCTAACCCCCCTCTCAGATAACAGGCGTCACTCTGATAGCTGCAACACTTTGATGACAGTCAGGCAGTATTTGTCCTTCTCCTGAAATTAAAATTGCTACAGAAACATCTTTATTTATGTGCCACAGTGCTGGAAGATAAAGGTGCATTTGACATTCATACCCTAAGGGCATGTAATTTAGGCATGTGAAGATGATGATATGCATCTATTCCCAGAAGAATCAGGGTTCCCAAATTCTTACACATTCTTTAGAAAATTCCTATTTTAAATATTATTTCTCTATGTTCCTCCCGAAATTGATTTAAAGTCAATTTTTAGGATGTTAGAAGAGGGCTGAATGCAACCGTAAGGAGGTTAGAACAGCTGAGAGAGGCCTTGCTGAGGTACATTTTGGGTTTTTTTTCAGAGAATTTAGGATACTTGTTTTTCCAGAGTACAGAGAGTGACAATTAACGTGGCCTTACAGCATTTGACATCTTAATTCCCTCCACTTTTTTCTCCTCAATTTGAAAATCTCCCTCCTGTTGAGATCATTATATGGGCTATTTTTAGCTCCTTAAGGACTCTTGTCCCACTTTCGATGCAAGCACACAACTGAAACACAGTCAACAAGAATTATGTTTAACAAACACAAAAAGAGAAAGGAAATGGCCTTCCCCTGCTCCATGACAAAGAATACCCGATAGAAGTAAGGGTTTAGTGGAAGCAGAGGTGAAATGAGCACTTGAAGGGGTTCACAATCATCAGACACCTCTTTTCACGTGTTGTCTGTTCTCAGCTCCAATTAAGAACTGTTTAAACAGGAGTAAAAACCCCTGAATTACTTCCGTGCTTGACTGCTTTTGCCTAATGTTCTGTGTTAGCAAATACCACTGAGGTGAAAAAGCCACCACTGAAGGTTCCCTTTCAGCTGCTGTGCAAGAACAGAAGTGCTGCACCTTCCCTACAGGTGACAGTTTTCCCAAAAGCAAAGGGAGTTCCTCATCCTGCTGCCAAATTAAAGTCTCAAAAGCCTCAGAAAATTTGAATTGTGAAGTACTGGGCCACTGTGGCCTTTTCAAGGCCTTAGGCTGGGCACTGACCACATCTCCAGGGCTAAGGAAGGTAAACCCAGCCTGTTTAGGGCTCCACAAAGAGCTTCGGTTTTAACTGGGGGTGCTCAGACACCGTCTGTAGAGCTGAACCCTTACCACCACTGAGAAAATATTCCAATATCACAGTTATTTAGAGGCACCCAAAGCACATTAAAGCAAACCGAGTGACAAGGAGAGAGATCAGGACTTATCTGCAACATGTCCTTAACTCTTAATGGTTTTTCCCTTCTCATTTGTTTGTCCAGACAATCAGTAGTGGCCAAATACAAAGTCCACAGGTCCAGATAACATGTTGACTCAGAAACAGAGACCCTCCAAACTGATACTTCTACTGGGTATTCTTTGTAATGAAACTTTATAATTCAATTTCCTACTGCTGTTATACTTCTCAAACATCCTCACTGCTGAGCATGGAGTTTCCCACTCGCTCAGACCAAAGGCAGGGGCGAGATTTCTTGGGAAGATAAAACTGTTCCTCCTTTAAGTGCTTAATTAAAAATTAGACATCCTTTAAGGAAATGTAAATGACAGCTTTGGGAGCTGAATTAGCACGGTAAGTGGGACAGACCATTGCTCAAGACCCAGGGACTCGTTAGAACACGGCACCGGAGAACGTCACCTCACCTTCGCATGGGAATGGAGCAGAGCCAAGGTTACAAAACTGCCTGGCCAACATTAGAAACTCACATCCATTTTACATAAGTGACCTGATTATTGGAGGTGTTACGAGGTAGGTGAGTGAAAACACGGCCTCTTGAAAAATCAGCATCAAGTCATTGCAAGAGTTCTACCCTTCCACGTTCTCTTTGCTCTCCAGAACCTCCATTCGAGCACAGCAACATCTACCCTAAAACTTACTCCATGGGACAAACCACAGCAGCAAACCCCAAACTTCTTGCCTGGTGGGCAGAACTAAATGTTACACTTGCCTTGTGACTGTCAGAGAGGGAGGAATTGGGGGAGGAGAAGGGAGAGAAAACAGGAGGGACATGGGGGATACTGGCAAGACTTTAGAAGCCGAGTTCCTGAGAGCAAAGCACTGCGTTAAGGAAAGCTGATACTTTTGCCTCAGAAAAGAACTTTGGTGAACTAGAGTGTATGAAATGATGGAGGTTATTATGCCTGCAGCCTCCTTGCTGTGCATTCTTGCACAGAAGTGCTCACACCCGCTGTGCGTGGCCAAATAACATGAATTAAAAATGCTGCAGAGCGACCACGTTTGGCTTCGGATGAAAATACCTCCAAACTGGTATTTTCCGTAAATATTAACGCCTCAGTATCTCCAGTGGTCCCCATCCCTGCATCTCTCCGGGCTGCTGATCATATAATGCAACCAGAACACATACTTTAAACCTGAGGATGCACCCGCAGCCTTCCTGGAATCACGGCCGTCGGCAGCCCCTGAGGGCTGAGGGTGACGCCGGCCGGGTGTCCGGAGCAAGAAATGCCCTGGACTGTCACTGCTGCTCACGAGCCCCCAGACCACAGCACGTGGGCCCATCTGCCTTGCACCTAAAGCACGTGCTGCAGGCCCCTGTTCGCCATGACAGCCCTGAATTCCCAAGGCATTCTGCAGGAGCCATTATCCTTAGGGATAATAAAAGCCTGTAAGACAGCAAACACAGGAGGTACCGATGCCAGGTCAGGAAAGAGCTGCTTTATGGGGGGCTGTATATTAGTTTTAGGACAGGGCTACTGGCAGCTCCTGCCCTAAATTATGTCTGGGAGACACGTGGAGTGAGACGAGTGGAACGGACAATAAATGCCAACTGCTGCAGGAGAGGCTGACGGGGCCGACAGTGGGTTAAGATTTGGGCAAATGTCTTAGACATGCTAATTTTGTGCTTCTCCCTCTGAAATGACCAGTAACCAACCCAGCCCAAATTCAAAATACCAGGTATCGAATCCTTAGGGATGGACCGGCAAAAAGACCAAGTCACACTGGATAACAAGGAAATACAAGGAAATCGCAAACTGCTCGCAGACATTCTGTCAAGTAAATTAATTGCTCAGTTCTACTTTATTAGGGGACCTTTATGGTTGTGGGCAAGCCTGCCTTGCTAAAATCCTTTGATCACTCTTAATACTGGAAGTCCTCTTTTGTGAGGCAAACTTAATACTGTTGTATTCATGCAGCTTAATCTGAGTAGGTGCTAAGTGCTTTGCCAGCAGAGTCCTTGCAGAGCACCGAGGAGAGATCATTCTATTTATTCACTTTTATTCCATTCTATAGGCTGGACTTCTTTGTTTACATGATCCATTTCTTAGCTGTCATTTTTTTCCCCCTCTCAGTTTTATGTATTCTACCATGTCCTGTCATTGTGTTTTTCTGTTTCTCTTTATCAAAAATTGCAGTCATTTCAAAAGAGCTGATCTGAAATCTCTTCTGCTTGGAAATTAGCTGTTGCCTAAGCAATCACACATGCAGGTCAAAGTTTACAGGCTGATCCTACACCCAGAGAATTCAATACCAAAAGTCTATTTGAGACCAAAGAGAAAGAAACGCAGATCCAAGACTGTAACTTGCCTTCTCAAATGTAGCCACTGCAACAGAAATGTAAACAAACTAGTCCACACATTGAAAAAACTACGGAAAAAAACAAAAAGGTAAACCTTGATCCTGCCACAAGACACCATCCAATCCCAGCAGGCACAGAAAGGCAAGGCTTCAAGTGGAACCCAGGACCTGGCAAAGACTGTTTCAATAAGGCCAAGAGTTCACCAAGTGACCTCTCCCTTATTGATTTCAATCTCTATCACTTCAAAATGGATTGGAAAGATACTTTAGGAAAAACAACAGAAGGAGCAAAACGTTTCCTTGAGGAAAATTCAAGGGTCAGTCCCGCAGCTTTAACTGCGCTCCTCTGAAGATAAGAATGTCTAATGTCCAGGGGAGGGCAGGGAAGGCCTTATAGTCTTAACAGAGGAAGAAAGCAGGTAAAAGTTAATTTTTATCCCCATCACAAACTTCTTCTCTGTGCCTTCCATGAATTAGGATTTACAAGGAGAAAGCAAAGTAGCAATTAAAAAAAATCAGCGTGAATATTTTATCCAGAACAGAGATAATTCACAAATGCCAAAGTGGGAAGTTTCACCTCAGTTCAGATAAAATCTGAAATATTCTTTGTTATGTTCAGAAACACGATGAAATGAATCACAACTGCCACATGTGGGTGGTGAAGAGGGGCAGTGTCTAACTAAGGGGATTGCTGAGGTCATACAAACGATGGGAGCACTTTAAGCACTTCTTTCGCAGGAGTCACAGTGACATTCCTGGCTTTTTTTAATTTTATCTTACCAGATTTGCTCTTTTCCCTTCCTTCCACCAGCCCTAATCAATGCTGCAGGTCAGGTTGAAAGAATGGACAGCCCTGGAGCCACATACATTTAAACCACTTTGATGCAAATATTGATCCAGGACACAGACACGTGGAGGTGCTGCTTTTTTTAACGGACAAGCTCCCCCCTCCTTCTCTTCCTTCCAGCTTTGCACTTGAGGAGATAAAGCAGAAGCGTCTGCCCAAGAGCAGGAAGGAATCCATGAATTAACAGATCCAAAGATAGCCCGGGCTCAGCGACAGATCCAGAAAGCAAGATGCCATCTGCACGAAGCGCAAGTGCACTGCGTGGCCTTGCTTCCTCCGGCGTTTCCACGGCTCCATTCCCACTTTCCAGCCAGGGTGCCTTGGCAGCACCAGCGGCAGCGCTGGGAGGGCGCTGGTGCCTCCTGTCAGCACAAACACAACGTCCACCACGGCCCAGCGCTTCAGCACCATGTACACAAGCCTATCAAAGCCTTTTATTAGAAAGCCACTGTCCACGGTGTATATTTAGAAACAGGGAGCAAGTCCAAGCTGCAATCCAAAGAGCAGATCAAGGGGAGGAAAGAATTCTAAGGACCGCTTTGAAATGCAACACTAAAAAGATCTGACATTCTTCTATCTGTAGGCATTTTTAGGCTGGACTGAAAATAAAAAGAAAACCTGTTTGTACAGAGAAAGCTTTGCCTGGCCCTGTGCCAAGACAGGAAGTCTATCAAAGCTGGGCAGTGTTTAAAAGCAACAGAATACTAGAACCAAAAAAAGAAAAGGGGGGTGTGGGGGTGAGGGAAAGCAGAATGAGAAAAAGTACTCCCACATTGACTTTTTTTGCTGGTTTTCAGAGGGCTGGGCACAGTTGCTGATGGCTGTACCCCTCCATGTTTGTTCAGCTGGAGTTCTCCACGTCCATGGCCTGACTTCCAGGTGAACGCTGAACAACCACGGCAGTGCCGCTCGGGAGGAGGACGCGGACACGAGCCTCTGGATCAGAACACTGGCATGGATCAACCCATTCCCAAGCACCACGGGACAAATCAGGCTGGGTGTTGATCAGCACGTGCGGAGTGGTCTCCCCATGGGTTTATCAGGGATGTTAAGGCTCAGAGTTCCCTCCAATGGGTCAGAGGTGGCTCTGTTGGGTGCTGGAGAGCCTTCACTAGACACATTCACAGCACACACAACTACAGCAACACCAGCAATGCTGTCTTCCAGCCCCTGACCTTGGGAGAACATTAATTCTTAACAGCCATCGCCTGGTTTTTTAACTTGTTTAACATCTTTCCCCCTTTTTTAATCTTCCCCCCGAATCCCCGGCCGCGACGCGCTCGGCTGCAAACGCCGCTGTCATCTCGAGCTCCAAGTTAGGAAAGTTATTACTTTTAATATGCCACTACCTTAGGCCTGCACTGTTATGTAAAAGAAAAATAACCTTGTGTGACAGTTTAACATTGATCGATGTGGCTGCCAAATGCAAAGAGATAAATAAGCAGGTGATGAATAAACAGCACTTCAAGTAAAGACATTACACCGCATGCATAAAACGGCGCCAGGCCCCCAGGAGCTGTGGGTGGCCGAAGGTTGGCCATTTCATGCCCACTCAGTAAAGCAGACTTAATCGCTTCCAATATTTTCTGTTAAAAAGCACGCTTAATGAGCCAATTTCACAAGCCCAGAGAAACTGATTATTATCTCCGAGTTCCAACTGAGTTGGTTGTTTTCCAAGAGCCGGTTTTGCCTTGACGGGAAAAAAACCTTTTACAAAAAAAAAAAAAAAAAAGGAGGAAAAAAAAACCAACTGAGGAGAGAAAGAAAGGAGGAGAGGGATGGAGAGGGCCGGGGAGGGCGCGGGTGGCACTAGATGGCAGCGTTGCTCCGCGGCCGGGACGCGGCAGCGCTGCGGGTTCGGCGGCTCTGCCCTCCCCGCATTCCCTCCCCTGCCATCGCGGCCCCGCCGGGACAGTGGCTCTCGCTGTCCCTGTCCTTAGCGCGACTCCCAAAGGCGGGAATTGGCTTGGGCTTCAGAGAATCCCACGATCAGTCAGGTTGGAAAAGACCTCTGAGATCGTCGAGTCCAACTTGTGACCCAACACCACCTTGTCACCACTGAGTGCCACATCCAGGCCTTCCTTGAACACTCCCAGGGCTGGTGACTCCACCACTCCCTGGGCAGCCCATTCCAAAGCCGTCCCGCTTCTCTTCCCTACCACAGGCAAAGCAGGCCCAGCTGCCCCTTCCAGGCTCTGGAGGGATGGGCAGCCTCCTCGGTCCCCTCGGAAGTGTTGCTTTGGGGCAGCAGAGATTTTACTACATTGTGAATTTTAATTAAAGTCCTGCAGGGATCTGTCTCACAATCACAACCCTCTCCCCAACCCCTCATTTCCAAGGGCTTTGGGGAAGAAAACGAGCCAGAGCAGGTCCAGCAGTGAGGGGACTGTGCATGAGGGCACGGCCGTCGGTTGCAGGGTGGTGGCGATGTGCCACCTCCAGCTGCAGAGCAACGTTGTGAAAGACACCCACACAAACAAAAAAACCTCAGCCCAAAGCGAAACACACACGAGAAAAAGCCTCCCCAGCCCGGGATTATTGTCACCAGCAGCAGTTAGTCAATCACCACATAGGGAAGAAACCCCAGCAACTGGAACTCGGCATGTAATTAACTCATCTATCAAAAAAAAAAAAAAAGTGAACTGTTGTTGGGTTCTAAATCAGAAGCCAAGCTAATTATTTTTTATGAATATTCATAGGAAACTTGTACAATTTCCAAACTAGGCCTTCAATTACTAATCAGTTAACTAAATAACTGGTGTGACTACTTCTTCTCAGGAAAACCTGGTTTTTAAATGACACGGGCAAGGACACAGAAACGTTTTTAAAATGAGAAGACTGTTGGGAGCTGGACGGTGGAAATCCACCATTTACATCATGGGTGAGGAAAATACTGAATTTCCACCATTTCCATCATGGATGAAGAGCATTTTGAAGGATCCAATGCTCCCAAGGCATTGCAGCCCAGACAGAACCTGCCAGGTAGGCAGAAGCAAAGGTTGTGAGGCTGGAACAGCCTTTGGATCATGGGAATGGCTCTTCCCATGCCCACAGCCCCTCTCACAATATGCTAATCAATTAACAGCTGTATTTCTCAGAGGCAATTCATCTTGTCCAGTCTCCTGAGTTACCTGTGGGCTAAACCAGCACTGACAGACTCTGTATTTACAGGGTACGTGTGCTCACTTCACACACTCTGATCAAGAAGACAACAAATACTTGGGACACCATAAAACACAAGTCCCTCTGTTCCCTGGAAACCCTTGAGATGTTGCTATTGGGAGCTCGAGGCAGGGGCAGGGGGTGTTCAGGAAGCTTCTACAGCTCCGACACCGCACAGCCCAGCCAGCAAAGCTCCAAAATCCACCCCCAGCTCACGCACGAGACTCGCTGCACAAAGGCCAGTTCTCCATGCCCTCCCTCACCGAGTGGTAACAGGTAGAGAAACCACAGGCAGTGGAATTGCTTGAAGGCATTAATCAAAGGATTAAAATGGTGCAAGACCCTGTTGTGTGTTTCCCAGGTGTTCAGAACTGGGTGCTCCCACCGACGGGGCAGCAGCTCTCACCAGGGAACAGCGAGTTCCTCACCTCACTGCAGTTAGTGCTGACCTACTAACCCGTGTACCTTCCACAGATTCCAGGAAGACATTCTGTTCATTGTCTTTTAAGTTCCTGACTTATCTAGGGAGGCATCTGCGAGGGAGATTTCAGACTGCCACGGTTATGAGATGCTAAGCCAGCTCTGCTGTGCACCTCCCTAACCCCTTCCTTACTCCAGGACAACGGGAACGGTCAGTGCCCGACTCCTCGTTCTGCTTGTGACCTGCACAGGGAATAAATAAATCCAGATATTTCTGCCAATATAATACACGACAGATTTATTTATTTATTTGGCCTTAAATCCTTGGGAGATATTCAGATATCTGCTATCTACCGCAATAGATTGCTCGTGAAGTCCCTGAACACCTCTGAGGATCTGGGCCTTAGCAAGAAGGAATATTCTGCTCAAGATAATCTGTTGAGAGAGTATTTGTGTGGTCTGTGATAACCCTGCGAATTTAAGGGGTCTCTCCTGTATTTTGCCAATTTAAATCAGATTGTGATTGGTTTCTGACCCAACCAAGAGACAGATTTGATGAAATAAGACTGGTAAAACTCACTATAGGACAAAGGTTGATTTGATAATCATAATTGCATTTCTACTGTATCTATTTTCTTAAGTGTTAGTAGATTTATTAGACTTTTCCTGTGTAACCTATGGCTGATTTGCAGCTTCCTTAGTAATTTCTTAGTAGGCAGCAGCAATTTCTTATATCTTCAGTAATGTCTTCAATGTACATTTTTTATATTAATGATCTCACCAGGAGAAAAAGTGTACGGTGAATGCATGATGGCCATATGGAAAAGACAATGAAGTTTAGTAATTAAAACTGAAAAGGGAAAGAACTATGCAGTAATTAGAACACTGATTAATCAGCTGATAATTTTATCTTGATTAATGCTGCTGATTTTCCTCTTCTTATTGACCTAGGAAAGGTAGGTTTAGACCAATTAAATATAAATTATTCCCTTTTTTCACATTCCAGGCAGCTTCCAGTGTTCTAAGTCATACTACATTTAAGATGTAGCTCTGAATTGCTCTCACTAAATTGGGCAGCTCAACAAAAGGTAAAATAAGGTTTATGTTCCAAACATGCTGATGCTTTTATCTACGGCAGAATCGGACAGAACTGGTTATTTCACTATTATCTGGGGAATATTAAAATTAGATTAAATTGCAGCGGAAAAAATAGAAGACTTTGCCTGTTTGAAACCCCTAACAGTAGGAAAACGAAAAGGATCCGTTCATTTTATTGGGCCCAAGATACGGATGCAGACTGCAGCCCTGGAGCTGGAAGAAGAGGTTCTGTATTAATGCTCCGAGTTCCCTTCATGTGCACAACTTTATTACTCAGGGGGGATTGCTGCTGGTCCCGATCTCACCCCCGTGTCTGTGCACAGACCACAAACAACACCACCTATTCCTGCTCTCCCATGCACAGTTCAGGGATTAAAGCTACTTATTTTAAGCCCCGTGACAGAGGAAGGGGTTTCTGTAGAGGCTCCCTGCACTGCATGGATATGAGACCCAGGGGCTCTCCTGGGGGAGACACCGACATTCCATGATCACAGAACCACCCAGATGTCAAAGATCCTCGGAGAGAAACACCTGGCAAGTACAGGAAAGCTCACATGCAAAACCCAGGTACTTACTTCTGGAAATTCTGGTGGTTTCCTTGCTCTCCCTGCACTTTGACAAAGCAAACCTTTCCCACTATTTGTGCAACATGAATCTAATTCTTCCAGTCACTTTTCAGGTGTCTATGACCACTCCGGGTTCTCTCTTGGATGGAATTACTCCACAGGGCATAATGAATTAATAAAAGAAAAAAAAAATGACCAGGCAGTAGAAAATGTTTTGTTTGAGTATAAATAACTTGTTAACAAGCACATACACGTGTGCATCAGAGAAATATATCTTCCTGAAGCAGAAGTAGCCAAACAAAGAATAGGAAGAAACTAAAACAGCACCAGAGTTTTTACAGTATCAGATCACCCCTGTTCATGAATGTTTCTTCCTCTAATGAAGAAATGGCCCTTCTGTGTCCTCTGGCAAGGGAACAAAATAAAGGATGCCCTAATTTGGAATCCAGTCAGGTGAGTGAAAGTGGACGGATCGACTGCGGGATAGAAAATACTTCATCATTGTGTCCCCACTGCAACCCCAAATTTGGCTGATTGTGAAAAAAAAAAGCAGTTACTGTCGTAACTGATTGCCTTTACTTTAGCAATGACCCAAACCCCACTACTTTACAACTTTTTAGGTGTGTTACTCAGGCCCAGGATGAGCCTCTCACCAAGAGAAATCTTGTTCTTTTACTCCATATATTTGCCCTGCAGCCAAACCAAAAACTTTCAACGTCCCCTTCCAGAGATGCAAATTTCACAATCACAGAATTACGACATGAGGTAGGGTGGACACAAGGCTGGGATGAATTTCCCCGGCTAAACAAAGAAACAGAAATACACCACTAATTCCATCTCTCAGATGTCACACTATATCCTGGCCATGCTGGGCTGGATTGCTCCGGTTCTTTAGGGAGAGGAGTGTGCAAAGCCAGACCTAGTCCGGGCTTGGCAAGAGACAAAGGTGAACGTCTGCAAACCGCGTACAGCTTTAACCACGCATTTTACACGTGACGACACATTTAAAATCAGGTCACGCCACCTCAGTCTGGATGTTCCCGGTACATTTTAGACACCACGGCTTGGGACGGAGCTGGGCTGTGTTTAGGTAGCTGGAAGCACATCTGACTGGGAGCCACCGAAGATGCAAAACAAAAGGAAGCCAAGAATTTGAGAAACGCTAACATAAATAATTTTCAGCTACAGCCACGCAATGCTGCTGAATTACAATTTCCTTGAGAAAGACTAGCAGAGCAGGAGATGCAAAGGACAAATTCAGCTTCAAGTAAGGCAAATCCACGAGAGGCAAACACCACATCCCCAGTCCTCACAATCCCATTTGTGCATCAACCACACAATAGAGCAGAAGGAACAATAGGTGAGACCCTTCACATATTCTCACTCACTGGAAGGCTTTTGTATGCGACTGAGAGCAGAATATAATTCTATATAATTAAGTATAACTACTATACTGGGTTTTAAGTACAACTATATATTAGTAATATCACAAATTGCTACAAGACCACGAGGAAAATGGAAAAAAACTCAGTGACTAGACAGACTATGCCAGAGAGTTTGGAAAAATGCACTGTGCACAGTGCTCATTTTTACATCACTACTTCCACCAGTGTTCTCAAGAAAATGACTAAATGTTGTAGAATTTTAATATAAACTGAGAATCCTAAGATTGATTATCAGTGCTGTTTTACAAACCAACTTCATTTAACAGCAGCACGTTCCAGGATCCCAAATGAAAGGAAAACCAAGGCATTCCTGTTTCAAATAGCTTCAGCTGATCATACACATATTGGCAAAGGGACAAAAAAATATAACAAATCTCAGAAGCAGAGAAGATAACCTTGTTAATTTTAATTAATAATTGAGGACTTGAAGGACTGAAATTTTATACCTTTGTTTCAGAAAAGTCCAGACATTTTACCTCGAGCCCATGCAATGCTCTTGCTTTGGATAACTTTCTAATTAATTTAGACCAGTGACAAGCTCTCAGGTAGAGAAGCTGCTCGGGTTTTCCAGCAGGATCACCATAGGTAAGAACACTGTTATGTTAAGAGCAGGAGTATTAAACTGAATCGATGGCAGGATGCACTGATACACAAGTTAACAGTGCACTGCACCTCCAGTCAACAGGGACCACAGCAAAGCAAAGGGAATGCAACAGACTGGAGAAGATGGAGCAAGAAACCCACAGAAAAAAAACCCCAAAATGCTACCAAGGAAGGTATTTAAAGTTTAGAATGAATAGCACTAAACCTTCTCTTAACAATACTGCAAAAAGGTAAATAACCATCTGATTCACCAATCCTGGACCATAAATAGAAAGACAACAGCAATCACACCCAAGTCTAATACAAAATTCTTTTAAAAATCATCAGATCACACAGTGTGAAGGCAGATTACACTAAATAAAAAAACAACTTTATTAACAGGAAAATGAAAGCCAGGAGGTTACTCATGACCAAGGAAAACATTATATCTATTATGGTAATTAACAACATGCCATATACACTGAAATTACGAGAGGAATTCTATGCATAGTCAAGACAAAACGTTGCTCCAAACCCATGGAAAATTCAAGAAGAACTGGATTTTCAGCCAGGCTCCAGGACTAGAAGTCCAGCTGAGCTCCTCAGGAGTTTTACCAGACAGGGCACAGAGCTTACTTTGGCTTGGCTAAAAAAGGGCTTCAAGGTAATGAAAAGTCTGTGAAATCAGCAAAGAAAACACTGAAGGTGATTGGATGAGGTGGTTGATAAACTAAAGGGAGTGGGAACAGTGTTGTAAGTTAAACAAATATAACAAATATTCTAAAACAAGAAGGAGAATGCCTGGAGAAGAATCAAAGTACTGCACTAGCAAACTATCCCAAACAGCATCAACCAGATCCATTTGGAGCCAGTTATTGTACAGGAATTAAAAATCCCTCAGGGAAACCTTCCCAGGGAAGCCAAGGCATCAACATTTACCCAAGCCTGTCATGTACCACACCATTTCCCCCCCCTTTCATCACTTGTGCAATTCCACACAAACTCATGCTCAGCATTAGCAGCTCCAGTGGTAAAAGGAGCACATGTGAACAAAGAGTCAACGATCGAGGGAGATGAGTCTTGGAAAATTAAAAGGTGATGATTTAATCTCAGGGAGATTCAACGCTATAAACAAGATAATCTGTGATCTCAACCTCTTGTTACCCATTATCTGAGGTACAGACTCAATAGACTCACAGATCCCAATCTTGTGCCAAGAATTCAATCTGATACATGAGGGATAAATGTGGTAAAAGAGCACCATGGGAATAGAGCAGCTACGGGATGTGCCTCCCAATGCTCCAGGGATTACCAGGGCCAGCAGGGTGTCCAAGCCAGTGAACACACCTCAACAGTAAGGGATGCTCCAGGTCTGGATGAGAGCGACAGGGAGGAGAGCTCCAGAGACACGGAGCTACAAATCACTCCAGAGGAGCACAGTGCTCCCAAATCCCGGCTGAACGATGAACACCAGCAGAACTTACCCACCTGTGGGTCACAGGGAGTGAACTGGCTGCATCTGAAGAACACCCAGTTAGTTAAACTGTATGAACCTCTAGGATTCAACCAACTCCCACTTTCACGAGCACAGTTAAGGTATTGCTTGTTCGTGCAATGCTCCGTGTTGAGCTGGCTTGAAGAAACTCTCCCTCTGCCACCCAACAGCAAACGACTTTCTAGTCCCATATCAAGCCTTGGTTGGTTTTCAGACTTGAAAAATTGCATTCCTAAACAATGTAACATTCCAGGACAATTCTCCTCCGGAAGAAACAAGCTACAGCTCACAGCTCTCAACAAATGCCCTCAGCGTTTCCTTCCCACCGTTCCCGGTAGTTCACAGCTCTCAACAAATGGCACCATTTACGCTTTTCCCCTGCCCTTCCAACAGCTCGTGTTCCTCACTCCCAGCACCACTGAAGGCTCCTCTGGAGTCCCACCAGAATGTTTTTTCCATGCCCGTAGTTCCCAGCTAACCGAACACACTCTCAATCCTCTACACAACTTCAACCTCTCCTTCCAGCGATTTTTTTTCCTCCCAGTCTCAGCAACCCACAATTCCACACCCGGGCACACTTGTATTTCTTCTCAGGGCAGCCATGATCGCCCTTGGTCAAAATTATTCCGTACTTTTCTGCAGCCCCAACAGCACTTTTCACAGCCAGGATTGTTCTCCACATTGTTGTCTGCAGTCAAAGTCACTCAAAAATTCCTATGGTCCCAGCAGCACTAAAAATACATAACAGCCTCCTTACAATAATGGCTGTGAATCACAGCATCCCTCAGCTGACATAAGTAGTTAAAATAGTTGAAAAAAAAAGTTAAAATAAAACTTTTTAAAAGTTCAAGTGAGAAATGAAAAAAGGTTGAAAAGGACTCCCCTACCGTCTAACAATATTAAAGTCTGCCTCAAATTTACAAACGTACTCAGCAACATCAAACGCGCCGGCTTCAAACACACGCGGCAGCTTCAAACCTGGCAGCTTCAAATGCGGCAGCTTCAAACACACGCGGCAGCTTCAAACGCGGCAGCTTCAAACACTTTTGTGGCAGCCATCTTGCACACGCTCAAAAGAGCACAACCTTAGAAACCTTAGGCAGGCACCTTATCCACGAGGCTACACAGAGGCTTTGTTACAAAAGGGAATTATTGGGATTTGCAGACGTTAAATTAGCCCGTAGAGGGAGCTCACACCGTCCCATAAATGTACAGTAATTGGAACATACTGTAATTTAAAACATTTCTCTATTAAGCTCTCTGTAGAGAGGCTACAGAGGTCAGAGTAGAGCGTTCCTTACTTCACACCAACCTCTGTGAGCCCATCAAATTTCATTCAAATTAGGCTCCATTGGCCACGTATTTTGTGGCTCCAACAAACAGAAGAAGAGGTGTTTGGCCGTGTATTCTCCACAACAAGCACGGCTCCTCATAATCATCATCTGCGCCTGAGGTTGGAACAAGAAAGTCTATGTCGGAGCGCGGGAAGAACAAAGAGCCGCCGGTCGGAATTGTCATGGCAATGCCCTCGATCTCCCCACACGTTCCTTCTTTCAGGCAGCGATGGTTGTGCTCTTTTTATAACTTGACTAGAGCTGCTCCGGCGTCTCTCAGGTTTCTGTGCTACATGCAGTGCTT
The DNA here is from genome assembly GCA_036023395.1 of Myiotriccus ornatus. Taxonomy (NCBI): domain Eukaryota; kingdom Metazoa; phylum Chordata; class Aves; order Passeriformes; family Tyrannidae; genus Myiotriccus; species Myiotriccus ornatus. The sequence continues at coordinate 3,422,659 of JAYRBT010000114.1, read as the reverse complement.
TCAAAGACTATTATAATAGTGTGCTTGATATTCAAAGGTTGACGATGGAAATTGGTGCCTACTGGACATTATTTAATGAAGCCACGAGTAAACAATGACCCAAATTCCTCTGGAAACGTGGAACAGAACGGCTACTCTACAGAAGAGCACGTACAATAAATGTGAAGGGAAAAGGCAATTTCTAATTCCGTATCACAAAAGCCACGCTGGAGAGAAAGCCATACCCTTAGCTGGAAGAGTTCTGAACACAGACATTGATTTACATCGCCCAAACCCGAACGGCAGAGCCCACTCAGCCCGTAGGAAGGACGTTGCCTTCCCTCAGCCTCAATGCACAATAGAGCAAAACAGTGTGCAAGGAAATAAGAAAAAATGTTAGCAAAGAGAGGTTTTGTTCCATTTAACATAATCTGGGACATTCTAAGCATTGCACAGACTGATGAGAATTCAATATTAAGTTGTATTTTCTACACCATAACGAAGCCAGCACCCATTTCCTTCTCGGCTTGGCTTTGGAAATTCAAGTGCCTACGTCTTTTGGAGACTTGGTGCCTCCCATTTTGCAACGGTAATTTTTAGTGTTGTTTTAATTTTATTAGGCAAAATATGATTGTTGTGAGAGCCACATAGTCAAATTATCAAGAACCACGAAGGAAAATAACATTGCTATGCCACATCAGGGTATGAACAGCCTTTCTGCTGAAAGCTTCCTCTAGCATCCATATCCATGTGGGCAGACTGTGCCACAAGCATCCAGCAGGATCATATCCTTTGTTTTCACCCCTTGCATCTCATCTCCCCCAAAGCCAGAAGTCAGCTTTACGTTCTCTAAGAAAGCAAACCAAACCATCCACCTCCACTTCTTTCCCCCCCAGTATTACATGATGTGGACATACATTAATACATGTTAGTGAATGTAAATTCCAGCACCGCCACCTTTCAAATCCCAAACTGGAGATGCTGTGTTCCACCCTCTCCTACAGCCCTTGCTCACCCAGCTGCCTCATCGACTCCAACCCAGAAACACCCATTGTCCACGGTGAAACAGCACATTAATCCAGCTGAATGGAGCCAATTAAGAACCTGCTTTAGTGATTACTTGGAGTGGAGGAAGAGTGAACACTAAGTGAGAGTTACAAATCAGAAATCTTTTTAAAAAATAGATGACTCATAAAGCTGTAACGAAACCTGGGAGATCCGCACCACAAGGTGTAGAGCAATGGAGAAAGCTTGGTGGTTCATTCTGACCAGAAAAGCACCGAGTACTTCTCACAAACATGGGTATTTATCTACAGAGTTGAAAATTTTGGGTGCCTGCAGATCAGAGCTGACAATCCCCAAAGAACAGCACCTTTAATGCAATCCAAAATACGTTTCTTAATTATAAGATTAGTATTTACTACTGTATTTTCAGCGTTCCTGCCTCCAAGCCTCTTGGAAATCAGAAGATGCAGAACTAAGAAAAAAGTATTTTAAAAACAAGCAAGGCTTTTTTTTTTCTTTTTCTGCCCCTCCTTTTGAGAAACTCTAATTAAGGATTAGCCCCAGTTTGAGCTGTAGGTCTGGGTGAATAGTTCTACACAACTGGTTCATTCAATGTTACTGATCTAGTGCAGAGCCTCACCCACAGGTGTCAGTAGGAAGTTTTGGGAGCTGATCCTCTCCTCCCCTTCTCACAGAACTTGAAGGAAAGGTTGTATATTTGATTCCCAGTAAACTCACAGAAAGAAGAAATCCATTTAGGTTTGCTGGCTAATTTTTCCCCTCTAGATTTATGCCCATCTAAATTTGATTTCTTGCTTAGCAATACAACCCCGTTCCACTTCTCCTCTGAAATGCTTCTGTAGAACTTGAGTTTAACGCACTAAATGAAAAATATTCCCACCTTTATACCTTCAAGCAGCCACAAGAAGAAATAAAATTATGTGAAAGAGAAATTAACAGCTAATAAACTTCCCGGGCTCCAAAGGAGCCCTGAGAAGGGAGCGCAGAGACAAGGCTGTGAGTCAGTGTCTTTTGTGTGGGAGCTCAGCTCTCCGTCAGCGCATCCATCACCTCCCGGGATGCCGATGAACGGAGCGCTAATGCCGACGGGCAAAGGGACCGGCTACGGCTACAGCCCCGGGGTGAGGGGAGAGTGACGTGTCTGCATCTGCTCTGCTGCTCTGAGTCTTCCCAGTTTCCACACCAGTCCCACACACAATGCCAGTTGCTGACTGGAGTTATCTTTGGGCAGACCACGAACACCGTGCGGATGGATGTTTCCAAGGGCTTTGCGGGAAATTTTCAGCGTCCCCGAAGTTGTGTGTGCGTGGAAGGTGCCCCCAGGGCAGAGACCCCGACAAAGGGCGTTTGCTACTGCTCACAAAGCACGGACTTGCCCTGCATCGCCCTGCCGCCCAACTGGGACACGTTCTGAAGGGTATTCCAAAAGCATCTCCAAGAAATCAGTGTCATTCTCTAAGGGTGTCTGATTGGCATAAAATTACAAGGACTGCAGGGAAGATGATTAGCAGGATCGTGCCTTCCTGGCCATCCATCTCCGGTGCCTGCACGAGGTCCCCGACCCCTGTCAGACACCACACTGGCCTGGACAAGACGAAGTGAACTTCCTAATAAAAGAAATTCTAAAATCATGCGTAACTGTAAATTTGTCACCCAGCTTTTATTAAATCAGCTCCATCCCCTTCCAAAGCCCTGGGAGCCAAGGAGTCAGACAGCAGCTGCACAAAGGATCGTTTGGGCTGGAGCATCTGAACACCGAGAGGGAGTTCTTGCCTGGCATCTTTCTTTTTTATTTTCCCTCCCTAACAGGTTAAATGTGAAAACCCAGAGAAACTAAATAATGACTTATCTTGTATACACAGTATGTGCTGCTTCTGTTTAGGGACCATCTGTGAATGTATTTCACACAGCAAACATTCCTCGTGTAATAACAACGATCTGAAGGCTGGAATTTGTTTGGGGGGGGGGTTTCTGGGTTTCTTTTTTTTCCTCAGAAGTAAATTAAAGGGGAAAAAAAAAATCCATTTCAGTTGTACTGCTAGAAGCCTGGAGGTCAGTTTATTCTAAGTAGGCATCACTGATGGTGGCAAAGAGATATTTTAAGAAAGCTTATTTGTGTACAATATCCACAGGCCATCCACCTCAACTATTTATATGAATTCTTCAGTTGGTGTACAGCTGGGTGAGCAAAAATGAAAAGCCAGATTACCATTTATCATCCTCTAAACACTCGATTTTTCAAAACATGGGAACCAGTGATTTATTTTTTTTAAATATATGTGCCACTGTAGTATTTTTTAAAGCAAATTTTTAGATGCTATCTCCATTTTTTGATGCATTCATCTCGCACTTAGAACACGTGCAAAAGTCAAATAAAAACTTTCCTGTTAAATATAACTGCAGTGTAGCAGGAGTGCTTCTGGAATGCAGTTTAAACACCGTTTTCAGCGTGTGATTCCATTGTCCTGACACTGTAATCTCCTCTCGGGTGTTGTGTGGAATTTGCAGCATTTTAGTCTGTTTGTGATTCTGCCTCTTACCTGGTGTTTCGACTCTACTTTCGAGCAATTTTTCCCACTTTCACTTTCCCTCCCACTTGCAGGGATTTTTGTTAGCTGGAGGGTTTTTTCCCTGTGCGCTGCCAAGGCTACGTTTGGGAATGAAATACTTGGTACTGGCACCCTCCTTCCACACCAGCATTCCCTAAAACCTACTTGATCGGCTTTGGTTGGTTTCTCTTACCAGCTCAGTTTACAGGGGTTTGCACAAATGGGAAGCAGGAACCTGCCCACACCTGGCAGTCACTGATGAGTTCGGCACCTCACAGCTCCCCACATTCCAGGGATTTCTGGGCTTTTAAAGGGGTGTAAGTTTGCAGAGGAGCAAACCAATTCCACCAGCAATTCTCTGCGTGTGTATTTTCCATTTTCCACGGGCTTTCAGACAAGCAGACTTCCCAGTGCTCCAAAACTCACTTATTTGACCACAGATCTCACCCACAAAGATGTTTGCAGAGGGAGAGAGCCATGCTGGACTTATTCCACCCACCTCACACGAGCCCCACGTCACACCAAAGGGCAGGAGCCTCCAGCCTTTAGAGATGTCCCCTTTCTGTATTTATACAGTGCCATAAAAACAATCATTATTCCTTCTATTCTAATCATTAGCCAGTCCACCTGCACACTTCACTTGCAGATCACTTTTTCCAATATACCAGTATCTGTTACAGGATTTTTTGACAAAATGCCTATTGGAAGTTAATCTGATGTACTAGTCAATGTGTCTGTAGAATTTACAATATCTGCAGAAAATGTATCTGTAGAAAAACTACAGTAAAAATTAGAAAAACTAAGTAAAAATCATACTTCAACTCAACTAATACAACAGAAAACAGAAAAAAATCATCAGAGCACCTCATTCAAAATTATGCAGTTATTCTAAAACAAATAAACTAGTTATTGATAATAAGGAACCCTGCTATTTCTATTAAAACCAGTGTAAATCACAGATGAAACTGAACAATGAGATGCCACTACAGCTCATCTCCCTCGGAACAAATTCCTTCTTGGGATCCAAACAATACGCATGAGGAAGTATTTGAATGTAGGGATTGTTTGTACCAGGATTATGTGGGAGAGGAAGGTGCCTCACATCTGAGAGTCCATTAAGAGAATACCTTGGGATACAAAAGGCTTGTGCAGCATAACAGATTTTCTGACAAAAGGAGATTGTCACTCTGGAACCAAATGCTGAATTACTGAAAACTCGTGTCCAACAGGATTATGCAATTTGCCTAATGACAGAAGTCACAGATTGCTGTGACCACTGGAAGAAAAGGTCTGTAAATAACCAAACAATAACAATCGTGTCCAGCAACTCCTCTGGAACAAAATTCAGGCTGGGAAAACTCTGGGGCCAGAATTTCCTGTCATTTATTGCTCTTTCCCTTGGTAATAGCACCACTGAAATCAATACAATTACATCAGGGGAAAGATGAATCTGCCTTCTAGTGTTTCATGAAGTTGGAAGACAAAATTAATGGAAAGCCCTAATATAATATAATTGACACGAGTGCTGCAGAGTCTGTCCCGCACACAGATCCATCAGCTTTGCTCTGCTGCCATAATAAATTGTTTGCAGAGTACAAAGTTAGCTACTAAAGGCAGGCAAGTGAGAACATAATTTAATATGAATGACAGAAACAGGAAAAAAAGATCCCTAAGAGTTACAGTAATAATATCAGGGAAATGTTAATGGTATGATGATGGGTGTAACATTAACTGGGTGTTTGGTCTATCCTCAGCATCAGTTCACAGCGTTTGTAACCATGGGAGCTGATTCCAAAAGGAGATATTCTGTTTTCTAGTGTTACATTTGATATTATGAGATCAGAATTATAACAGAATCAATTGCTCTTTTTTTTTCTTTCTTTCTTTTTTTCTTTTTAGGGAGGGTGTGGAATTGAGGTTTGTGGGTTTGCTATTTGGGGGGAGGTTTTTTTGCATGTAAATCAGATATAACTCACATGCTTTCCTTATCCGGCAAGAGCACTTTAAAAATCAAATCAACCTTTAAGGTCTGGTCCCACAGAACACCCCGGTTTAGAAGGGTGGGTGGCATCCTTAAGACAATTCCCACTGATCACTTCTTAATGGCACTTCCCAACTCCTGGAACATTAAAGGAAAGGTCACACAAAGCCCCTGTGTGCCATCCTTCAGGGCACCCAAACTGTAATGGAACCATATCTATTAACTCAGTCAAATAAATTGTTCCTGTTGCCTTTCCTGAGCCGTGGGAACAAATAGGTTTAAGAGGTGCTTCAGGCTCTGGAGGGGGATCAGGTGGTTGATTGCTGTGGAGGGGGGAGTCACGACTTCCTCATGCTCTGTGTCCCAAAAGCACATCAGGTACAGCTCACAGAAAACTGTTTCCATTATTGGCAAATGTTTTTCCTTCAATCCAGGTTTAAGGATAGGAAATACTTCTCTTTTTCTTATTATTTTTGCCAAAGTAAAAACGTTGCAGTGTATTTCCCCCCTCTCTCAGCTCCAAACGCTACATTTAACTGTTGGAGCCTTTGCAGTGGGACAATCTGCTGTAAACCAGGGGGTTGAGTTACCACAGGTTGTATTTGTGCATTCAGATTTTCACTTCTCCTGGAAAAGTTTGTCAGCTCAACAATAAAAGAGGAAGGAATTTTCCCCAGGATGCTGTGATTTGGACAGATTTTAAGGGCTTGGCAAGGCTCTTTAGAGGAGAGTAGGAGTGGGTGGTGCACACCAAAAGCGAGCTGGAAAGTTTTCCAAGACTTCCAAGATGCTTTTCTGTTTCCATGGAGGACAAACGTCTGCTGGCTGAAGTGCATCATCCTCCTCTGATCCTGTCCCAGCAAACACGTGCATATTTAAAGAGATGTATATTCAAATCCTAAAGCCACCTACAGTGAGCTTAGGCAGCTCCCAGAACTCTGCTTCATCAGTGCATCGATACGGAGTATCGATGGAATATTCCATATATATTCCATATATGGAATATCGAGCACAGCTTCGAGCTAGTGGGACATACTCAAGATAAACACAACATGTTGGACAGCAGGAGGAATTCCTTCACAGCAAGGGTTGTTAAGAGGTCTTTTCCAACCTGCCCGATCCTGTGAAAGGTCATTTTGCCATCTTTGTAAGTTGACTTCTATCCTAATGTTTTCCAGGGCATCTGTGGGGATGTGTAGGAGTTTAACTCATTTTGGTTTGTGCTTTTCCCCTCTGTGTCTTGAAAGGCTTTTAGGCTGAGCCTGGAGTTCTGTCCTAACACTGCAGAGATGGACAGCAAACGGTGATCACATCCCTGATACGTTTCAAGTTTAAACTGAAGAAATATCATTTACATTAAAAGAGAGAGAGAGACAGAGAGAAATGTTAAGTCTGAATAATCAACCACAAACAGCCAGGAAGCAAATTAGCTTAGAAACAAGACCCTTTCTTTAAAAAAACCCAACACCCAAAACCCAAACAAAAAACCCAAACCTAACCACATATATATATATATTTACATTGTGATGTATCCCTGAGCACATCACCCCCTGCAACAGATGCTGCCCCAGCCTCACATGCAGAAATATATGACTGCATTTTGGGGTTAATAATGTCCACATTTCTAACAAATGTCCCATGCTTTTAGGAAAGGAGCCTCAGCCCTGCCTGGGGAACTCCGAGTCCCCAGGGAGCGGCTGGGAAAGGCACACGTGCCCTGAGAAGGGGAGAAGTGTGCTGTGGCAGAGAGGCAGCAGCAGAGGGGCCAGCGTAGGGATTAGAGGCAGGATGGCCAGTAATGTCATCAGTGGGAGGTGTTCTCCAGCTAAAAATCATTCACAGAGTCATTCCTGCGGCAGATCACCTCGGAACGCACTTCAGGCCATTTGTCATGTCCTACAGGTGGAAGCCACGCTAATAGTCGGAAATGAGGGCTCTCCCAGCTGATGATGGGAATATTAGGGAGAATTAAAAATTCTTCCTTTGGAAGAACTGATTGAAACACCTGTCACAGGCCCCTCTGCAGGGCTGGGCTGGCTTTAAACTGGAGCTCAGCCGGACTCTTTCTATGGCAGCGTTTTCTGCAAAAAAAGCTGCTTTATCTATGCATCAGGCAAACCCAAACACAACGTTTTCGATTCAAATTACCAAAATCCAGGTCATGGTATAAGACTCAGCTCCCTTTGAATATTTACTATTTGCTAGGCAATGAATCCCAGCTCACTTCTGCTGTCTGAAGGAAGGCTGACCCTGAAATGACCAAAGCAGTAACCCAAACAGCCATGGAAATAACTCAAGGCGTTTTCACCCTCCATTTAGTTTAGATGTTTCTTACTGTTACAACTGCTATTCCTACAGGATTAATTATAAATAGTTATCTACTGATATCTACAGTAATACATTTTGCTTCTGAGCATGCACCACTGAGTTTTATAATGGGTTGTGTATACACTGCAAATGTTAAACAATATTTTCATTGAATAATGACAGGCAACGTGTATTTGCATTTCCTGTGAGGTTTAATGATGCGGTGGGATAACTGTATGGGAACTGGGAATTAATATGAAGACTTAGTGCCAAAGCCACCTCCAGGACAGCAGGCACACTGCTCATTATCTTAATAGATTTTGAACCCATTTACTCGACGCTAGACTTCGGTTCTTGGGATCAAAAGTCACTTTGTTTTTCCTATACCCTATGTAGAAGCAGAGCTGAATAAAATATATATTGCTTCAACTCGTCTTTTCTCTCTGCAGATGCTCTGGGCTTTTCTCCAGAGGAAGGAGGTTCACCCCGTTTCCCAGTTGCCTCAGTGCTGGGGAACGAGGGGAAGCAAAGGAAACCCACGTAGGGAAGTGATCCCGCCCCACATCCACCACCCGGCAGGGCTTTGCTCGACGGACACCTGTAACGCTTCCCAAGAACTGCAGGAACGCTGCCGTTTCCTTGGACACATCTACTCAAGCATCCACTGCAACTTCAAGCTGGGACAGCAGCAGGAACAGAACTCTTTGTCACGAAAGCTTCAGTTTACAGTTTGCAGAATGTTAAAAACTAGACAGGGAGGAACTAGAAAAACCATCTGCATTTTATCTGCCGAACAATTTTACTTTCCAAACCAAATTAATGTGGTCTTCTCTCTTCACTGCCAAGTCCCTCCAAGACTACTGCAAACCTCCCAGCTTCCCAGGTTTACGAGCTACAACCTGCTTCTAAATAATAGCACATATCCCTCAGTCTCCCCATTTCTCCTGGTAACTTAGAATTTTATTTTCAAAGCTCAAGGTGAGGCATTTAAAGCAGCCACACTTCCAACCACAGGGAACTTTCAAACTTGTTTTTGCTTTCTCCCCTCTCTTCCTGTGAGCCTTGTCCATGGCACAATCTGCTGCATTCATTTTACAGTGATATTTTAGTGTTTCCTCTCACAGAATTTTAATGTGTTTAATCTGACAATCTGAAGTCTAAAATATGCACAGACCCATTTTTCTGAGTTGTTATGAAGTCTTAGAGCCCCTGCCTTACATTACTTTCCCTGAAATCAATACAATTACACCTGATAAACATTCTTCTCATGTAAATTAAAAGAAAATATCTCTCCAGTTGACTATTTCCAATGCTCTGTAAGTGGACATACAATGGGAGGCAGCACCACGGAAAATAAAGTGTTAAGCTCCCTAAAAGGAGAAATTTGTTTGATGGAGCACTGGCACTGACCAAGAATAAAAGTGATTCCTGAAAAAATGGCATCTTCACCTGGTGATACATAACAAAAGGACTTTTCCCACTGGTGTCAATGGGAATAAAACTGTGCAGAAGAGCACAAAAGTTCACATCTGCCCTAAGCTGGGACCTTCCCCGTGTCCAGAGCTGGACAGGAACATGCAGGAGCCACTGCAGGCCTGTTTGGACTAAACATTATCCAAGATACAAACACACATCCCTTAATCTTTGGTCCATCGGTGCTGCACTTGTAGACATTTACTACAAAAGCTGACTCCTGGAACAGAGCCACAAGTGGAATTTAAATTGTTTTCAACACCACCCTCAGTACCAAAAGCAGTTCTGTCTGTGGTGTTCCCAACCAGCACCCCCACTGCAGGAGCAGACTGGAAGCATCGCCAGTGTCTGGTCATTAATAACTTCTTTCATTATGTACTGTCTACATGGGAGTCTGTATTTAATCTCCTGTTCAAGAAGGTGAGGGTGAAAGCACATGACCCCAAATTTCATGGTTAACTGTGTGTCCCTTAAGCAGTTCTTTGGTGCTGTCTGGAAGCCAATGTGTGTTTGTGCTTAGAAAATTGAGAAAAGAGAAAATACAGCACCTCCAAGAGCACTTGTACAGCAGCTCTGCTCTCTGGATAAAACTCACACCTGTGCAATAAAGCAGCGTGGTCTCAAACCCCACACAACTCCATGGCACCTAAATCTTTGCACTGTCTCTGCATGGGGCAAGTTCCACCACTTCAATCTCACTCACGTGGACTCAGTAACAAAGTCCTTCTTTTGACTAAAGTTATTTTCCATTTTGTTCCACTTTGGCTCTGCAATCCTGTTCATGAGAAAGATAACTTACAGTTCCCTCCCCTACACTTGCAACTTGTCAATCAGAAGCAATTTGGTTTTTTCTCAAATTATATCTCAGCACACAAACACATTCAAACGCTGGATTTATTTATCCAGTCTAAATCCCTGTCTGGCACTGCTACTTCAGCCATCTCAGTGTGAAACAGATGCAGGAGTTTTTCCCTTTACCAAAAGTGGATTATCCAAGAGTGTAACTTCACTGGAGAGGGTTTGGGTGGTCTGTGCTCACCGCCCATGAGGGAGGATTGTCCTGACAGCACATTCAGGTTTTCAACAAGGTCTGTCATTCAAATTCCTTTCTCTGTGTAACATCCTCACTTAAAACCAATAAACACCAACCTGAAGCTCTTAAGTCCACAGAAATGAAGATTACACACCGCTAGAAGTGGTGCTGAATCAAAGTATCATTTGTCTGTTATTATCAGAGGCTGTGTTTGGTGGATAAGGCCCTGGGCCTGAAGGAATTGAGATTCATTCCCTGTGCTGTCCCAGACCTCAGCTGTGACCTCTGGCAAGGCACCCAATTGCCTTGTCCTCAATTTCCCCCTCCGAAGCAGGGACAGCTGCGGCTCCATCTGTACCGAGGGATGTGCAGCCATGTGGGCACGGCCACTTCACGCAACGGGGCAACCCGAGTTTGGGCAGCAGGTACTGTGGAGGAGGTGGAATTCCTATGAAACTGCTCATGCAGGAGGGGTAATTCTTTCTCAGGGCCCTTTCCCCTCCAGTGGAACACTTCCCTCATGAAATGGAGACCCTCACCGTCTTCTCTCTCCAAACCTTTGTCCACCTTGCCAATTCAGACCAAGACTTTTCCCTCATCATACAACATGCCTTATCCACAGCTTGAACATACAGACACCCCACCACAGGCAGTAACAACTGAGACAACGTGGATTAACCCGTGTCTTACCTTTACATGGCTCAGAAAACAGCACTGGTGCCAGCCAAAGGGAGGTCCTGGTGCTCTGTAACCAACCCCTGCTTCCTGGTGCAGAGGTCCCCTGGAGGTGGGCATGGCCCCAGGCTGCAGGTGCCAATCTTTTCCTTGCTAACCAACTCCTCGGGGAAGCAAAAGACTCTGGTGCCCCCCACACCTCTTAAAGAGGTGCCATTTCCATAAATCCCACCCACTCTGAGTGACAAGTGGCAAAAGGTGCCCCTGTGAATGCAGCTCCTTCTGAGCACAGACTGGCCTTAAAGCCTGTAAAAACCAGACCAGAGCTTCACTTGTGTTTGTTTAGACCCGAGGACTCCTTTTGCTATGGCTGCAGAGGGAGAATATGCAAGATAAATTGTCCTGTGTCTCAGTAAAAGACACCTGCAATCACAAACCAGGAAAGAGAGGAGGAATAATCCTGAGTCTTTTATCTAGTTGAAAACTGACCTTCCTTAGCTTGAAACTGCCTGCAGGAGTCCCAGGACAGGTTGTTCTGACATTCTTTTAACATCGTTTCATCAGCACAGCCAAAACTAATCACAAGAATATTACCCGATGACAGGTGCATTTATTCTGTCAATTAAATCAGATGGTTAAATCGAAATGTGCCCCAAATCTCTCCTGTTTGCATTATCCATATTGGCATTTCTTGGCTGTGGTTCATTGCTGGCTGGAAGTCATCCAGCCCCTGCAGAGTCACTTTGCAATCCTGTGCCAGCAACTTTCCATGCTCTGCAGCAGCGGCTACAGCGGGACCAGGGTGGGCCTGCAGGCCTGACCTGGAATGGTACTTTGCTTCACTCAGATTTATTTAAGACAAAAAAAAGAAAAAAAAAAAAAGAGAGAAGAAGAAATCCCTCTCAGTGAAGGAGACTTAGATCAATGCTTTTGAAATGGAAAAGGATATATCACTTCCCACCTAAGCACCTGTGACGTGCATGCATTAAAAGACAGGGGCAATAGAGACTTTTAACACTGGCAAGTGACTACTAGGCAAGAATAAAAAGTAAAATCTAACCTCACTTCTTTAAAACCTATTTTCTGTGGGGGGAGCAAAAAGGTGTTGCTCTTAATCCATCAGAAAGATGAGAAGAGCAATGGACATTAGGGTATAACTGCAATAGGAATCAACCAGAACTGAAGCACATCATAATCCCTTTTGTCACCAGGAGAAAGATGGGTCAGCCCCCTGGACCAGGGATGGGATACATGGAAGGATAAATATATATAAGCATTGTTTTGTTATGTATTCTCTCAACTTTTTCTTGGTAGTCTGAAACATTTCCCTTGTACTCTGATTTTGCCAACATTCACACACTCACCCACTGGGAAAACTAACACCAAAACATGTCTTCTGAAGAGCTTCCACGTAGTGAAGTAGATACCTTTTCCCACTAGGTTTTAAGACTTGTTACTTTTTTGAACTAAGAAATAACAGGCTTAGTCCAGCCCTCGAGAGCGTCTGCACAACTCACAGGAAACCTGATACCAGTTCTGACTAACACAGAACACAGTCCCATAAAACATCTGTTAAAAGCACATGTATATTTTTCCTTTCAGTGTCTGGTATGTGCCTAGACAGCAATGAGTCCTGGACATGTTAGTCAGCGATTTTTCAAAGCGACACATTCCTAAACCATTTTCCAGGATTCTGTTGCTCATTCCCCACTGGCTGTAGAGCTGCTGCTGTGTCTAAGTCCACAAGGACCCCGTGAAACTTCAGCAATGCCATTCACCTTTGATTTGAAGTTTGTGGGGTCCGTGTTAGGCTTGGACACTACAAACCAGGAAGCTAAGAATTTATTATTCAGCTCCCACGTTTATCCAAAAGACCAACCACAGAAGGCCATAGTTCCACGTGTGCTTCCCTGCACAGGCAGCCCCCGAGCCTGAGGCCATCCCTGGTACCCTGCAGCTCTGCAACACGGCTCAGGAGCTGTGTGAGGGAGTGCTGGGGGTGAGGAGCCTTGCCAGGGCTTTCTCCTCTTGGCTGTTTCTACAGAAGCTGCATTTGAGCTCAGAGGTCCAGACCTCGTCCTCAGCCACGAGTGTGCCGGTGCCTGACCATGTACCCCGATGGTCCTGAGCTAACCCACCTTCCTGCCTTGAGCTGACCGCTCTCTTTGCCGTGGATCAGCCCAGTGACCTGTTGTTATCCCCACTCACCTTCCCATCTCCGTTCCAGAGGTGTCCTTGGCTCGTGCTGGTGCTGCAGGACTGGGCCCTGTTTTGGGGAGCCCACCCCCCTGCCGGCCTCGCTGTGCCCCTCAGCTCCTGGTTCTCCTGGAGAAACACCCCCCACCGCTCCCTGGCCCAGCATGAACGTGGAATGTGTCCCTGTCTTTGAAAGGAAAGCACGAATGGAGTCACCTTTGCTCCGAAGGTCCCCGAGCGGCCGCGGTGCCGGTCACATCCCGTGTCTCCAGCCCTGACGGAGCGAGGGTGGCCCAGGGGAGCAAAGAGCCCCACCTCGGGTCAACACCAGCATAACTCTGACACTCCACAGAGTTTTACTGCAGGCTCCTAAAATAAAGTAAAAATGCATAATTAACCATTTCTATCAAATCCCCATTACTCACCCTTTATGAGAAACATCATAACAAGGTTCCACTTATAGTGTAATATTAAATACCTGAAAATTAGTTCATGACCCATCTTCTGATGGATGTGGTCTCACATTCCAAAGCAAGTTATCAGTTAATAAATATCATAAATCTAGTTATTATTATTTAAAGGCAAGGATTAATGAAAAAGAGGTGCTGATTATTTCATCCTGAGGTCAAAGCCAATCCTTACATCTGTCCTAAATTCAGCAGGGTGCAAGTCCAAGTTTTTGCACGTACACATGAAATTGTAACTGTGGCTTTAAAGTGGCAGGTACACATTGATTTTAAACAGGAGAAAGCTCTGTAGAACAACTCTGTATTAAGGGTGACACCACTTATCTCCTCAGTGCTGCTCCCAAGGCCTTTTCTCTCTGCTCTAAATGGTTTTGATCCCACTTCCTAATTAATCTACCTGTAAGAAAGCCAGCAATATTCAGCTAAGTAAAAATTATCTTTATTTCCCTAGCTGTGTGCTTTCATCTGTTGCACCGGGGAGGAACTCCTCAGGCAGTGCAGTGTGTTTAGCCATATTTGTATTTGCCACCTGAAAGATAAGAATGTTTACCTTATTTTTTAAATATAACTCCTTAAGTTGAAAGGCTCTTCAGGCCTGCAGTGGAGCTGGTTGGAGTTGTGTGTGCACCAAGAATGTGCTCTTACAATTTGTCAGCCACAGCAATTTTAAAGCTTAATCAATGGACTCATGGAAAAGAAAAATATTTAAAAGGTGCCTTTTCTGGTAGCTCCCAAAAATGTAGAAAAAAATATTAATGGCTGATATAAATCTTAAACTCCACGTATTTTTACCATTTTTGAGCAGTTCCACTGGTCAGATACATCTTTACTTTATATCCCAATACAAGAGAATATTCCAGACCCTCCCAACAACCTATGGGTAAAGCCTGTTTATTTTAACGTCACACTAACAGAATATAAATCACAGTTGGGAAATTATGGGTATTTTTAAGGCAAAATATTAAATTTTGCTGCTGAGAGACCTTCAGAAAGAGTTGGTGCAAAAGTGCTATTCTTATGCAAGGCCATGCAGTAAAAATACATAAGAATAACCAGAGAACAAGTTAAAGCAGCAGTGAAAGCATAATTACCCTTTGCTTTCATTACCCAAACCCACAGCTTTCCCGAGACACCGGCTAATATCTATGATTTTAAAAATAGCATAATATGCATTATACATTCATTCTTCTGTCGAACATAAATTATATATCTGGGAGATTACACATTGTGCTTAAAAAAATGAGGGGGGGGGGAGACCCAGAACCCCCCACATACATGATGTTTTTATTTTCTCCTGCGTTCCACACCCTTCTGACGTGCCCATAACGCTGATGCCCATTTAGGGGAATATGTTGTTGGACGACAGCACAGCAATGTTAAGTAAGGCAACCATATGTTTCCTGCTTTTGCCATACTGTTGGTGAGTGCCCCTGACTCTGGGTGGATTAGATTCCCCATCAGTTTGCCTTTTGCAGGTATTTTGCTGCTGCAATGCAGAACAGAGGTTTCCAAAGGCTGAGCTCCCCAGTGCACTAAGCAGCAGCAGCTCCCGGGTTTCCCTCATGACAGAGGGTCTGCTCCAGGCTCTTCCCTCACACAGTTACCTCAGACATCATCCAAGGGAATGCCTGCACACTGAGCACCTAAAGGAAGGACTGGGATACTCAGATCTACCTGATTTTGATCATTCTTTTGGGTTTGTTTTTCACCTGGGCACTGCCCACCTACAGCACACAAAGTCAGGACTCTTTAAGTACAGCCAGAGTCAAAGCCTTATTTGAAGGTACATTTAATTTTTATCCAGCTTGAAAAGCAGCAATGAGGTAAAAATGAACGTAAAGCAAAGTGTATCAGCTAAAAATCAACCCTGCCTTAACCCACCCCAAAGCCTGGGGAGATTTCAAGGGGTTTTACGGTTGTGAAGACTCCAACTCCCCATGCCCCTTCTCCACACAGATTAAAGCGCAGGGGCCCAGTGTCTCCAAAAAGAAAGGAACAAGAGGGAAAAAATAAATACAACACAAGTAGAGAAAGTCTAAGTTCGTATTTTTATGTTAATGTGCTGGTAAGGAAAGGGCCTCATTTGGGAAGTCATAAAAAAAACGTTAGCAGATCTCCAAGTTAGAGCAGAGAAGCTTTTCCTGCAGATGGAGGGTTTAAAAGAAGTAAAATGATAACCACATAGTCAAGAGACTAGAAAAGAGACCTTGATGTTTGATAGTTGTAATAACCTGCAGAGTGCTCTAATGGCTCAGGGATCAGGTGCAGAACTATAGCAATAACAAGAGCTGAATAATTATCTCAGCCATATCTGTATCACCACAGTCCCAGAGTATGAACTATATAAGGAGGCTTCTGCTGCCTCTCCAAGATTTCCTGAAATGTTAAATCACTGAATTGGGAGCACTTCCAGCATTAGTACTGCCCAGTTAGAAAGAAATAAAGCCCAGAATCCTCCAGTGGCAGTTCTAATGTCTTTGTTAATTATGAATTATGGGTAAACATGCAGACTCACAGAGGTCACGGCTGTCAGCAACAATACTTTTCAAGAAGGATTTTTATGAGGGTCTTTTTCATTTTGCCATAATGTCCTTTACATATACATAAAACGCACCGAGAATACAAAAAATAGTGTTTGTTTTTAGGGAGGCTGTAATTATTTCCCACTTGTTTTCCACCCTGTGTTGCAGCCACGGCCCCGCTGCCAGGCCGACCCCGTTGTTAAGTGTGAGCTCCTCTGTGAATCCCAAGAGCTGCACAGTTCCAGGGACCGGGCAGGAGGAGGCACCGGGGCCGGGGGTGGGTGAACGGTCACACACTGCGGTGATGAGAAAGTTGTGGGGTTTGCAGGAACGGCCACTCAGGATGCCACCAGCTCCTGTCACCCTTCACACAGCCCAGAGGAACAAAGGCTGCACACAGCATGCTTGATTAACCTCACCTAAATGGCAGTGCTGATCTCAAATCTGTCCCAGGAGTGGATATAAACAGGATTAAAATCGTATTATGTGTGGAACCTGCCCAACAAAAGCAACTGGCACAAAATCATTTTAATTAGGTGGCAGCGGCTGTAACTCATTCAACTTTGGCATTAATTCTTCTCTGCCCCATTAAAGAACTTTTGGGGCTCTCTGTGAGTGGCAGAAGGAATAAAGGAGATTTGGAGATGACACTGAACAAGACACTGCCACAACTGCTGGCTGGTTTGTCCCAGTGGAACTTGAGGACAGCACTCCAAAGAGCTGGTGAAGGGCACGGCTTTCACTCACAGTGTGCAGGGTAGGCAGCAGGCTTGTAAAAATGACAGTGGAGTTCTCACACAAAAAACAGTTTCCAGACACCTTTTACCACTGGCTGAGTGGCTTGAAATCTCTCCACGAGTTGAGAAACCACGAGACCTTCAACAACATATGGTTCCACCTCAGTTCTGAGTCCATTAAAGAAAATTGTAGAAGATACCTTTTCAGGACTGCAAAAGGAGAACTCTCCTCTGGCTCTAGATAAATTTTCCCCATTTTGTAAGGGGAGTGTGATAATAAAGAACTATCAGGCATGGGATCATTCTCCTGGGTCAAAACAAGCTGATCCCTTAAACCCTTGTGAGCACAAGTATAACAGACACAGTCTAGTGAAGCTGCTACAGGTTTATCCATGATCACTCCTGTTTCCCAGGAAAGTCAAATCCTAAACACAACCCTGCAGAACGTGCAGTTTGTTCTTCCAAATAATGATAAATGTTGTAGGGAAAAACAGAAATCAAAAAGCCCCCTGAAAATTGATTTAGAAGCTTGGAATATTTTTCGCAGCCCTGTTGATGACCAATAATAAAGTTTAATCCTCTGAAATACAACAACAAAAATTTTTTTAGCATCAACCTCTCTAAGTTGAAGAAAACCTGGCAAAGAAAAGCAGTAACTACACAGCCCCTGCCCTTTCTTGGAAGCAACAGCAACTGCAGAAACAAACTATTAAGAGAGGTTGAAATCCTTATCCCTTTCCTTGGCACAGACTGTAAACCCCTGTAATCTGCAGTCTATTCCATAGGGGGCACATTGGCAACGTGGGAATGTCACAAGCAGAAAAACATATTTTTCATACCCAAATATCACTAGCAGGTAAGAGGACTGACCATTATGTTACACAATAAAGATAAGTCATGTGTACTTGAATAGTTAACAGATGGACTAATTAGAGGCTGAATTATTTGTGGTGTAACTGATAGCTGGTGAAATCAAGGTTACTGAGGGAAATGGACTTGACTTTGGAAAGAAATCCAGAGGGTGTTTGCAGGGCGAAGGCAAACTGCTTCTCCAAAGAAAGGGTTAACGAGCAATGAGAGAACAGAAGTGCATCTAATTAAAAGGCACACCAAGGCATGCAGACAGAATGCAAGGGTAAGCAAATGGCACGGGCCACATTTGCCTGCAGTTCATGAGGAGGCAAATGTGGGGTGATGTGCAGATAACTGTGCAAAGGGCAGGGGGCAGAAGGGAAAAACAAGCTTCCACCTTAATAAGATGTTGCATTTTTGGCCCAAACGGTGCAAATAAATATATACAGGCACACAGTGAGAAAAACAGAGATGTGAAAAGGACAGGAGTCGTCTGTTTGGGGGCACCTCTGAAAAGAAACGCTGTGCGATGACCTGGTTCAAGACACAAAAGCTACACAGATAAACGTGGATTTTCTCTCATTTCAAGGAGTTTATTAGCTTGCATGATGACCTTTGGAAATATCTCCTCCCCCCAGATTGCCAGCATAAAAAAATGCCCAAGGGAAAGATAACATTGCTACATGGGCAGGTATCATTGTCTAACCCCCGAAAGGCACAAAGGGCCTAAAATGCAAAACACAAGTGAGATTAGAATTGTCTCTCTGTGACAGGATCTACTATTACATGTTCGTGGAGCCTGTAGTAGCTGAAACTATCACTGGCTGGGCTCACAGAGCACAGACAATACTAAGAATGAAAAGGAAATACTCGTAACTGTTATCCCTGCAAACCCTTTTGCAGCTGCAGCTCTGGGTCAGCAGTTGTCAACAGACTGTAGAACCCATGTAGGAAACTCCAGAAAAAATGCTATTGTGTAAAGGCTTCAAAAATGATCCTGAAATGGCAAGATTCGAATCAAAAGAGACCCAAACTAGGAAGGACCTGCTTTTAGTGGGCAGGCATTTGAGAGCACTTTCAAGTAGTGGAACCAAAGCTAAAAGGAGTGTAAAATTGGCCAAGTATTCTCTCTTTCCAGAACAAAATCTGACAAGCCAGAGGAGATGCACAGAGTGACTCAACGTTACACAAAGCTTGAGAGAGTAATTCCAAACAACTGGGCAGAAGGAACAAAAAGCTGAAGCACCTCCAAGAATACACAGATATATATGTATATATATATTTACACGCACGTGTGTGTGGAGATGAAAATGCTACCTTAGGCAATAATCCATTTGGGCATTGGGAAAGGCAAGAAAACAGCCTAAGGTATTTTATTTTAGCTTTATTTTAGGCTGAAAGATGCCACAGATGGGCAAGGGTTAAACCCAAGCTCTCCTGTGAAGTACACGCTGAACCACAGTGAAAACTTCTCTTCAGGTGTGAAACGCACTGGTGCAAACACAACAAACACACACTCTGGAATCACATCCCATCGCTCTGGTTTTGGATCTCAAATTGGTATATTTTTATTTGTGTTCCATGGAGAAGGTCCCCCCTTGCTCAGGGAGCCCTTCCCTCAGAGTTTGGCCTCCCCCTCACGGACAGGGACGGTGCCTTTGCAGTGACCAACCCGGGCTTTCAAACGGCATTTTGGTGCCTTTCTAATTGAGCTGTTGGGTGATGCTGTGGCAGCAATGTAATAACACTTTATAAATCATATTTGTTTGGAGTGGGATTCCTGATGGGTTAATATCTCATAAATAGGCCGTGATTGCTCTCATTTCTAGGTTACACACAACATCTAATCCTCCAGCTATTCAGGGGCACTGGCTCACACACTCTCCGAGGCCCCAGACAGAAAACCACACTTTGCTGGAATTTGGTACATTTGTTGACCCATAAAACCCAAGTAGTTGAAGCAGTTGTAAAACGTCACAGAAATACTTACAAAAGAAAAGTTATAAAAGTAAACTGTAAACTGGCTGGAAACAAAGCAGCAAACCGTTACCTTAAACATACCCCAAACATACCCACAGCTAGCAGAGACAAAGCTCTGTAAGGAACATACTGGATACATCACTTTGCCCACGGCAAAATAAATGCAGGGAGCCTGTCCAGTCTCGTCAGTTAATCCCGTTTCTTGGCAGAGACCTGGATCCCAGATACGGCTCCAGAGCTGTGGATCCGTCTCATGGAACCAACTATGCAAACAGTTAATTTTTTCAAGCTGACAACCAAACTTCAAAAAACCTCACAACAATACTGGTGGCTTGGATCAACCCAAGAATAGTCTTTACAGCAAAACAAAATTACCATTTCACACTCTAAGGAGGAAATTAGATTTGTTACAAAATGAAAGCGCTTTGTTGCAAAATGTAGAAATGAAACATTTCTGGGGTGGCTGAAAAAAAAAAATCCATTGAATCTGAACTGAATTCACAAATAATTTTGGCTCCTCAACTTCACACAATGAGCCTCTTGGCTGATTACTGCAATCCTTAATTAGGAATGAAGCCGCGCTCGCTGAACGAGGGCAAGCGCGGATATCACAGATGTTCCCACCCCGAGGAGCACACCCCGAGCTCTGCTCCCTGTGCTCACCCTGCCCTCCTGAACCTGCCACACAGGAGGGTCTTTGGTCTGGGAGAGGCCAGCGATGGTGCAGGAGACCGGCTGTGACCAGCAGAGACAACGTCCAGCCTGGAAGGAGACACGTCCCAGTCCTAAACTGCACGGGACAGTGCCCAGCACGCCCCAGCTCTCCTCTCCTCCACAGCTGCACTTCCTCCTCAACAGAACCAGCATGTGAAGGAAATGGGATCTCATTTGGTTAGGATGCAACAGAGAAGACCACAGCCTTCTAAGATTACTTACTTCTCCGGAGAAAAGGGAGCATGAAGGATGAGTAGAAAAGAAAATGTCACAGCAGCAGGTCCTCAGCTATGGGACTTGCTCTGACAAGCAAAAGAACAAACAGGGAGCAACTACTTTAAAACACAGGTGCCAACTCAGAGGGAAGCAAACCCACAGAAAGGTTTTGCTCGAGCAGGATGAAAAGGAAGACACGGATGGAGAGGAAGAGAAATGCTCTTCCCATTCTGAACCCTCGGAAATCAGGACCAGAAAAAGATGGGCACAGTTGGACTCTGAGCCTTTCAGTGAATGGCAGTCCTCAAATGCTCAGAGTTTAGCATGTGCTGCACTGGGTTTTCAGGCTGCAAGGTCTCCTCTGCCCCAGAGAGCTCCCCCAGAGCTGGGCTGGACCACGCCTGCACCACAGCAGCACCAGCTGGCAGCTGGACAGGAGCCTTCAACCACCTGCCAGGACCTGACGATGCCACACAAGATAAGAGGCAGCCACAAACCATGTCAGAAGCCCCAGTTCAGCCTCATACTCTAATTGTCTTCTCCTGCTCCCATTTCTTCCCTGTTCCTCATTTTTGCTTTATCCCTTTTTTTTTTTTCCCCGATCTGTTGCCTGAATGTACTTCTGGAGTCCCTTGCCATGGCAACACCTGCAGGTGAAGGCAGAGCTCATCATGCACAAGCTTTGCCAGTGCTGAAGAGGTAACTAATCACTCCACAAGTAGAGAAGTGCTATCTCCAAGATACCCGGGAACAATTTGCAAACGTGGGTGTCCCTGAAGCACCCGCTCCTCACAGGTGTTGGGTTCACTTCTGCGAGCTCAGGAAAAGCACTTTTCCCCTGCATCTCATCACGTACCTTGTCTGTGCTGCTTCCCACAGAGCTGGAAACTCACGGCTTAACG
>JAYRBT010000114.1:3383550-3396050 GCA_036023395.1 Myiotriccus ornatus | reverse complement strand
TTCACGAGATTAGCCCAGATTTGAAGCTGCAAGAGCAGGACTTGACTGCCCTCATCCACCAGTGGTGTCATTTCTGTCTCTTGGAGACACAAAGGTGCCTGGAACAGGCAGCCACCGCTGCTCTGAGAAGCTTAACAGAGTTTTATTTTTGAAAACCAGTGCCTGGTAACTCCACACCAAAGACAATTCTGAAGAAGCAAGAGGCATAGAGAAAGAGCCCAATTTATATTAAAAAATATCGACGGAATCCAGTGTTATGACCTGTTATGACTGATTTAACACTTCTATTTTCTTTAACACTTTTCAATTATTTCCCCCTCACACACACACTATTCATCAGCTTAGAAAACCCTCCCAGGCCAGCGTGCAGATTTTCAGCCTCAATCGCTACAGTACACGAGTTCTAGATCTGAGAGGCCAAAAAACATCTATTTGACTAAAGAGCTATAAGGCAGTCATAAAAATTATGGATCACAGAAATAAGCAATTAGTGTTATCTTCAATTGCTTTATTGGCAGTATTCACTCGTTAGAATAGAGGCAGCAGTAAAACAGATTGCAACATACTGTATAACAGCATATGGGATTTTACATTATAATGCTATTCTCTGCCAAGAAGTCATATTTTCATTTGAATGCATGGAACAGATTATCACAGGGTTTCCAGCATTAGAAGTGGATGACCCTCTCTCTCTGCCTCTCCTCTCCTCTTTCTCCCCCAGCCTCTTGGCTATGAGGCAGTTTTTTAGGTCATGGCTACATCAAAACAAGGAGGGTACCAGAGCAGTAATAAGGGAGCTGTGACTCCCCAGTAGTGCTGGTGCTCTGAGCCCTGGCTCAGGCAGGCTGGGCATGTCACAGAGCTCTGCAGATAATAAACTCTGCCGTGAAGGCAGTGGGGAGACGAGGAGTTGAGGCTTTGCCAGGCTTTTCCCCCAGCTGGCTCCAGCTCCAGAGGAAGCTGCCTGCCCGCCCATCTAATCACAGCTGAAGTGCCACAAAGGCAGCCACCAGCAAGAGGGCTGGAAATAAAACAATAGGAATAATAACAGGGGGAAAACCAGAGTCTTTATACTGTATTTAACATTAGGGATATTTTGTGCAGTTGTGTGTCTGTGTCCGTGGCTGGTCCTTTCGGGATCGGTTCCCCCAGGACTGCCCGGCCAGGCCTGAGCTTCACCTGCACATCAACCACCCACAGGCAAATATTAATAGCTGGCCCACTGTGGAAGGGGAGAGAACATGCTGTGTCACTCTGCAACTGTTCTGCTCAAAGAAATCCTCTTACCAGCATCCTACAGGAAGTGAAGGATGCCAAAAGCACTGAAACCCCAAAAAGACAATTTGTCCAGGGGTCGTACCCAAAGCTGATTTGAAGAACACTTGCGTCCAAACGTTCTTTTGAAATGTCTTTATGTTGTTGAGGGGAGGGAAAGCGGGGCACAGAGGGGTTAAATCCTTAAACAAAATGCTCCATAGGGAAAAAGCACTTGCTGCTCTGGGAACACAGGAACTGGAAAAGCCAGAGACGTAGGTAGTAATTTACCAGAACAAAGACATTGGATAGAATTAGGTTTCATGTGTTACTATTTATTCAGCTCTAATGAAAGCCAAATAATTTGATAAAGCCCCAGTTCCCATCTGTATCTCTGAATTTCTGCACATATCCAAGACAGTTTCTATGGAGAGCATTTCAGATTTCAGAATTTCCCTCTTGGTTTTGGAATTCAGAAGTTTAGCTCCATTACCAGGACAGCACCAGGAAAGGATGACAAACACACCAACATGCTGAACTCCACACAACTCTTCAGTATGCACAGGCACCGGCTGACTACAGCTTTCTCAAAGGGCAAGAGCACAACTGTAACGTCTTCGACTATTCTTAAAAAGATAATAAAAAGTCCCTTTCCCAGCAGGGATTAAAGGTGCTTAAAGACAGTCTGTCATAATCCCAATTTCTGTGCTGGATATTACAGTTAGAATCTTAACGTTATTTGCCACAAACATCAGCTTCAATTTTTTTGTCTCAAAAAGAGCCACAGAAACATTAGCAATAAAAAAAATGGGCTTTAAGTATTCTGAAGCTTTCTGGATAACTTGCTGGGCAAAATAGTGTGTCATGGATGGAGGCAAAAAACTGAGGGAAGATGAGGGGATTTCCAGCCTGCTGAGAGAGAAGACTCCTCTTTCTGCGTCCAGGGGCATTTGTTGATATCCTCAGCTCCCAGCACCTGTCAAAAAAGCTGCCTGCTATGTCCAGGTGCTAAAATGGGAGAACTTCCCCCAGTCCGGCCCCACAAACAAGGATGCAATTTTCTAACACCGAGACTAAGACTGGCTGGTTTTTCCTCCCTTCTTTGGGATGCTCAGGGCTTCCTGCAAGCAGCTGTTGGCTATCAGTGCTCACTGATCTGGTGGTGTTACAGAGGTTTGAGTAGTCTGGGAACTGAGGAACAGGGAGGGCAAACAACGTGGTGCTGCTCACCACTGTGCAAAATTAGTGCAGGCAGCAGGAGCAGCAAGCCCAGGACGCCTCGGACTGCCAAGTGTGCTCGCTTACAGAATCCATATAAACACGTTTCTGTACAACTAAAGTGTGTCTAACAGCAACCTTTCCCCCCCCTTTCTCTGTATTTAGCAGCTGCTGCAGCCCAGCTCTTGAAGAAGAGGAGTACACATCACAAAGCAGTGCTGGAATCAAGCTGAGCTTTCTTGTCTGTGTTAGGTTCCAGGCTCAAGGGACTGCTTGTTTTGAAAATGTCACTGTGCTATTTTTTCACTGAAGGTGTGCTTACCGAGTCAGCTGACAAAAGCTACAAAATGTAGTAGGGGAAAAAAAAAAGAAAATTCTTCTATCCCAGTTTTCGTCTCATAACCATTAGTGCTATTCAATTAAGCATTCTTGGAGCTAATGCAAAGGCTTTCTAAGTGAAAATCACGTTGCAACACAACTGGCAGGTCCCTGCCATCCTCCTGTGCAACGGAAAGATGATCTTGTAACCAAGAATCCAGCACAAAACATCCCACCCAGCCCTGAACAAATCTTTGGCAGGATACAGTGGTTCCAACACCAGGACAAAAACGTATTAATGGATTTTGCACAAGACTCAGGGACTGAAATGCTATTTTAGGGTAGCACTAAGAGCAGGGGAAGGGGGATGTCTTCTTTCCAGGGGGAGAGAGGAAGGAGAGAGAAAGTTGTTGTGTTTTGGCTCAGTTCTGTAATGAATTGCAGAAATTGATCTATCGTAGTGCAACAGATTGTAGCTTGATCTGCCAACAAATTGCAAGCAACAGTAGGTAATGACTAATTGCAAGTGTCAGGGGGGTTTTTGTCCCATGGGTTTTTGTTGGGGGGGGGGAGGGGGTGTTTTTTTAAGGAAGGGTAGTATTTTCTGAAGGAATATAGGCACCCAGGCTGGCAGAGCCCACACGAGGAACTTCACCTGGTTTTTAATCAAACTGGATTTCCAGTTAAATCTGCCAGGAACTACAGGCCATGGACACCAAGAGACACGGTATACTTCTCTGGATGTGGCTAAATCTGTGCTCCAATTTAGGGTAACAGAAAAAGCACCAGTCCCCTCTGAGGGCTGCCGTGGGCTGTGCTGTGTAACAGAGCAGGAGGAAGGAAAGCAGCCTTTTCCCTTATTCCTGATGTGTTTGTTGTTTCTGGGTAAGTCAGAAACTCGGGATTATTCTCAAACACTGGATTTTAGGAAGTTCACCTACAACACAGTCTGGGGGAAGCCAGGAATATCTACAAATATTGGGCCAAAACAGGGGGGGAAAAAAAGGAAACAAATAGGGAAGTAACACTGGCGGAAATCATCCAAAATAAAGCATTTCTAGCACACTGGAAGCCAACCCAAACCAGATCTGCAATAAAAGTGGTGGAAGGGAAAGAGTGCACCGCATTTTCTTGGTTGTCATCTTTCTCTGTATCCCTCAGAGCTTCCCTCCTGGTGGTGCAGCCCGTGGCAGGGTCACAGCAGACCCTCAGAGCCCCAGTGAGAGCAGACAGGAGGAGACAGAGGCAGAGGCATCCCTGGAAAGGGCACATGGATGAGCAGCACCGTGTCACCTAAATGCCACACTTGTGTGCTTGAAAGGCAGCACATTTCAGAGGGGAAAACATACATCCACATCTTGATAGCTACAAGCTTGCTGAAACTGCTTACATTTATTGTAAAGCTGTCTCAGCTTTTCAACTTCTGCGCCGCAGACAACTTAAAATCCGGATTTCCAGCACAAATCTCCAGCCTCACATCGTCACCTATATCTTTTACATTTAAACACTACATGACAGCAGAGCCATTTGACAACAGTAATGCAGTGCACTCACACATCCAGAGCACGGTGTTGACAGGGGTATTGTGATGAGGGAACATTGGTCTAGACAAGAGCCAAACACCAGCACTGTGAACAATGGAGCATCCTCGCAAAGCGGCTCGCAGGGAAAGGGAGAATTTCCCTGTGGGCTGGGTTGTGTAGGTCATGTAGGGTGAAGTGTGGACAGCACAAACCTGCTGTACAATCACAGGGCAGGGCCAGCAGGGGGGAGGGAGGGATGCCTGAACGCCGCAAAGCCTCAGCACGAGGAAGGATTTCCTTCACTGCGAATATTCAGACATTAAAATGTAACACTTCCTATTTGTGGGGAGCTGTGTTGATGCGATTTGACCTCTCGCTGTTCAGGTAACGCAAACATGACAAGGTCACTGCGTATTTCAGTGGCAGCTCTCCTATTTCCATGTGGGGAGTATTGGTGAGTATTTTTTCCATACTTTGCTCAGACTCTTCAGCTCACATTCACTCAGGAGGGAAGTGCTTAAACATTCTGTTCCAGCACAAGCCGAGTCCGTGCACTCAAATATCCTTAAAGGCAATTGTATTCTACAAATCAGAGATTAGTAACAACAAAGACATCCTGCCTTTTCTCTGAAAATAAAAAGAAAGCCAGAAAGCTGACAAGTAACTGTTGACTATCCAAAGAAGAGGCTAAGAAAGAGTCTCAGTATGCTCACAACATTCTACTATTTTAATTGATCTGAGAAGGAATTAAGAGAAAAGCAAGCACTGAGTTCAGCCAGAAGTCTCTCTTTGCACCGAGGCAGCCTGGTAAATTTTTGCATTATTTACAAATGAAAAGGAAGTGGAGAACAGGAACCCAAATGACTAAATGTGATGTTTAGGAGAAACAGAGTGTGTCTGTTTTCCAGAGTGCCCCGGATATAACTAACATTTTGCTGCTACTTACCTGTAATATTTTTATTTATTCAGCATAGTAATTATTCCTAACTTACCTCAAGTGCATTTGCCAGACACAGAGGAGAAGACACTTAATAAAGCGCATTAATAAAGTGAGGATCACTTAATGATCACGCTTGCCTTATAATGATCAGGCTGTTAAAAGCTCGTGTAGTACATTGATTCTTACTCCACAGTCACCAGGAGACTAAAGGCAGCTAAGGAAGGGAAATTCCAGAAGCAGGAACTAACCACCCCAACCAAGTTACCAGACTCTGACAGGAGCAAAGACAGCAAGCAAAGTGCACAAACTGGAGGGAAAACCCAGCCCCAAGAAGAAGTGGTGTGTCTTCGCACAGAGAATTTTTAGCTGATAAACTGCCAGTGGGCAGTAATTTCAGTATTCTCACAGAATAAATCTCATCCTTCCAGCATCCTGTGTCTGATAACCAACATTCCCTGCAGCAAGGGAAGGTGTACGGCCCCACCTGCCCCATTCTGTACCTGAGCTGGGCAGTACAGAACCACGGGGAAGGACATATCCCACCACCCCAGCTGGGAAATCTCTTATGTGCACGAGCACTTATTTAAATCCTGCTTGGAAGGACTCTAAGCTCCAATTCCAGCACTGCCATTTGCGTTTCTGGCTGTAAATAATTTGGGTTCATTTCCTCCTGCAGCTCTGGGTCCCCCAGTCAAACGCCCGTGCTGCCCTTTGTCCCTCACTCATGATTCCCTGTTTGGCCCATTGCTGTTCTATTCTGAGTTCTCCCTTTTTCTTTTGTTACAGTCAAATGTAATGAGAGGCAGCAGACTGGCCTGATCCATGCCCTTCATTATTTTATTTTATATGCCTCCACCACATTTCCTCCTGCTCCTCTTCTTTCCAAACTAAATAGTAATCCTGCCCTTTTTAAGGGAGCTTTATGGGCAAGGCTCTCAGAGGGTGCTACTCATTTTCTTTGCCCTTCTCCAGACCATTTCTATTTCTGTCATGTCTTTGAGATAAGGTGACCAAAAGTGACCATGATTTTCAAGGTAAGGACATGCCATTGATTTATTATTGTATGGCATTAAAATATTTTCTTCCTTATGGTTTACCCTCTTCAACCACCCCCCTGTTATATTCTGTTTCTTTTGGCATAACAACCAGCACCATCCTAAAGAGAAGCCTCCTGAACTGAGCTGAATTCATTGCCTCTTAAGTGAGCACTAACTCAAAAAGTAAAAGCACACCCAAGAACCTGAATTTCACTGTGGACCATTTCATTATATTTACCAGTACACAGTCAGATTAGCTCTGGAATTCCTCAAAATGTTATAGAACACTGATGAGTCAAAATTATTTAGTATGTCACGTCAGTCCTGCAGAAAGTAGAAATGAGTAGTGGGGTCTTGTAGGGAAGGAGACAAAGGCAAAGGATGCAAGGCAGGCCAGATTATTCCTGTGCTTGGTTTCCTCTTTTTTAACAGGAGTTAAACCCAAACCAGGATCTGCCCTGAAGGGACTCAGAGTCCTTACGAGGTTTTTATGTAAAAAAAAGGCTAAAACCACTGAATCAACTAATGCTCTTCTCTGCCCTACCTCGTGAGCCCTTTCAAGCAAACCTCACAGTCACACTGGCTCAGCACAAACCAGGTCCCTTCGGACCCCACAAACACTGCTCTGTTCTACAGCCCCTAAAGCGAGCTTAGACACGGCCCCGACACACGAACACAGCCCAGCCCAGCTCGGCTCGAGGTCCCTGGGACACAAAGTTCACTGCAGAACTTCTCCTGGGCTCAAGGCTGGGAATTAGGGAAACACCTCAGTGTTCGCACTGCAGGCCCCTTTGCTTACTTAGCACATGGCACTCACGACTCCCTAGGCTTAAGTACCTACAGGGCCCAAGTGAAGAGTGTCTCCAACAAAGACAACAAATTTACAGTGGGGCACAAAAGGAGAGGTTTAAAATTCTATTTTTAATGAAATTGTTCAAATCAGCCCTAATTATCAGCATTAAGATCAGCAATTCTTCGTGTTCAGCTCATCAAAAACATCAAGACATCACTGTCTTGCTTTTTGTTCCTTGTTGTTCCTCACAAGTAGCAACTGCAGAGGAACTAGGATAGAGGTTAACTTTTCTGGTTTTTTTTTTCCTCTTTTAAAAATCTGTTGATAAATGCATCACTGAAAGACACTGAATCAGAGCCCAGAAACTGTGAAATTTAAGGATATGTGAAGCATGCACAGAAAGAACATATGCTTCCCAATGTCCTCAAATCTGCTTCAATCCTAATCCTGGAAGGACCAGCTCTAAAGGGGAGAGAGTAAATGAAACTTCCATCCCTCTGTCAAACACAGGAGCACCAGTGCCCAGAGCAGCAGGAGTTTTACTGCTACAAAAATTGGGAATGGAACCAAGAACACCAACACATTTCATAAAAGCCACTGGGAAGCCATTAGTCTTTTACTCACTGAATTACAACCAGGGATAGGCAAATTCACTTCAATAAAATAAAGCCCAAGCCACCCAAAACCTTATCAGATACAAACCAGACCTTTCTGAAGCTTTGCAAGTGGCCGTATACTTTTGTTATCATTTTTTCTGGTTTGTATATTCTTCAGCTCCCTGGCTTCGGATAAAAGCACCTGAAATGTCAAGATACCAACTGCTCCCGCAGCATTTTCAATCTGTTTTATAGATTCAAGTGGCTTGGATATTTAAAGTGCAGTTCAGTTTGCCCAGTGCATAAAACCAGTATCTGCCTTCAAAAAAGAACAGATTAAAAAAAAAAAAAAGGAAAGGTGTAATTTCTGCCTTTGCAGTGCACCAGTCGGGGGGACAACCACACAGAAAGCTAAATTAACACAGACAGAGTGGAAAGTTTAGGATCTTTAACAGTAGTCAGTTAAACTAAACTCAAACAGAAGATGGAAGTAAACTGTCAGCTTAGGGGCACTGTGGTAATACCGGTGACAATAGAGTTTTTTCCATTTGTTCTCTCGAATTTAATGTTAACCAGTGCTCTGAAAATGCAAGTATTACATTATTTCCTTGACCTGTCAAGAATGGAGAGGAAGAAATGTCGAATCTTAATTGTGAGATGGAAAGGAGAAAAAAGAAAAACCAAAAAGTGAAAGGACCATTTGAATGCAACAGGTACCACTTCAGGCTTCACTGGAGGGCAGAGATCCTGCCCAGGAATGGCTCTTCAACCCACGTGTCTTTATTAAGCCAAGACTGACATAAATGCCCATCATGCAGGAGCTTTGTCATTGGTAACAAACGCCTGCCAAGGCTGGGATGACAACAAAGCCACAGCTTGTGCAGCTCTCAGTAAATGGGATTTCCACGTGGGTCTTCAGAGATGAATGGCTGGCAAAGCTGACTTGCCTGCCAGCTTCACCTCTGTCACCCAACCCACAACAATTCCTTAGAGGAAAGCACATTATGGGGCACAATATCTGCAGGGAAAAGGATTAGATGTACTCAAACCTCCTTGCACTCTGTGGTCTTATTCAGACACCACCATGGACTGAACTGCTCCCGCTGGTTTTATTTAGACAAAACCTTTTGAAATAGTCAGTGCAAAATGATGGCTACAGAGTTAGCAGCATGTACAGGAATCCATGCAAAACAGGAGGTTCCTCCTTTCCATTTAGGTGTCTGGAGCCTTGGGTCAAAGGTCATATAATACAGACACATTAAACTTTGGGAAGATAAGGTCTGGAAGAAATTATTTACATTCCTATTTTTCCCCCAACTCGCTTGCCCAGCCTCAGTTTGCTCTAGAGAACAGAACTGCCCTGACCCCAGTCTCAGGGAAGTGTTCAACCAGTACCAGGCCCAAGGAGGCCAAGCAACCCCAGGCTGTCTCTGCAGTAAAATCTACAACAGCCTGCACCACGTCCCCTGCTGCTCTGCCATCCCAGCAGGTCACCCCTACCGCGCTTCTCCACGTGCTGCTGCCAAGCAGGGAGTCAGGTATGAAGGAAGTGTGGTGTGCCCACAGGGAAATTCAGAGCTCTAACAGCTCCCCCAGCCTGGACAGCCCAGGGAGCTGGAATCCATACCTTGGGAAAGCGGGACTGACCCTGCGGCCACAGATCTTTGCCCCGTATTTCACGTTTGGTATGTGCTCAAATCCCTGTTCAACAGCTTCCTGGGAGGTGGCTCAAAAAGGATTCCACACAACTGCTTCAACACTACTACTAGAGAAAAACTACTGAGAAACACGGCAGCAATTCCTGCAGCCTAAACCAGTCAGCCATGTGGTTCCTTCGTGGAGCTGGGGATGGCTCCCAGGGCAAGGAGCGATCCGTTCCCCTCTCCTTCAGACATCACCTTGCAGCGTGGCCCGTCCCCAGCTCCTGAGAACCACCGTGCCCTGCTCTCCTGCAGCTCAAGCCTTGGCTCTCTGCTGGTTTCTTTTCAGAAACCTTTCTATTTTCCTGCTCACATGTGCTCTCGGGAGCGTGGTCACATGACCAGGATAATGACAATCTGTCTCTCTGCTAACATTTCTCTACTTTGGTTATTTGTTTGATAAAGTGAGGAGCTTCCCTTTTGTTGCCCTTCATCAGAGCTTAATGTCTTTACTTTGGGATCAATATACTTTATGAATAATTTTATTTCCTTCTATTTTTATGGTCTTTTCTCCTCATTATCATACTGAGTTTATTAGCTGGTGCTGTCAGTATCTTTACCCTGTCATATGTTCCTGAGGTACAGTAAATATCACTTGTGTTGTAATTAATATGCACACCCTCTGCAGTAATTAAAGCACAGACCCCTTCAACCAGCTGAGCTTCATACACTAATTCCACCTTATCTTCATAATGAACTTATTGTAATCTGAAACTACCACTGAATATTGTTCAGTAAGGATAGAAGAATGAAATCTAACGAGATGCAATAATATTTGTGAACATGTTAATATGGAAAAAATGAATTTAATTAGCATTAAATCTAATTAAATTTCCTGTACAATCAAAATCTCCCCATTTATCCCACAAAAACACTGATGGTGCAACACTAGTGCCCCTTCCCAGATTTACCCAAAGATGGAGACCAGAGGCCTCATCCTCTACCTATGGAATTCTCACAGTTATCTCCCTACAGGGCTCCCAGCCCAAGGATAATTATAGAAAGGACTTGGAATCTCTACTCAGGGATGTCATTTGGAATGATGATGGGAAGGTAAAGATGGAGAGACATCCAAAAAAGGCCCCAGCAATGGAACAGTCTGGCAAACCTTTCCAGCAGAGGAAAGGAGAGGAATGCCGAATGTATAAGCATGGGAGTGTAACAGAATGATTAAAGGGAGACTGGCTACAAGAAATGCAGTTCCTATTTTCTGAAAACATTTCCATATGGGAGACCAGCGCCTAAGGTGCAGACTCACACAATAGGAGGAAAACTGGCAGGCTCCATCGACTGAAAATTGGCTGAAGGGCAAGAAACAAACAGTGGAAGTAAATGGGATTATTTCAAGGTGGAAAGAGGTTACCAGTAGGGTACAGCCCAGCTTTCTAATTACTCACAGTAATGACTTGGATGATAGTATGGGAAGGATCATTTCCAAGGTTCTAGTAACTGGGAAGCACAGCAGTAATAAATACCAATGTAATCCAATAGCCATTTCATTAATAGTTAATTTGAGAGCCAGGGAAGGTGCACAGTATTTGCCTGTACAATGAGGCAGGGCTGGGACACACAACAGCACAACAACGGAATAATGACCTTCCCTTGTAAATGGTCATTCTAGAAGAGGTTTAAGCACCAGCCCCTTGTGCTTTATTGATTGGTGTCAATCTGTCCAGTTCCAGAGCATTAACTTTGCTTGAAAACGTGCCCTTTGCTGTCATTCTTTCCCTGTAACCCCCTATCCATGCCTCATTTCCTACACCAAAAAATGAAGTGGCCACAGTGAGGAAATGAGTTGACTTAAAGACACATGTGAGTAAACAAGTAAAGGAAGAAAAACCCCCACCCTTAAACTCCTGCTAAACTGGACTGACACAATCGGGTGACCAGGAGAGCAGCAGGATTATTCTCTTCCATCAAGGTATGGAAAGCTATCCGAAAATGAGAAGCCTGTCCCCAAATTTCCCAGAAGAGGAAGAAGAGTCATATTCCATAGGCCACTGTGGAGGAACCCTTGGTCCTGAAAAAAATGACGTCATCATGGTGATTTTTTCTGACTTGTGAAAGAATTCCTATCCAGATGCTTTCACTCACCTTGCAGACCCTGTGAAGGCACACACAGCCAAAGGAGGGAACAAACCCCAAAGCTACAGTGCTTCCTCTGTTCAGGATTCACCGGGGAACCCCCATATGCACAAAAACCACCTTGTTTGCCAACCCTGGGCTCCAGAAAAAAGCAATCTGTGCCCAAGTACACAAGTCTCACACAAGTCTCCCTTGCCCTGAAAACTGAGGCAGTGAAAGCCCCCCTCACTGCCTTCTTTCTTCTGAGAGAAGTACCACAGACTGACTCCACATGTTTGCTGAAGTTGGAGGACTAAGGAATAAGCAAATCTGAGCATTTTTAATTTTCTCTCCAACTCTACTTGGGAACTGGTGACCCAGCTTTAACCTCTCACTAAAATGAAATATTTCAGCTATTACCACTCAAAGCCACTCAAAGAATTTTAAACTTGGCAGTTCAAAAGAGTGCCAAGATTTTAAGCTACAGTGTATCACATCATGCCAGGGAAGGAGCACGAGAAGAGAAGGATATAGAAGGGGCAAGAAAAAAGAACGTGCAAAACTAGGAGTGATAAGAGAGCAGAAATAAAGATATAAGGGCAGAAAATACGGCAGTTTTTTCTCCTCTATCCCTTTCATGAACCCCGCAGTCCTTATCTTACTCCTGCTTTCTACATTTTACATGCTTCTTTTTTTTTTTTTTCCCCCTCTGGCTGCTTCCTTATTTCTGGGCGTGATCACAGTATTCCTCAGTTTAGAAGAGCAGACTCTTATCCTCAAACTGTCTGCCTGAGGACACCTTCCAGGAGTCTGCATCCCATAGACTTGATGGAGGCAGGTCTGTCTGCAACAGAAGTGCTGGTACCTCCTGCTCTCAGCGCTGCAGGAGCAGGGTGTAGATGGGCCACTGCTCTGCCTCAGCAAGGAACTTCTTAGGAATCTCTTAGTAACTCCATAGCAGGGTGTAGATGGACCACTGCTCTGCCTCAGCAAGGAACTTCTTAGGAATCTCTTAGTAACTCCATAGCAGGGTGTAGATGGACCACTGCTCTGCCTC
>JAYRBT010000114.1:3336464-3383450 GCA_036023395.1 Myiotriccus ornatus | reverse complement strand
TCCATAGCAGGGTGTAGATGGACCACTGCTCTGCCTCGGCAAGGAATTTCTTAGGAACTTCTTAGTAACTCCATAGCAGGGTGTAGATGGACCACTGCTCTGCCTTGGCAAGGAATTTCTTAGGAACTTCTTAGTAACTCCATAGCAGGGTGTAGATGGACCACTGCTCTGCCTCGGCAAGGAATTTCTTAGGAACTTCTTAGTAACTCCATAGCTCTGTCCCCGCAGCAGGTGCTGTCACCACGGCTAGGGATTCCGAGCACAAAAGGATCCGAGTGCCAGGGAGAAGCAACTGTGGGTTGTTCCTCAAAGGAGATGAGGGAGGAGGGTGACAGTGAAGTGGGCAGGGCAGTGCCCTCACCATAGACCCCAGAAAAGGTCCTGTGCCAGCAAATGGCATCACCCAAGAGCTCAGTGATTGCCAGAGCAGCTTATGGAGGAACACTCAGGTGAATCCAGAGGTGCATCAGCAGGTCAGGGGGCCAGACCAGGCCCAGCCAAGCACAGGCCCACCTGCAGCAAAGCTCAGGCAGAGCCAGGGAAGTGCCTGAGCATAAAGCAGCTCCTGAGCAGAGTGGAGGAAGCCCCAGGCCCACTTTTCCTGCAGCTCTTTTCAGCTCCTGAGCAGAGTGGAGGAGCCCCCAGCCCAGTGTTCCCGCAGCTCTTTTCACAGCAGCCGTGTCCAAGGTTACGCAGCTGTGCCATGGCACAGCCAGCAGTGCTGAGCACAGGCAGCTAAAGTCTGACAAGGTTCCTGACACTAGGAGGGGAAATGTTAGCTTAATCAAAAGGATTGCTGCAAATCTCACTTTAATGTCATCCTTAAATAGTCAAACACAGTTTTTTGTCTTCCATTCAAGTGCCTCGTATAATCCAGAGTCACAGGCCAGTTCTGGCAGTAGCAAATGGCAAAGTGCCTGCCTGTGTGGTCCTTCTGCCCTCCATTTTCTTCACCCTCTTTCTCTCTGTAATTTTTTTTTCGAGTTATCTTTTTGGAGCAAAGAATAATACTGTGCCCCCCTACACATATTTGGTCATGCAAGTACATAGCTCTTACTCACGTTGAATAAATTCCTAAAAACTAACTTATGTTCTGCAAGCAACATTTACAGACCACACCCCAAAGCATCAGAGTGGGGAAAAAAAGCAAATGATAAGAAAAGATCTCTCTCAAACTTCCTGTGATATTTTAAAGAGTGAGGAGGGAGCACAGGTGGCCTCTTCTGTCCCCTGCAGCTTTCAGATTGCTCAAGAGAGGTATTTAGGCCAGTGCCACCTCCTGTTCCTTGCAAATACAGCTTCTTCCCCGTGACTGACTGCAGACACAACTGCCTGTTTGGGCACAGCCTGGTCACACTGAGACCAGAACTGGATGTCTGGGCCTTACAGCTTCGAAAGGCTGAGGCCAACACCCTGGCAGGACCAACTAACCTACTTTCTGAGGCCAGACGAAGGACAGGACCTATTTTACTACTGGCTAGGACAATTTCTTCTGAAGTCCAGAGGTGGATCAGGCAACAGCACCAGGTCTTTGTGTGAAACTGCCTGGTTTAGCTAAGGAGCATGAGAGAAGTCCAGCAGATTTACTCAGAATCTGTCCTCATGTTATTCTGGGTCTGACAGGTTGGTCTTTTCTGACACTGAGGTTTTTCACTGTTTTGCACCTTGTTTAGTCATCAGTAACAGCAGAAGAGGTGCGGAAAGTGCCTGTCACTTTTCCTTCACGTTTCACCTCCACTCTGTGGAGGTGTGACTGTCTGTAGAAGGCAGACAGGAAGGGATAAGCAAAATGCCAAAGTCCATAATGCAGCCTTTAGCAGGAGCCTGGCTTCTACATGTGCTCTTGCTGTATTTCCAGGGGAAATCTGACTGGGATCTTCACTGCACCACGGATAACAAAGCTGTTGTTACAGTTTCTGTGGCTGAGGGATGTATTCACTCACTGAACAAGTCCCCTCTCAGAATCAGTGGGAGATGTGCTTCTTTAGGGACTGCAGAACTTGTTCCTGGGCAGGTATTTAGAAGCCAATCCACGGAATTAAACACAGGTAAATAGCACAAGCCTTCTGAGCAAGGGAAGAGGCAGCCAGTCCCATTCACACCAGGCAAAGCCCTCTCTCTTCAGTCTGCTCATCATGTGGGTTTGAAGGCACTGACAAAGGGAACCCACTGAGAAATAAAAATAAATGGATGTAGATGAAATGAAATCAAAGTGAACTAAGGAATGAAATGTTTGTTGTCAGCTCCCCACCTCACATCTCAGAGCCCATAAAAGGACAGCTATGCCAATACAGCCAGGAAAACACCACAAAGAGTGAGAGAATATGGTGACCTGCAGCAGACTGACTGTTCCAGGATCAAACAAAGGGGGAGGAAGTGTCCCTACCTGCTTCAGTCTTGGAGTTTCTGAAACTGCCACCACAGTAGTTATTTCACCAGAGATAATTTTTCCCACTTCCCTACAGTAGCTTCAGCTAAGGAAGGTAGTTCTCATTAACATTTGGATTTTATAAAGGCCTAAAGGACCCGTTTACACGGTCCCAGGCTCCCAGGCTGTGGGTGCAGCTCACACCTGAGGGGTCCCAGCCCAGCAGCTGCAGAGGCGCCCTGTTACAATCCTCGCTGCTGCCACTAGTCTATGCTGTTGGATAAAGTTCGAACCGGCTGTGGAAACTCGGCACGAACGCGGGGATGATCACTTTTGTCTCGAGTCCTCTGAATGCAGTCGCAGAACGGTTTGCTCTATTGTTCCGTTCTGTAAAGTATATTTAGCTTGCTTAATTAACCTATATTTCAGACAAGTCGTGCAGGCGTTCACCTAACTCTGTATATGTCTTTGTGATTAAACTTTAATGAAAGGGAGACCAAAGTAAATTCCTCCACGCTGTGGTTCTGAAACAGACACACAAAAAATCACAACATAATACTTCTGTCAGGTGAATTATTATTATTATTATGAATTTTCTCCTTGAAAGAGAAAAGAGTATGGATCAGAATGAACACAGGGCTGAGAGGAGAAGGTGTTTCTGATTATGCTTAATAAAGGCTACCTCAACTGAAGGCAGGCACAGAGATGTAAAACAGTTTGATGTCAAATCTGGATGGGGCACAGAGCACAAGGGCTGGTACACAGGTGACAGAAGAAAGTTTGTATTTCTTTGTAATGTGAGTGAAACCCCACCTAATTCTTTCTATTTGTATTTTCTCCTAAACAAGAACACAGTAGTGCTATTCCTAAATAAGAAAAGAAAATCAATGCCAGGCAGACGTGCACTCATAAGCAGCCCTACAATGGCCAACCAATACGTGTCCATGAAGGAAGAAAAAGGGAATAGATAAAAACCAGATTTCACTTTCAAGCCTCTGGTGGATTCTTAAAAACAACGGAAGGAAAAGATTATTTTATCCACTGCTGGGAGAAAAATGCTTCGCCTGGTGCCCTCTAAACTTTCAATTACAGCAACTCAAGGGTCACAAAAATACACATTTGTTTGCTCCTCAGTTTTATGTTAAAAGACATCTTCAAAAGATATTTATTACTAGAATGTGATGAAGGTTGATCTGATGAAACACAGGCATTATTATGATCTTAGTACATATTAATGAACTTTTAAAATGCAAATCATTGACCCACTAGGTGGTCTCATGGTCTCATAAATAGCAATCTTTTGCATTCCAGCATCCAAATACCTAGTTAGGAGCTTTCCAGAATGCACATTATAGGTGATACAGACCATAACAAGTACTTTGGCAAGGGGAAAAAAAGCCATTCCAGCCTATTGTGTCAATTAAAATGAAGGGGGTTTTATGTTATGAACCATATGTTCAAAGAACATTACATGTAGAATTACATACAATCCTTCTGACTATGAAGAACACAATAATCCTGGGACATTAGTGGATGGCTTCTGGTGGAATTTAAGGAAACATTTAAACACAATTAATATTAAACTACAGAAAATGTTTACCAGTTTGTAAAATTATTAATTCCGGTTTCTACTGATCCATTTACAAAATTAAGCCAATATATCAAAACTAATGTCTTCCCTCTCTAATTATTATTAATAAAGACTGCTTATTTCCCCTTAATAAGAATTCATTTTCTCCCTTCAAATTAATACCAGTCTGAGGTAACCCAAGCACCACAGGGCCCGATTCCAGGCTCGTTGTTGAGAAGTTCCTCCGGAGCAGCTGCAGAGCTTTCATGTGGCAGGATCTGCAGCTCGCAGGGGAGCAGGATCTATCCCTTCACCTGCAGGCTCTTTCTTGGAAGTTTTTCTGGTCTAAACTCCAGATCAAACCCTCCCTCAGTGCTGAGCAAATGAAAACCATCAGCAGCACTATCTTAGCTCAGGTTTTGGGAGCCCGTGGAGCGACATGTGCTGATTTTCCCCAGGTGAGCCTCCAGTCTGGCCACAGCCATTAGCAAATCGTTCCACGTGCTCAAGCAGGGGAAGAAATATGCAGGAAGGGCAGAAGGCTCCCAAAACGAACCAGGGAACCCCGGCTAGATTTCTGTGGCTGTCAAGATGTTCATCCTGGAGGCTTACGTGGATGTCCCGGATCACCCTTCCCTCGCTGGAAGCACTGCAGCCCCAGACATGGGATCTCACAGCACATGCTCTCCCTCAGGAGACACCTGGCAGAGCACAGCAAGGAGAATTCCCAGCCTCTAAGGAAGGGGAAGCTGAACCCCCAGGTTTTACAGGCAGAGAAGGGGGAGACTGAAGGCTCCCTGCCTGCAGCCCTCCTGCCCTCCTGCCACCAGCCCAGGCTGCTGGGTGAATCGGGCACTGCTGGAGGGGATGCTGGGTGAATCGGGCACTGCTGGAGGGGATGCTGGGTGAACTGGGCACTGCTGGAGGGGATGCTGGGTGAATCGGGCACTGCTGGAGGGGATGCTGGGTGAATCGGGCACTGCTGGAGGGGGCCCAGAGGATTCCTGCCTCCCATCAGACTTTTTGCAACTTTTTGCCCCAGTTTGATGCAGTTTTTTAGCTTCTGCCCATGCCTTTCAGTGGAAGAGAGCCTAACTCTGCAAAGCAACGAGGGCTTCCCTTATTGTTGGGCTGTTTTTCCCTCTGCTAAGCCTCGGCTGTTGGTTCAGAAATGCCCTCCTGACACACACTTGTGCTTGAGGAGGTCAAGGCACTTTTGCCTCTCAGAAATGATGTTCTCGGTTTATCCACAACCCCTGCACAGCGACAGCAGCTGCAATCACACACCCTGGTGCTACCCAGCATTTAGCACAGCCCTGACCTGACAGCGCCACCCTCTCCAGGGAGGAGAGGTAATTTAGACTCCCTGATAGCTTTCCTCTGTCCCACTCGGGAGCACCGGATGCTGCTTAATTATATGTGGGCTGTGCTTTGCTTTGTGCCTCTTTCCAAATTAAACCACAGCTTTTGTGCTCCTGCTTCAGCATCCGAAAGCTGCATCTGCACGGCATCTTCACCCAAGCATCATAAAAAATG
Source organism: Myiotriccus ornatus (assembly GCA_036023395.1). Lineage (NCBI taxonomy): Eukaryota > Metazoa > Chordata > Aves > Passeriformes > Tyrannidae > Myiotriccus > Myiotriccus ornatus. The sequence goes on along the minus strand of JAYRBT010000114.1, from coordinate 3,377,976 downwards.
CTAAATGACTTATCTAGGTCTTCTCACTTAAGGTCATTTCAATTATGGCAACATCAACAGATGTATATGTTCATTAATAAAAGTGTGATATGTGTTTATGTCCCTCTGAAAGTTCAGTCAGAAAATTATAGATTATACCGAGACACTCCAGGAATTGCTACTCTGTAAGTCAAATGCTCTATTATTAAAAATGTCATCCCATATGAATTTCATAAATAGCAAAGCCAAGAACAGAGTAACCATTTTAAAAAGTCTAGAGGGGATTCCATAACAACATTTAAATGCATTACTACTCAAACAATTTGATTGGATTATAAAATATTTAAAACTGCAGCTGTACTTGTGGTGTTTAATGTTGACTATTTTGATTTCTGGAATATCTTACCTAAGAAGTACAAGTTTACAAAACTAGTTCTCTAATTAGACTATAAATACACCAGAAAATCTATAACCCATGGAAACACAGAGTTTCTAAAGTCCTGTGTATAGCTGGATTATTCTACACACACAAATGAAAGAAATCTGAAAAAGAACATTAAGCATTAGAGTTCATTGAGGACTTGCTCCTGCAATAAAGCTGGAGCTGATTTTGCCAAAGGTATCCTAATGACTAAAAATAAATATCACAGGAGATGTAGGACAGTGTGTTCTAAACAGAGACTGTGGCCAGATTCTCGGGTGGTGTAAACTGGCACTGATCCACTGTAGTTAATGGTTACACTGACAAGTTTTGGCTGTGATTTCTTTCTGTGTCCTCTAACATTTTTCTCCCAGGATCTCTCTTACATATGTATTAGGTATGTTTGGGTTTATAATTAAATCTTCATTGACATTTTAAGCAGAAAGGACAATTTTAAAAGCTATTTTTCAGGAGAGTAGCTGTGTATTAATCCACAAATATATCCTGATGCCCATATGTTATAGATACCCTTTCATATGCCGACTGCACCCCTCCTGCCAAACTCCCTGTCATCTCCGCTGCTTCACCTGGCTCGGTGTCAACACACGATTCAGCCAGCAGAGTCGTGTTACTGGTCACTGCATTTCCACAGAAAGCAGAACCTGGTGTGGGTTACCTTGCTTTAGCCCCAGCTGCCCCAGGAATGCTCTCATATGGGAATTACATCCCTCTCCTGCCTCAAGATGCTTTGTTTTAGGCCACCTCATCTGCACACATGCAAATTCAAAATGCCCTTCTGAAACTTCTCCAATTGTGCCCACCATTCAGGCTTGGCTTGAAAGCATCATCCCCGTGGCTCAGTGAGCCAAAGGACCTTGCAGCCCCTGTTTTCCTGAGGGAGAGTCACCTGTGTTTATTTCTGCTAAACAGGAATTAACTCGGACCTCCCTCCGCAACCTCATTTGGCACAGTTAATTCCAGATTCCAGAGTTACCATTAAAACAAAAAGCACATCTCACCCACTGAAATCAGTGGGAATTAGACTTAGTAACGCACACAAGGCTATAACAAAGATAATCAAACAGCAAAAGGATAATCCACTAATTGTTGAAATGAGGCGGAACATCTCCACGGCTCCTCTACAGCTCGCCCTGGGCTGAGCCGTGCTTGGGGTTCTGCAAGTTTTTATCATTTTAAAGTATGTCAAGCCTGTGCACTCCAGGGCACAGCAGGGAGCAGAGGGAGGGCTTCGCCTGCCCTCAGGTTGGCAGCTGGAGTCAAGGAAATGCAGATCACCCAGTTCCAGCAGACCGAGGGAACGCTCCCCGTTCCAGACGAGGACGTGCGAACCCACCAGGCCTCCCAAACTGGGCCAGTGCCTCAGTCTGCTTCCTCAGGAACCCTTGGAAACAGCAGCCAGGCTCCAAAAGGGACACCAGCCTCAAGTTTCTGCCATTTTCTGGGTTTCTATATGACAAAGAGGCCAAGGGCTGCTGAAGCAAATTAGGATCATGCTCTCGGTATATCTTTAGAATTATTCTGTTCCCAGCCTGAAAGCAGAATTTGACATTCAGTAACCTTTGTAAGTCTAAAGAAATGCTATTGACTGCACTGCAACTACTATCAATTTACCCTCAGTGTAAGTGGCAGTGGAGCTGTGCCACACTCTGGCCACTACTCCAGGAATTCCTATGCTACAGAACAAGCCCAGCAATTATTTGTGGTGTTTTTATTTTAAATGCCTGGCTTCTTGGAGCAGGGTAATTTTCATGAGTGGTCCCTGCCCTTGATCATTTCAAATGGTGTTTGAAGCATTTGGATCTTAAAATTCTCACTGCCTTCTAGGAATATCCCCTTTCCTCTGACTGCTTCTGGAGTCAGAGCTGTGCCGTTCAGGAGAGGAGTTCAGAGAAAGGTGCACTGGAAATTTGTGCACGAACCAACGTACAAAGTGGAGAGGTGAAAACATCACAAAATTAAAGAAAATGTAATGCCAGCAGAGCTCTTAACTTTTGGCTGCCTTTACTCCTCTCGCTCTCCCTATGTGTGGTCTCCTTGGAAAAAGAACCAGGTATTTGAAAAGTAGATGAGCAAACATTTACTTTTGGGTGCAGCAAGGGGGAACCTGCAATACCCTTCCCCCTTATTACAACTTCCAGGATGATTTGTCAGCCCGTGGTCACAGGGGGAGCAACTTCCACCTGGAGAAAGATCAGTCTCCTGCTGTATTCCTACAATATCTTGGATATAATGGAAAAGACACATTTTGTGTCTCAACATTTTGTATTTAAAAGTTTACTATACTTTTGTAGATGATCCTGTAAGTCTAATTAGTCCACAGACTACTGGAGAGACAAAGCACTTCTGGGAAGGATCAAATGTAAATAGACACCCAGCTTCACTCTTCACCACTAAGGCTCCAGTGGGACTCCAGTGTTAGAGTGGGGGGGCTGTATTTTGCCTCAGTGGAGTTATTCTTGATTTACACCAGGTTAGAATTAGTCCTCACAACTGGAAAAATCTATTCTACCAGGCTGGTGGTGAAGGCATTGATCCCAAACAAATAAAATGACCTTCTCCTTCAATTACTTTGGTCTTCTCTAATTAAAATAATTTTGCTAATGAAAGCTGCAAAAACATTCACACAATCTCATGCAGTCAGTGTGACCTTCTGCTGATGCTTCTGATGATGGTAAATACTTTACTCACCAGAAAATGTACGAGCTGTAGAGTCTCCTCTACAGTGTAAGAAACCAGAAAACCTGAAAATGAAGGTTCCTGAGATCCTGCAGTGGCAGTGGCAGGCCCTGGGCTCTGTGCACGGGGACTTCAGGAGCTGAAGCATCTCCTGACCTCGTGGCTTCATTATTTCTTCTCACCTACCAACCCCATCCATCGGTATGATCTGCAAACCACACCTGCAGGGCCTCTGCAAATAGAGGATGTTTTTGGTGACAGCGTTCCTAGGGATGGAATTACTGACTCAAACAGGCAGGCAGAATTTAGGTAGAACTTCAAAACAGTCCATCACCTCCCTACAGTTTGGGGTGCATTTCACATTAATCTATACCTTCCAAACCTTTAAACAGATTGACCTCTATGTTTATCATTATCAAGAATGGAAAATATGTGCTAAATGCCCTGATCCACTTTGAGAATTCCAACCTCTTATTCTGTGCAAGTTCAGCAATCACATCATTTTATTTTAAGAAGCCTCTTCCCCGAAAAGTTCAGGTTCCCACCGAATGTGGCACCACTTGCCTTGCAATCAGGAGTGAGGATCACAGCCCTAAAGAGCCCCAGGATTACAGAATTATTACAGAATGCACGTACAATGAACGCATAAAGTTCCTGTGTCCAAGAAACAACTGGACATGGCACTCAGTGCTCTGCTCTAGCTGATGAGGTGGTGATCAGGCAAAGGCCAGACTTGATGATCTTGAGGTATTTTCCAACCTCAGTGATTCTGTAATTTTTCCTTTCCATTTATCAAAGTAAAGAAAAATAATTAAAAAAAATATGCATGACTGGGCAGATCATGGGTCTGGTGTGCTTAACATTCCTAATCTGTTCTGGACAAAGGTTATCTCTCCCCAGCTGCTGCAGGCAGAGGAGCAGTCAGACACCTCCTGCAAGGAGCACGTGCACCCCTCCCCAGCTCACTTAGGTAATGTCTGGCATATGCTTTGAAGTAGGATGGTTTATTTCCCTACAAAATTTTTTCCTCCTGTCTTTAAATATTTGCCATTAGAAATCTGGATAGTCTTGTTATATTTATATAAATGCCACTCCTTAGACTTCCCTGATATCTTCTGGCAATGAATTATTTATTCTAAGAGCACACTGTATACTCGTTTTTAACACACAACCCTTCACTTTCACTGCAAGTTCCTTTTGCTCATATTATAAACACTGCATGGTTGAAAATCAGCAGGGAAGAATCCCAGAAACCCAAATCCTGATAGATGCAACATTAACATCCCTGAGCCAGTGTGTGGTTTCATACAGGGGTGTGTTTTATCCTTATTTACTGTTTGTGTGGCTGCAGCAGGCAGAGAACCACACAGCTGGGAATCAGGGCTGTTGTTGCAGGGACTCTGAAAAGAGCCTGGCACCTCCCCAAAGGCCACAGTAACGGGCAACAGAAAACCCAGGAGGTTTTCCTGATGTCATTTCCAGGTCCCAGCTTCCAGTGGCCTTACACTCCATCGCTGTGCCACTCTGTATTTCAGGTCTCACATCTCTCACTGCAGACGCTGAACAGGTTTGACTCAGTGAGGCAACAGTAATTCAGATAATTTCCCTGTAAACTGGTGAGTAAGGAAGCCTGGAGGCAGAGGAATTCAGACTGAGCTCCCAACAAGGCTCCTCTGGTCCTTCCCACTGGAAGCACAAAGGCTGCACCGCCATTGTCCAGGGTCAGGGCTCTGGCCCACTCACAGTCAGGTGTGGGGGCTGAGCAGAAGAAAGGGGGTTGTGACTGGGATGCCTTTCCATGTTTGGGATACCTTTCCATACCGGGAATACCTTTCCATGTGTCACACACATACCAGAGCCCAGGAACTGCTCCCTTCCTCCACCCTGCCCTGCGGAACTTCCCCGATTTCCAGCGTTCTGGCATTTACAAAGGATTGTGCCAGGCTACATCCTCCCAAAGCAAAGCCTTAATCTGTTTGCAGTCAGTCACTTTTTTTTCTTTCCTGGCAGCAGATATAAGGCCACACAGTCAAATAATGAACTTGTCTTTCATTTGGATATAGTTTATTAATGACAAAATCACTAATCCATTAATCAATTTAAAACAAGTTGGTAAATGAAAAAAAATCCTCAGTCTCCTTTAGTAAGAGGATCACATGCATCTTAAAAGGGGGCCATTATCTCCATGGGTTTCTCAGCTGAAGTTAAAAATCTAAAAATGATTTTCATTCATTTCTCATTAATATGCAAAATTATTCAAATTAGATAGTAATTAACCATCTACTCAGTAGAAAACCTTTTCATGATAATTTATGATAAACTCGGTAGCAGCTTTGATTGAGATTGATTTTTGGTGTTGAGAAGCTATCATGAATACAAAAAAGCACCTGAAAAAATATTTTTAAACACCTAACTCACTGCTCAGCTAATTATATGGGAACCATGTTCATAGATTATTTCAAAGGAAGGCCTATAGGCAAGATACTAATGCTGAATGAAACAGGTAAAACATCCTTTTGAGTTTGTCCTACATTTCATCTTAAAGCTCAGCTTTCTTCACATCTCCCAGCCTAATTCATTTAGAATGTTAAATGTTTGGCGCTGTTTAATTCAGCAAACGGCGACAGTGGAGCCAGGGCTTTGCTTGATAAGGCTTTACAGGATTGCTTTCAAGATAAAACCGTGTGGAAAAATCAAAATGCATTCAAGGCAAACTGTTGTTTTACACCACAGCGTTCCTGGGAGCATCACTAGGATTTGTAAACAGACTCCAGGTCTGGTTTGGCAGATGGGGCTGGGGAGTCAGGGGGTGCCAGGGTTAATATCACGGGCACATTGCACGATGGAGAATATGGTTTTGTTCTCAGGAGCAAAGAGGAGCTTCAGGAGCGGGGACTTGGTGGCTCTAAACACTGGGGATTGCTGTTCAACACTGTTATTCTCCTGAGGTGGGAAAACCAGAGGGAAAGCAGCACTGACCTCGTGCTGCTGGAGCAGCGTCAGGGGGAGAGAAAACCCCTGTTCAATACTTACTGCTACCAGGGGGAATTGATGTGAGCACCCAAGCCAAAGAGGCAGGACTGTGGGGGGAAGGAAAATCCTATATTCCCAAAGGCTTTTCCTCTGAACCTGATCACAGAACTAACAACTGATGTTCTTGTAACTCACATTCTGGGGATTTTGTGCCATTTAAATAATACCAACAGTAACAGGAGAAACAGGAACCCTGATGCCAAACCTCTGGAACTCTGTCACTGGGAGGGAAGGAGAGAATAAGAGGAGGGGAAGGGATCAGGTTTTGGTTGTGAGCTCTGTGACTGTCCCAGGTTTAGCTCCAGAGCTAAAGATCTGCTCTCCAGGGTGAAAGCAAGGCCATGCCTAAGCTGCACCTCACCACAGGTAAATCTGTTCAGTCCTTAAACCAAGACTCAGCACTGAGCAAACAAGTACATGTCTAATAAACCTGTAACCAGCAGCAAAAGGAAAGCTTTGACAAATCTCCACTCCTACAGGTACAGTGGCACCAGCATTCCCATACATTAGGACTTGGCTGAGTTGTGCTTACTTTGCCCCACTGCAACCTGCAAACCCCTTCTCCTCCTCAGCGAGCTGTGGAAATACCCTCGTCAGTGAGTAGTCCCGCCTGCACTTCTCAGCCTCCTGTTCTTTCTTACACTGCAATGCATTTGCCATCCCTTGACCCAGCACCTACAGAAGCCAAGGAATACCGGATGTGCCTGCATTGTTCCTCATCCTCTACCCGGCCTCGATTGCTTCCAGATGGCACCGCGCTACAATGGCTCCATTCACTCCTCCCTGGAAGGCCCCGAGCGTGGCAATGGACAACCTTCCCCAGAGCCCTCCTTCCCGCAGGCATGGAAGGGACCACATCCATCCTCATCACATTCATCCACAGTCCTGACACGGGAATGTTTGCAAAGGGTAATACAAACTCTGTCAAGGGGTTACTGATGATACCCAAGTCAGCATTCCTTCTTCCAGGGACATGGGGAGAGTCATCTTAAATGTGGTACAATCCTTTCAGGATACTGGAAGCAAAACTCCAGCTCAGGTGACATGGCACAGATGGGCCTCAAAAAGAAAGGCCATTTTGGGGAAGAAAACATCATCCCTCAGCTGACACATTTAACTGCTGGATCAAAGGGAGGGGAGTCCCACAGGGAAAGATGATGGAGAAGAATTTGAGAGGGGCTGCAGCAGTTAACAGTGCTTTCTGACACAGCAGGGCCTAAAAGGAACAAAGGAACTGGTGCCAAACTTCCCATCCCTTGCTTCTCAATGATCTACTTTTTGAGAGTTAAAGAGATTCAAGGCAGCCACGTTTTTGACAAAAGCATAAATAATAACAATCCTCCAAGTACCTAAAACCTTTTCTTTTACTCCTTCCGTTGGAATATCTCAGGGGAGTTTGTAACTATGAACTTCCCAAGTGGTGAAGCACATTTCCACTTATTTTACTGAGGTGGAAATGGCAGCAAAGGACAGGTTTGGTTACTTGTCCAATAGGTCAGGCAGGAAGTTTTTGTCAGAAGCAGAAACAGTTCCTCAGCATTAACCTGGAGCCCTCAGCATTAGTCCCTGGATGTTCTTTGGGGTTTGGAGAGCAGAGGTGCCAGTGCAGAAGTTTGGCCAAGTTGAGTCTGGAATCAAACAAGCCCTGAGAAGCAGGTGCTGTTCAGGCAGCTGATGGGCCATGGGGAACTGCAGGAGCAAATAACACCACAGTTCAGTGGGATGTGCACTTCTTCATTTGGAAGACAAAAGCTTAACAACGTCCAAAGGCTGGCAGCTGGCTCCTGAAAAAGTCCAACTGGAAACCAAGCGTGTCTCCCTGACCACTTTGCACCACTGCAACAAGGACAAAGCTCCCCAGGCCAGCAAGGTAAAGCCAGCAGGCCAAAAAAGAACCCAGCTCAGGAAGCTGTGCCTCCTCAGGAGTGCTGGAACAACCCCTGCCAACAAAGTGCTGCCCGGACCCTGGAGCAAGGGCTGGAGTTCCCAAGAGGATTCCGCATGAGGGGGGGTAACGTGTGGCCCAGCTGGGAAACTGGGCAGCAGGGACACCACGGTGGCTGCACAGGGCAAAACTCCCCAGGGGTCAGCCCAGTGACTCCTCGTCAGGGGGTGAAACTGCGGCTTTGTCCTTGTGGGGTTTTTTGGTTTAATTTCTTTTTGCTGCTTGTGGAAATGTGAAACAGCTAACAACCTTGTTTCAGTAATATGCAATTCTGAGGGAGGAAAAATTGGGGACCTAAGGAACCTGCCTTTTTTTCCTTCCCTTATTATAAAGTCATTTTTCAAATCACCTTTCTGACACATTTGTCCATATTGATTAGCTGCTTTCAGAATGACATTGTCTGACCTGTCTAAATCCATCAATTGCTCTCCTGCTGATGCTTCATTCCCAGGCTACTTTAGCTTCTAATGGTACGGTATGAATATTATTCATAAAGTCTTTTTGCTGAAAAGATCAATAATCACATACATCTTACGTTTGCATTCTGGGTGTTGTTCAAGAAGCCCTTTAACTGGCCACAGACTCCTCTATTTCCCTTTTATCACTGCAGACTGTAAATGTTTCATTAGTAGCATTTAGAGAGTACATACTTGATACTATATCCCCAGGAGTTTCAAGTGAGTTATTAGGAACTTGTTCAGCATTAGGATTAATGCATATTCCCAGTAGCTTTCATTGCATTTCCATTCCATGTGCCACAAACTCTACTGTTAAATATGTTTTGTCCACTTAGGAACTGTTTGGTAGGGAAGGCATTGCCTTAATTGTTCCCAAGACATTGGGTAATGCTCTGCTGATGGGCCTAAGGTTGAACTAATAGGCAAGTAAGATGCAGTTTAGCTTCAGCAGGTTTTAAAGTACTAATGAGGCACAATATAATGAAGTTAAGAACTTGTCAAGACGGGCAGTTCATATAAAAAGTTGAAACAACCTTTACTTTTTTTTTTTTTGCTTTAAAAAAAAATCAAGATTATCCCAATGCTGAGGGGATTTATTCAAGTTAAATATTTGCTGGATTATTATAATTTTTAGAAAAGGCTTTTTAGAACTTGATGCCCTAGTTGAGCAAGGGGCAAAATTCACCTGACTATCAGTAAGTCAAATACACTTGTAAAATACAGAGTTTTTAGTCTGCAGAAAGGGTGAGTTGGATATTGTGTATTCCAGGCTGCTTTTCATGCAACTGCTTGTCTATATTTAGCAGTTTGGCAGGCTGGGCAATTTTAGAGCCTTAAAAGACCAAATACTGACTAAGTCACCATTTTAATTTTATGGCAGTTTCCTGGAAGAACAAAAATGCAACATTCTAGGTATTTTAGTAACTACAGGATTGACTGGAACTTCATTGGATTTTAACTACTGCGTGCCAGGCTGTTGTGCTCAGAGACAGAAAATATTTCATGTTCATTTTGTGACATAAAAGCCTAAGTGTCCTGCTGCTGAGATGTATCAATCAAAGCAGGGGCTCCAATGGAATATTATCCCGGTGCTGGCACGAGAGGGGGAACGATGCTTCAGCTGCCAGTCAATGGGCACCAAATGCCTTCCCAGGCTCCTGCACACACTTGAGCAGAGCCATGACTTCAGGGGTCAGAAAGTGGAACACGGCACTTCTCACCATGCTGGGGGACTTTTTCTCTTTAGAACAAAAAACTGTTGTTTACGTCGAAAAGGGAAGATCCAAGCTCGTCTTGAGAAGGTTCATTTAAAGACAGGCATTGCAGACAATTAAAGCCCAAGGGTTCTGTGGGCAGTGCAGTCTCACAGATGTTTGGACAAGGGTTATAATCTGCCCAGATCAATTTTTTTTTATGGAGAGCACTGGAGAGCTGCAGCAATGGGGAGGGACACTGTAGACTACACATTAAATTTGCAGGGGGGTTTTTGTGACCACCTCTCTGGCCATGAAGCTCACGATTATTGTGGATAAGTAAAATAAAGTATTCCCTGCACTTGAAAAGCTCTAACAATTTTAGTGCTGAGGAACAAACAGAAAGGTTTAATTAATAAACATCCTGGGTTATATTACACCTTAACTGGGCTTTTTCCTTCTAACTTAGCTGCACATGGATCTGTAGTCCCAGGCTTTACAAATCCAATGCAAACCCGTGCCAGTGGACAGGCCACCCCCCAAGCACCCCTCCCAGTAGCTCACTGAGCAGTGGAGCACAGATACTTTTCCTCCACAGGAGCTGTTCAGTCAAATCTCCTCAGTCAGCTGAAATATTCCAATGAAAGTTGCTGCTACAATTACAGAAAAACAGAAGTTTGGGGTTGGTTGTGTTTTGCTGTGTCTTGCTTGTAGTAAAAGAATAAAAACACGACTGAACTGCTTAAACGACAGAAAAAGAAAGCATGACCTGCAGGGAGAAACCCAATCTGGGGGAAAAAGGAATGGGAAAAAAAGAGTCCAAAAGATGAAGTGCTCAGGAATGTGGGATCTTCTGGAGTGACTGGCACAGTATAGGAGAAAAAGTGCCTTTTGCAACCATTTCTGCACATGCTTTGGACACTTCTCCTGGCCCACTGCCAGCTCCTCTTCCTCCCTGCACGCAGCCAGGGCCCAAGTGTTCCTGAACCACAGACCTGGGCCTGCTCTGCAGGAAGGCATCGAGGGCAAAACCTAATGAGTGAACATTTGCTAAATTTTGATGGTAAGAGTTGCTTCTTCTCTCTCCGTAACAAGTCACCCTTCTCTAAGGGAGATGTGGGTCAGAAACCTAAAGAGGCACAAATGAGCCTCCAGAACTGGACCCTCACTGTTGCCATCAAGAGTATTTCCCTTGGGACCACCAACACGGGAAACATTTCCCTCCCACACACAGTGACACCTCCTCACTTTGCTTTTGCTGACACTTCCCAAGCCCATCTCCTCTGCAGCTTCTCCTGCTCTAAGTCAGTTTGTAAGTGCTGCTGTTCTGGGCTAAGCCCTGACCCAAAGGATGAAAATCACTGCCATGCAAGGAATGCTGCAGCTTTTCTGCTGCTTCACACTTACTTCTGCCCACCACATCATGGAGTTTTTCTGGACTCAGGATAAAGTAGCAAGGAAGAGAGGGAGAGATCCAAGCAAAGGAATTGTTCTGAAGGCTTGCTGCAATACAATTTATGATGCTTCCCGAGTAAGGCTTCCTTTAATACAATTGTTGAGATTTGTGCAGTAATATCCCTTTTTTTCTAAGTGAAGTAGATAATATTGACAATGCTGCCAAGTAATTACACCAGCAAAGCAAATCCATGGCATTGTGCCCCTACAATTCCTCCTCTGGCTGCCCAGCATGCAGCTCAGCAAGCAGGGATACAGACCACTGACAGCAGAAGAAATTGCTTTATTTCTTAATTGTGAAGCTGCAGGTTACAGAAATGCCACTCACACTTGCAATGCTTCCCAAATAAATAACGGATCATTTTATAGCTCGGCAGCGTTACTACAAGAGCACAGAACGCAGAGAGGAACAGGCACTTGTTGACACTTGGGGCAGCGTGTTGGGAACTCAGTGGAAGCCAGACAAGATTTGTTCATTTGGCCCCTTCCCTCAACCATCTGAGCAGACCAGAGGCGGAGTTATTGTGGGAACCTGCTCTGTCACTGATGAAAAGGAGCTGACAAAAACACTTGAGCCAAACGTACATTTTCTCCCAAACTGATGCCTGTGATTTGGTGACATTCAGGGTGACAATAAAAACAGACTCTGGAAGTGAGCAAACAAAAGCCATCTCCTGTGTAAGCTCATGCTTTAGGGAAGGGCTTGTAAGCTCCAGCTCACAAAGTCCTCACCGGTACAGGAGCATGGCAGCCTTTTTTCTTATGCATATGGACTGACTCAGAGTTTTCTTCAGCTGGGAATTTAATTGCTCCCAATTTTCTAACATAAATTACAGTATAATTTACTCTGGTTAAGAAAAGGTATGGATTTTTTACCATTTACTTTGGTAGAAAAAAAAACCCTTACAGGTAAAGTTACAGTTATCTGCCCAGTTGATCAACCTCTGTTTTTTCCTCCTGCCAACACGATAGCATGGAAGTCTAAATCCTCTACAAGACATGCTTGTACAGTAAATAACACAGCAAGTTCTGTGTCCCCACTGTTGTACCTCGGTGTTTCAACTCCTCTGGGAGGACAGCCCCAAGAACTGGACTATAAATCCTTTGGACTGCCTACCCCACCCCTGGCCCATCTGCTGTCCCTGCCCAGCAGTGCCAGTCAGTGCCCCTGGACTGGTGGTTTCTGCACCAGGGCCACTCTTCACCTGAGAACTGGACTGCGAGCCCATGGCCTCATTTCTCACTGCAGCCAAAGCAGTCATCGTGCAGTAAGAACCTCTGGCCCCTGCTCACCCACAGCTCAGCAAAGCGGTGCCCTGGAAGGGAAAAGGTGTGCAGCCCACTGCCCTTCCTCCCACCGCTCAGGCACAGCACCAGCGGTTCTCAGGACCGCGAGGAAGCCAAAAGTAATGGATATGTCACTGAACCCCGAGCTCTAAACTGAAAGCCAATGAGAGCCATTCTCTGCCACCCTTCTAAAGGAAGATTAAAACCAACCAATCAACCTCCCTAAAAAATCAAAATCCCAAGGGTTTCATTTTCAGCAACAGGCTGAGCTGTGCGATTCCTCCAACACTCATCATCACTGACCTCAGGACACCTCTCAGCACCAGCTGGTGACATTCCACATTTTCCTAGGGCAACCACCTTTGCTGTATTCTGATTTAGATGTAGAACACTGCAGATTTTGGAAAGGGTCCACTGTAACTGACCACTTAAATTATTGGGTCCTTACTCATTTGAATTATTAGTTCAGATTAATTGAAGAAGTTTGTTCCCAAGCCAGTGCTGCTCTTTCAGCCCCAGAGAAGCTGAGCCAAACAGTAACATTGTTCAGAGGAACACAGATGAAATTTTGGTTCACCATCTTTAATTTTTATTTTTAAAAGTTGTAAATATTGCGTTAACTGGGTTATAGTATAGATGGTGATCTCTTGAATTTCCACTCTTTTTATGGTCTGTTTTTTTTGGTACAACAGTTGCTGCCTTTTCACTCTCAGCAAATCAAGCCCCAGAATTTAAAGTGAGATCAGTGTATAACTATATATACATATATGTATATGTGTGCTATAAAAACTACAGCACAAATATCTGCATATGCTGTGTGTTTTAAACACACTAATCTAGGGCTCTGAAAATATCCAGTATGTGAGCATTCTACTTTTAGGTCTGTGGTATTTAAAATGGCTAAGGCTGGCTTTTTGCATTGCACATGAGGCTTTCTTCTGCTGGAAAAATAATAACTGTAAATCTGTTTTCTCATGCCCAAGTAGTCCTTGATGACACACGTAAGGAAACGTGGTGTGGATTGTCATGAGTGGAGCAATAATCATAAAATCAGAAACAAAAGAATGAGACAGAACAAAGCCCTTTTTTTAAAAGATTCTAAATCACACACAAAACATTTGTTCTGCTCCAGCTCTTTGTGAACTAATTGGCTCTCCTGGAGGGACAGGTAATTGTACTTGACTACACAAGCTGTCCTGAAGCTCCCTTGGAAAGCTCCAGTAAGCTTCCAGTGTTAGCAGCCATCAAGGATTTCACAGGTCAGGCAGCGGATCGATACAGCTAAAAGCAGCAGGGACTGCAATGTCGACAGCAGGTTTCAGAAAACGCTGCAAGTGCCAGTTTGTTCCCCTTCATGCAGAAGCTCGAGACAGCTTAATTAACCCTTGGAAAATACAATTTATCCAGAGGCTCTGCGGGTCTGTACTGGGCCTTATTGGTGAGCTGATAGCAGAGATAGTGTAGCTGGCAGCTCTGAATTCCCATTTCCCCCTCCTGTGCCGTTGCAGTCGGGATGCAAACAAAGCCCGGGTTCCGGGGGATGCTGCCCTGTCCTGAGGAGCTGCTCCAGGAGCCCCGGGAAGCAGCTGCTTTGTTACAAGTGGCTGGTGAGGCAGCAGGAGCTGGGCCAGCAGAGCATTGATCACTCACGTCCTGGGCTGCGTGTGTGTGTGTGCAGGGAAAAAAGAGAGAGGGGGAAAGAGTCATCTCCCACAGGTCTAAATGCTTCTCTGCCCTCTTGTAAAGATGTTCCCTTGTTAGTTGTCTACTTTTACTCTCTTTTAATACCACATGGCCATGAAAAGTACAGACAAGGTAATTTTCCACATCCCAAAACACCTACATTTTAGAAGACAAAGAACTTGCCAGGGGTGACAGACCAGTAAGAAGTGAACTTGTCTGATGTGATATTCAAATTTGTGTCTCCAATGTCAGGCCAACAGGCTGAAGGGTTTTTCCTTCCACAGCTCTTTTCAAGCTAAGGAAATCTTCTAAGACATGCACAGAACAACCAAGAAAGAAAAAATATCCCAGTCACTGAGGCTTGGCAATTTTCACACAGAAATCTGCCCGTGAATTCAGGTAAATTATTTATACTATTAACTACTTTAAAATATTAACTACATGTCCATTAGTTGTGTTTTTAACGTGTGTAATTTCAACTAAGGCATGTAAATGTATCTTGCTCAGTTTATATTTGCTTCCTTTAATGAATGAAAACCTGTCCCTTTTGTTTGGGAACAGTGAACTCTCCCTGGAGGAAGCAAGGCAGACACCACTTCCTTTCCACTGCTTTGCTACTGTTTCTGATGGTGAATTGAGTAACACTGAGCAGATAAAATCAAATTAGAAGTTTGATTTTTATGTGTGTGCACACGGATCATCACATGCCCTCACACATACACTTGAAGGCTTGTGACATTAACTGCGCAGCTCTGAATCCACATTTTCATCTTCAATAACCACTCAAGGCATAGGAATTTACGATGAAAATGCTGAACAACAAGCAATGAGGATTCTAAAAAAGCAAAAGCAGGCCAGACTATCTTTATGATTCTTGTATCAACACACCCAGAAAAATGGCACACAAAAAGCGCTTGACAGAATTAATTAATACATCTATGTCACAGTCCCCCCATCCAAGGAACTAGGTATCAATTTTTTAGGATAGCTTGTAGGAGACACTCTGCCAGAGGGAGAGGAAGAGGCTGCTTGAAGCTCTGCAAGCAAAGGGTGATGACAGACACTTGACATATTCCAACCTGGGGTTCCCTACCTACTGGGGAGCCAGGAGGGGCTGAGGTGGGTCCATCTCACATTTGTATTAATGACAGGCAAGAAAAAATAAACCCTGTGGATGAAGAACTTGGACTTCCCCACGGAAAGGGCAGTTTCACATGAGCAAAACCATCTTCAGTACAAGCACATTGCACTTTCCTCAAGAAGAGGGTTTTGCAGATAAACTGGCAACAAAAAAAAGACGTAAGCAGGTGACAGAAAAGAAATTTTATGGCCACTTACACCAACTGTAAGTCTGTCTCCAGAATCTGAGAAAACATCCTACTGCTTTAGAAGTCTTCCCTTCCAGTTTGGACTGCACCCAGAACCCGCTTGGAAAGAGCACAGAATCCAGCTGGCTGTCCAAGGCTGGTGACATCGAGAGGGATAAAAGAAGCATTGCTAAACATGTTGTCCCAGTTCTTAGGAAAGCTTGAAACTGGACTGAGATATGTGAAAGAAAGATTTGTGATACTGCTCCAACATCAATTAAATAAGTGACGATTTTTGACTTCAGAGTACACGTGTGTGTCCATGCAAAGGTGCTGAAGTGCTCAGGGATGAAAAGAACTTCCTTTTTCTCTTCCTACCTCTGTTTCTGTTTTTCCTGTCACATTATCTTTTTATCTATACTGCCCTTTTACTTTTGTTTTTTTACTGGTTTGGGGTTGAGGTTATTTTGCAATATTTACCACTGTAAGGCCCTGATCTCTACTGGAACCACTTGGTGCCACAACACAGCAACATCTGACCAGCTGTGGGGAGCATGAGAACAATCACAAAATCTGAATTTAACACCACAATATTCTTCTGTGCTTGTACAGGAGGTACAGATCCTCAAGGAGAGCCCTGCTCTGACATATTCCAAGCAGTGTTATTCATCAGAATCCGTAAGAGCAAAATCTAAATCTGTCACACCTCCAAAATTCCATTTTAATAATATCAACAAAGAGCTTTTACAGTCCCACAATACAATTTAAAAACTAAATCCTCCTGTTAATTACCAGAGAGTGCAGGCTCTCCAAGGTTGAGTACCTATTTCTGTTTAAAGGTCGACACTTTAAGTGTTCTAAAATCCACGCACTCGCTCAAATTGCCTTGAAATGTGGGGCTCAGGGTCACGTTTGCCTGGGCTTTTCAAGATATGCCTGAAAAAAACAGCTTTTCCTGAGTGATAAAATGCTGATAAACTGGGTTTTTTTCTATTCTTGCGTGTCCTTAGTGGGTCAAACCACAGCTTTACACAACGTTTAGATATTCTCAACATTCAGCACCTGGCACCCTGAGGAGGTCACTGTCTGAATGCCAGCCCTGAGAGATTAGAGAACATATCAGGATTCTGAAACCAAGAGTGGCTTCCACCTTACTGACCAGCTTTAAAATGAGCTGGAGGGTGCAAGAGGATGTATAAAATCAACCTCCTCCATGCCTGGTGGATGTTTTCCTTTGATCCTCCAAAGGAATTCCGAAAACCAGCTGGGTCGGTATTGTTAGTGATGCAAAAACCTTTGACCATAATGACATATTTTATCGTGTGGGGTAAATACAATTAAAACATTCCTTACAAAGCAAGTTACACATATGAATTCTTGCTTTGAAGGCCAGGGAAACTAATGAAGGAAGGTCACAAGACTGCAAAGAGCTTGAGGAGACAAAGGAGGAAGGGGATGAACAACTCTAAAGCTCTTTTTCTACCCTCTTAAATGCGTTTCAGAGGCTCCTCCACAGCAGGTTCAGGTCCTGGGGAAACTGTTCCTCTGCAAAGAAAGGATGGGTGTCCAAAAGCATCTCCTACCCACATGAAAGGAATAGAATTTTAAATCTGTCAAAACCAGGACATCCAAAATAAGAAACCCGCCTTTTCTCTCAAGGGTGGGTTGGCCAGACCTCACAAGTGACTTGGACAAAGACACAGAGAACAAGGCCACAGCAGTGGGCTAATAAAAAGTCATCAGGTTCCAAAAAAAAAGAGATTTATTACCTTATTTCTAAGGGGATATTGGCTTAATGAGACAAGAGAAAGGGCTTGGAAATTGTGGCTGGGGAGACTCCATGCTTTCAGGAAAGTTACAGAAGACAGACTCCCTCACCAGTTTTATACTGCATATTTAAAATTCCTGTAGCCATCCCACAATAAAAAAAAAAAACCAACACACAAATGTTGGGCAATGTGTCATATTTGTGATTTCTCTGTTAGTAAGCAGGAATTTCTGATTACACAAAGCATCTGCTTGCTGATGGTGTTGTGAGGAAAAATATGGTGGAGTTGATGACCAGACGCCGAGTTATTTCCCTGCAACGATTTGCTGAGGGGCTGGCTCGGCTCGGGGCAGGTGGTGGCAGCTCATCAGGGGGAAGGGGACTTGAGCTTTAATGTTGTTTGAGCTCAAAGAGACTTAAACTCATGCCTGTCCCTATGTATATAAAAGGAAGACTTCATTTGTGCTCCATGCAAGGGCATCAGTTTGTTTTTATGGACAGCTTTGGAACCGGTAGTTTGGAAGAGTCAGAGGCCCCTCCTTTTCCACCTTTACATGCCTGTAATGCTACCACACAAAAAAAAGCCTCCAAAATAGTTTGTACATTCTTGTGTATGTGAAATAGGATGTCTGTGTATGTGCTTTAATCAGTAAAAAGTTCTGAACAGTGGTTTAAAAGATCCCCAAGCTGTCAGTGTGGTCAGGCTGAATTAACTTAGAATTTCAGGTGAAAAGGTGCATGAAGAGAAAGGACCCCAAAAGGAATTTTCCCAGAGGAAACTTTGCCAGCACCAAAAATGGGTCAGTTAAGTTTGTGCTTGTACAATGTTTAGTCTAAGAACTCCTGATATGGGTATCACTTATTGTAAGTGTGACTTTTTCTGTCACTGTTTCAGAGAACAGTGAAAATCATTATATAACCTTTTGGATTTGTTCTAATTAGATTTTTAATATTTCATTCATGTATTTCCCCGATGTATCACATAAAAATCATGCAAAATAAAAGCTTACCAGGCCATAAATTCACTCCTTTTAAGTTCTGTCTTTTTTAAGTTCAGTGTCTTAACTCTTCTAACCTTTCATCACTACAATCCACATAAGACCAAATGGTTTTGGAAAGCCAAAAGGCATCAGGAAGGTCACCAGAGCCATGAAAACTCACAGCCATTGCTCTATCCCACAATGGGGAGACACACAGGAATGGCACAGAATAAACATGGATTCAGGTCAGGAAAAATTACCCTCCTGCTCCTATTGCTGCCAGAGACAGAGAGAAGAGAATCTTGCTCCTCCTGAAAGGAACTTCTCAGCTCCCTTTGCAGCAGCTTAGGAGACCTGGCCTAGACACTCCAGGAGAGCTAATTTGCTTTGCCAGTCTAGCCAAAATACACCAGTGCCCAGCCACAGCCCTGAGAAGGGTCATGGTTGGGGATTTTACACAGAGCAAAGGGATTTTTCCATAAGAAATGCTGTAGCTGAAGGGGATGGAGTCAAGGACTTCAAAATGAAGCACCATTCAAATGCACAGTCAGTACTGGAAACGGGACCTTTCCAGTTCCTCTTGCAACACTGCTCAGAAAAGTAGGACCTAAAGGGTTCTGTCAGCATTGGTGTGACACATAAACATTAATTAAATATTAAAAATACTGAAAACCATTTTATCTCTTAGCATAAAGAAGTTCTCATCAGGCACTTCACTGCAGCCGGGTGGCTCGGACAGTGTGTGTGTGGAGGGAAGGATAAATAATGACAATGGGATGATCAGCAGTCAGCCCCTGACATGATGGCTGGAGAGGCCACCAACACAATTCTGCACAGACAGAACAGCTCACAAAGCCACAAGTCTCTGCTAACACAGGAATTTGTGGCTCTAGGTAACTACCCCCAGGGAAGTTAGTCCCAGTTTTCCCTTTCCTGTGGCTCCATTCCCTGAGCTTTTTAAAGGCCGGCCCTGGAAAACCAGCATATGGAAGAGGGTTTCTGCCGTGCTAGGAAGAACACAAGGACCATATGGTTAGAAAGGGACAGGCTTCAGCTCTTCTGTCAGCATGAGGACTGTGCACACTGCAGCACAGAATAAAGCTTCTGAAAGCTGTGGGAGAAAATGGTTAGTGTAAGCTATTAACTCTGTAATTTTCTGCATGTGCTGGGCAAGGTTCCTGGGAAATAGCAGGACTCTCTCTGCGGTCACAGGGACTATAAAGCAACCCTCAACAACTGTTTAGAGAGGAACCTGGTTTAAATCTTGAAAGCCTGGAATCACTTTATTTAGTCAGCAGTGGGGCAAAAGATGATTTAGAAATAGCTTCCTGGTGTGTCTGGAAACACATCTGTATTTCATCAGTAATGGAACAAACACGGCATGTTCCAGTGCAGGAATGGAGTGTATGGATGATGTGTTCATTACAGGTACAAATTAGGAAGCTCCTTTGGGAAGATCAGGCTGTTCTGAAGGTTGCTCTCAGGTCAGCTTTACTCCAAGGCAGCTTCTTTTTACACAACCTGGAACTGCCACACGTGTCTAGGCCGGGCTTTTGTTCAGCTGAGTTTACGTTTGTGTTTTGCTTTCTGATTTCAGAAGGGCCCCAAACTCAGGCTTCCTTCTGTGTCTCTAGGACATTCACGGTGTGCTGCAGTGTGACCCGTGGGGAGAGCTGCCCCGTGCCACTGCTGTCACTCTGCTCCTCACGGAGCTCTAAGCCTGAGCCCTGTTCCACCGCAGCTCCGCTCCAGCAACAGGACCCACCGCTCGGCACCGCTGTGGCCCAAATTCCTGGAGCCCATAACACAGGTACTCAGGTTTGTGACATGGTCCTTACACACCTTCTCTGGACTAGGAAATACAAGAAGATACTTGAACACAGCAAGAAGCTGTGGACACCTTCAGCCCACACTTCTGCCAGGATTAGAATGTGAGAATTCTAAGTTTCCACCCTGCCTACCATGTGAAATATTAACAGTACTAGAGCATAAATTGCTTTCAGAAATTAACTTTTCTTTCAAGCAAAAAACACCAACCAAGACCCAAACAAAACTCTCCACAAACAAAACCTTTGAAATAAAAGAGGAGGCTCTAAGCCAAGCTCTCAGAAAGCAGCCTAAAGCCAGCTGAAACTCAGAGAATTTGGGATGCAGTTTGGAGCTGCCATTACACACAACAGGTCCATCACCACAGCACTTTCCAAGAACGAATATTCTGCAACCTTGCAGAGCCTCAAAGAAAAACTGAATCAGACTGTAAATACACCTGCCCCAGGGATGATAATCCTGTCAAAAAACCTGTGTCCAAGTTCCTTCTGAACTGAAGAGCCAAACACTTTAAGAGGAAGAGAAACGGACCATATTTGGTGATGTTTCTGTACAATGACAAAGGTCTTGTTGACAGAACTGCTTGGAAGAATCTTTGAAAACCTTCTGCAAGAATAAGTTGTGCAGGAAATCTTCCTTTTCTTTAATAAACTATAATTTCATAACACTATATTTAATAGAACGTTATATAAACCTTGACTAAATAAAAATTATTCTAGATATGCTGTTCTATATGTTACCATTTACTCAGTGGATTTGTTCAGAATTACAGAAAAATGACAAATCATTAGTAATTATAATCCCTAAATGACAATTTTAACAAGGGGAAAAACCAGAGGAGAAAGGAAAAATAGCTGACAGAATTTTCACTTGATTTAAAAAAATAAAAGATTTTTAATTAAAGTGTACCTGTGAAAAGCTATTTTGGTAGTGAATTGGAATACTACATGTCTCTCACACAAGGTACAATTCTATGGATTAAAATATAAAAATAAAATATTCAAGTATGTTTTAAAGACCTTCCTTGGAATCTAGAGATCATCTGGTATTTCACTCTATGTTCCTGAGCTTTTCTGGGAAATCAGTGCTTTAATTCAAGAGAAACCAACCAAACAAAAACCCAACTACAACAAACAAAGCCCCACACAGACTGAGACACCCCGTGAAAAAATGCAGATTCTTATGACTGGTCGTTACACAACTTGGACAGGCATCTGCAAAACACGCAGGTCTCACCAGTCTAAATACTGATCCAGGTGAGTTTGTTTGGCTCCCTTTGGTACCTCACACGGCTCAGTTTTCATTAATGGAGTCATCAGAGTAATTGTCTGTGGAAGCTCAATGAACCTGAGATGCCACTGCAGCCCTGGGAGTGAGTCGGGACTTCACTGGTGAGCACACAGTAAAAGCACCTGCTGTTCCCCACTTCCAACTGCTTCCCTCTCAAAGCACTGCAAGTTCTCTAACAGGTTCTGCCCCTCCCTTCTATGATAATCCAGAGTCTAAGGCTTGGTGCAGGCAAGAGGCTTGTGAGTAGTTTGATGCATAAACTACAAAGCTTTTGGGTTTTTCTGCCCAACTGCCAAATCCTCAAATGACCCTGTGCATGAGCACCGTGTGTCACTGGGGACAGTCCCTCCCACAGCAGCTCACAGCACCTTATAACACAGGAGTTGCTTTAAAAGAAAAGAGAACCACGCAACAAACTTGCCTGTTCTAACAGAAGAATAAAACTCTGAAGAACAGCAGAAGAATAATTCACAGAACTCTCGGACTTTCCAATACTCTGTCTGTATTTCTGTTTCATCTGCTTGTGTTCCTTGACTCATGCAAATGTCAGCACGAAAATCACACTTATAAACACGGCCCTCTAAGCATTTGTGGGTTTTACTGTGCATTTTGAACAAGCTTTTTGATATTTTCATTTTACAACCAATTAATGAAAGCCCACTCTGAGCCATAAAGAGGAAATAGTGTCAGGTTCTGACAGATGTTTTGCATGCATTCTGCATTTATTACAATGTTTGCACTGTAAACTTGGAATGAGAAACTGCAAATAAGGTTTTGTTTATCCACTGCACCTTAAAAATAAATCTTGGGGAGCCCTCGGGAAAATAAACGGAAAATCATCCCAGGCATTGAAAACAAAGTTCCTTGAAGTTACAGAAGTCTCCAGCATTCCTGCCCAAAAGAACAAGGAACTGTGTTCTTTCCTGATGCTCTTTTACTTCTCTTTTTACAATCTCTTTAAACCTGGGATGTAAACTGTCTGTTGCTCGTTTTCCACTTACTACACTGGATGTCCTTTGCCTTGTGTTCCCTGGATTTCCCTGCAGGAATCAGGAGCTGGATGACTGTCACCAGAACCTTCTGCAGAGGCTCATCTGTGTTTTTCTCCCCGTGATTATTGCTTGCAATGGTCTCACTGGCCTGTTTTGTCCCCAACTACAATAGCAAGGTGGCTTTTACGCTTCCTCTATTTAGAAATGACCTCTTTGTCTAATCCATAAAACTCTTTCTTCCCTTAAATGTTCTTTTTTAAAAAAAAAACTATTATTATGGCAGCAATAACAGTAAGTAAGAACAGTGATGAACTTAAAGCCTTGCATGAGACAAATACAAAAGCATCCCAATACTGAGGAATCACATCCAGAGAGTGTTTGGAATTACCTTACTCTTCCTTTTGCCAAAAACTAAGCCTGTGTCAGTACAGAAGAACTGGGGACAATAACTAACTTGCAAGAACTAGAAATGAACCTCACTCCCTTGTGCATTTAGCTATTAAAAAAAGAGATTTAAAAGCCACAGTGGAACTCCACTAAAGAGTCAAGGAACAAAGCACATGAGAGCTACAGAATGACAAGATCACTGATAGCTTGAGGGAAACTTGAGAACTTAGAAACAGAAAGGCAGTGTTGTGAAAATTAAGCAATTCTAATTCATCTAGTTGTGGGGAACAAGTACCTTCTGCAGGGCATTAATACTGAACTGGTTTCTTTTTGGATTACAAAATTATGTAAAACTACTGAGCACAACTGCTATGAAACTAAAAATAATGCATATATCTGATTAACAATACAGTTGAAAGGTCCAGAAATTCCAGAGGTGTGAAGGCTGTGACAGCCTCTGTGATCATCTGTTCTAATAATAACAAGCTATAAAACTTCACCCTGTAATTTCCACACCCAAGTCAGTTAAAGGGGCTGAATTTGTGGCCTGTCATATCTTGGTAGGATGGAAGAGCTGATAGAAAGTTATTTTGAAACAAAGCTTACTTTTATAGCCTGTGAGTAAGAATTAATTTCACAAGATCCCTGCAAATCTTCCTCCTCTTCTCTAATTTGTATTTTGTGGTCAGTACACAAAGCAAACCAAAAGGGTTTCTGACATTTTAAAGTCACCCCATCTTTGGAAAGCTGAGGCATAGATTTGCTTCCTCTCTCCCAGTCCTGGGACTCAAAATCCGTCTGGAACGGCCTCCTTTTGGTTGTGGTGCTCCCTGTGCACATGTCCTTCCATGCAGCCCTTCTGCAGTGCTCGTGCTCCTCTGCTGTGAGGGTAACATTTGCCTTGGCTGCGTTATTGCTTCTTTACTTGCCTCGGGGACAAATTTACACAGACCTTCCTTATAGATTTTCTGCCACCCATTAGAATAGGGAATGTAACTCCATTTTCTTTATGCATATTGTCTCTCTCATTTGGATTCAGGTGCCCTTCACTCCTCAAGAGCAGGGTCAGCTCTTTAACAGAGAAGTGCGAGACTGTACTTCCCAGTCCAAAGGGGATGTGATCCAGGTGGTCATCCTTGCTGGATTACACATGGCCCTTGTAGAGCTTACAATGGTTTCACAGAATGCCAACACAAATCTGTATGACCTTATAAAGCCACGCTGCACACAACTGTTGCACAGCTAAAGCTACTTCTTTCTCCTTACAATGTTCCATGCTCACCTCTGCCACAAACTTAGCACATGCCAACCAAAACCTCTCCCCAAAATTCCTAGGGTGTCAGCTGGTTTCCAGCTTCCTGTCCCCAAGCATTAACTCCCTCAGGTGCTGCAGTGAGCCACGTAACCAAAAAGGATACAACAGACCTACTGACCTCCTGTGCATGGACAGAGGCAGTGGGGAACAGGGGAGCCTGGAAGGTGGTTTTTTTCCCTGCTCCAGCCCCACAAAGGCAGGCAGAGAACTGTGGGTGGGGGAGTCCCTTTTCCCAGCTAACAAGTGACAGGACGAGAGGAATCGTCCTTAAATTGCACCACAGGATGTTTGGATTGGATATTAGGAAAAACTTTTTCCACAAAAGGGTTGTCCAGCACTGGAAGGACCCAAGGAAGTGGTGGATTCACCATCCCTGGAGGGATTTAAAAGAGGAGTGGGTTTGGAACTCAGGGACCTGGTTTAGTGTGGTCTCAGCAGTGCTGGGTTAACAGTTGGACTTGACAATCTTAAGGGTCTTTTCCAACCTAAATGACTCTGTGATTCCATTCTGAGTGAACGAGGGGATGGACTGGGATAGATTATTAGAGCTTAATGACCCCTTGATTAATTTGCTGTTGACATTTACTCCAAGGAGGCAGCAGAACAGAGAAGCGAGCCATAAGCAAAGGGAAGGCTGTCCCTGGAGACTGTCTGGGGTTTGGTGTTTTCAATGCTTTCAGTGGTTATGCTAAACAGCTGTTTCATTATTTATGTAAAAAAGTAGTAGCATATGAAGGCTGGGATTCTTGGAAGGCAACCTTTTTTCTTTTCCTAAAGACACATGCCTCTGGATTCCTGCAAGTGATATTTACATCCTTAAGGGATTTCCTCAAACGCCTTCCCATGCCAATCTACTTTCCATAAAGGCCCGATGGATGAACCACTCAGTTAGAGCAGGTCACTGCCGTGACGTAATGACAGTGGCAGGGACAGACGCTCACACAAGGCAGTTTTATCTCATACAGGCAGACAAATTGTAGTGACCTCAGCTGAATTTCTATGATTTTGTGAAATTGTAGATACCAAAGTGAAATATAAATAGTCTTGAACTTTTATGCAATATTAATTTACACCTTCAAACTGTAACTTCTACGTACGGTACAATTCATTCCTCGACCAGTGTAAAAGCTGCCATTAGATGTGCTGTGTCACAAAAATTTATGTACCACCTAGGGAATCAAACCCCCAATAAAGAAATTAATACACTACATCACACCATAATGCACAAAGAAATCAAATATTTCTTACAAAAATTTTAGAACCACAGTCCTTTTATCATCATGTGCAACTCACAGACTCTCCTGACCAAAGGTGCTGGTTTAACAGTAACGCTTGGACTTGGGCCTGTTTTTGCTTCACCTTTTCTTCCAGACTATGGATGCATCTCCACCAGGGTTTTAGTTCAGACCAGGGTTATACTTCCAAAGCAAAGCCCCTGACTGTCTCCCCTTACCATGCCTTGGTTCGTGGTACAAAACAGTGGAGTATGAGAACCAATTCCTTCAGGAGCGAAAGAAGCCATGTGAATTTTGGAGCGGGCGTGGATACATCTAGAAAGGTGAGCTCTAGAACACCGATGCTGCTGGGCTGAGTTGCCTTTTTCAACTCTGCACATCAAGCATTACTAAAACCCAATCCTGAGGTGTCCCCAAAGGGTGAGTAAATCTGATCCACGTATGACTGATGCTGGGAGGAGAAGCTGAATGCAAGGGCCCATCCCGACAACAGCACAGCACCGGCAGGGCAACCGATGGGAAGCCCGACTTCTGCTCCCCTCCCTCCTCCAGCAGCAGATGGAACCGCCACGTCAGGAAGTGAGAACTCTTGCTAACTAAGCTCCTGCTCAGAGTGCCCGAAGTCCTTGGGATGCCCCAGCACCGAAGGAACAGTTTCTGGCTTTCACACCACCTTTGACACCCTATTTGCAACTCTGAGAGATGGCTGCTGTCATTTGCCCCGGCTCCCATGCCCTGGTCGCTCAGGAATTCCCAGTGCCACTGCTGTGTCTATAGAATACCTTAAATATTGCCCATACAGTCTCCACTGAGCAGTTAAAGCGAGTCTGCAGTGTACTGTAGTAAAGCAAACAGCTGCACCCTACACAGAACAGTTCAGAGCTCCAAATGAAATACTGGAATGATCTCTCCAGTGCATGCAGCTTTATTGCACAGAGAGATGAGTCCATGAAGACTGTATACACAGAAGCATTATTTTTTGATGGAAGTATAGTACTTAGCTTTTAGAGAAGCAGCGCTGACTGGTTTTCCTGTGCTCCACTTGTGAGCACCGTGTACCCAGCTGTCCCCTTTCCACAGCTTTATGTACCATTCCATGTATTATTGATACTTGGGAAAGGCAGAGCCACACAGGAGTCAGGGCTCGCTTACATTTCAGTTATGTGGTACAGCTATTGATGCTATTGTGTCAAAGGTATTTCTGTTTATTCAGCACTCTTATGATCCATGGAGAATGCAAATAAGTTAAAAAAAAATTTAAAAATGAAGCTTCAATTAAAAGAGTTGTGATATTCCCCCCCAAATATATTATAGTTCTATACTGATTTAATGGCCTGTTACTTTTAAAGTGGTTGCTTTTAAAACAGTTGCACACAGTTGCCTGTATCATTGCAAAAACACTGCCAAGTGTAGAAGTATGGAATTAGGGTACTTATGTTAAAGAAAATTAAGGCAGAATGCCCATCTCCTTAACTTTATGTTCCCTTAATAGACACTCATTCTTCATCTTTTTCCTTTCAAATGTAAGAAAGCTTGAAAGACTTAAAGCAGGGTTTGTTTAATAAGAGAAAATAAGAAGCCTGCCACACAGAAAATTACTAAATTATGCTCAGTTTAGGGGTTCCACTCTTCTCTTTCGCCTCAGGCTTTTGGGACATTAAGGCCACGTTATAAATCCTGGTCAGTGCTTTTTTCTAAAGAGCAGAAATGAGAGTTTATTAGCATCACAGTGGTTGCCTCAATAATGACAAAACAGTTGCTCATTACTGCTCATTAGATTCATATTAGATTCATTTGCAATAGCAATACATCTTCTATTCGTCCTCCGCTGCAAAACAACAGATATGATTTGACACCTGCTGTAGTACAGAATTCATCAGAAAGTAATAATACAAATAGGATTTCAACGGATGGACTTAGTCTTCTGCCTCTGATGGGTCTAAAATTTGTCATTTAATGTAGAATTTATATAGGATAAATACCCCAGCAGGCAATCAGCTCCTTTAAATCATGTGCTCCAATAAAATATCACACCCAGAAGCAGACAAGAGCAGACACACATACAAGCAAATTCACAGGACCCTGTGCAGTAACATACATTAACTGTATCTGTTGATAACCCTAATATGTAAGTTAGTTACTAATTTTTAAAGTCATAGCAAAGTGCAAAAAAGTTACATTTTCATCAAAACATTAAGCCAACAAGTAAACAGTTACAATTTTCCCTTGAAAACTTCTGGGACAAACTGAGCCCAGGATGTTACTGGAACACTAGTTAAATGCCATTGTCTTAATTTACTGGAAGAGCCATTATTGTATCTCTACACTTTGGAAGCACCAAACTAATAACAGTGCTTAAACTGGCTGAAATCACTTCTTTTCCTAGAAAATCCTATGGGGAAAAAACAAAATTATCTCAAAACTCATCAGTTCTTGCCTTTTTTTCCCATGCAAGGCATGAAAGTATATGCAAGTAAGAGGTGTTCGCATCATGAAGCAGAGAAAGATGGGTTGATTGCAAAACCCAGCCCTGAATATCCTAGAATATATTATAATACCTACTTATAATACACATCATGATACCTGCAGCCTCATTATTACCTTTCCTGGTATTTCTGCAGGTACAAAACCAATACCCTGTTTGTGTTCTCTGCCCAGCTCTTCAGTCAGCTATCAAGATAATTAATTCCCTACCACTTACTGTTTATGCAAAGGGGTTTCTGTGTGTTCCTACCCCTCAACACACCTGACATCTGAAAAGCCACAAAATTCTGCTTACTCTGCCTCTGGCAAGAAATTTCTTCACCATTTCTTATCAAATCTGTTTCTTACAGGAATTGCCCTCCAGCAGAAGAGTTCCTCTTCCACTCCAGAATCCAGCTCTGCTTTTCACAGGAAAGCTGGATATCATCACTGCCCTCTGCCCTGTTTGAGACAACCTTTATAATTTAACACTTACAGAGTGGACAGGAATGTAAAGTTGAATTCTCAGTGAAAGGCTACCAAGTATGTATTCTGAATTCCATCAACAAATACTTGATTTGAAACAACCTAGAATCAGGTCTGACCTTTCTTTAGACATCTAAAGGCCCATTACCTGCTCATGGTCATCCTGTGATTCTCCTCTTCTTCCTCCAAACCAGCAGTTTCAAGAAGCACAACCTTAATTTTTGTACCATAAAATTCTGTTTTGTTTCTCTTACACCAACACTCCAGTGCCTCACAACTTTATTCTCCAGCAAATTGGTTAAGGACACACCTGTTTTGGTTTTGCTGCTCATGAAATCAGCAATACCGAATGAAACAGGTCCTGAGGTAGATCTCTTGGAAACTGGTAACCTCTGTCATTGGTTATTTCCCCTTTCACTTTATTACTCCTTGCCCACCGTTTCATAGTTTTTGCACTTACACATTCTCCAGCTTAATTAATAGTTTCCCATGTAATTCAGCATTAAATGCCTTGAAGTCCAAATGAATTGGTTCTATCACACTTGTCTTGTCTACCAAATCAGTTTGCTTAGCAAAGATGGATACCAAGTTATTTTGGCATGATGCAAAGCAGTAGTGCCTTTTATTCCCCTTTCCAGTTATCATAATGGACTGTGATTATTGTTTCTTTCAAAATTAATTCTAAAGCTGCAAAGTTTTGAAGTCAGGCTGCCAGATTTTTAGTGGCTTATAGCACAGTCCTTTCTCAACTGTAAGTGTGACCTGTATGGCAATGGGTCATACAGGACACATATTTATTTCCTTTGGTTCTATACACTATGGAATGGAAGTTGTCATCTTCCCTCTCGACTTGTGTCACCTGGCACAAAGCACTCAAAATATGTACGAAACAGAAAGACTGCTGATAAAACAGGGTTTATAAATCCTTTAGCTAAGTGGGCACTGTTTTCTCAGGAATTATAGAAACTATTCAAAGGTTACTTCAGTGTGTGATCTCTTATCCCTGCTCTTTATAGAGCAGGCTTTAGGAAAAAATCACATACAGTTCTTCTGTGAGGAGTATATAAAAACTACACACCTGCCTTGGTTCAGCCAACCGTCAGAACAGCAGCTCCAAGCCCGGATTTTCAAGAGTCACTAGAAATGCAGGACAGAAGAGAAATATAAATTAATTAAGGAAACCCTCACTTGACTAAGATAACTGCTTTTAAATATCAGCTGCTAAGACAATTAATAGCCTGATTATTGAAGAAATCAGAGCCCCAGACACTGAGTGCCAAACCACCAAATTGTCCCATGTCTTCTCTCCACTGTGATTCTGCTCATGGAATTGACCCCCTGGCAGCGGGTGGTGGAGCACCATCAGGCTAGGACAGTGCCTTGCTTTCCTGGGAATGCTGGACACACAAGACAGCACTATTTTATTAGGCATATCATACACTGTATTTGTCACTTCACCGCTGTTTTAAATGAAAAAACTCCCGAACACACCCCAAAACCAAAAAACCAAAACACAACAACAAATTGAAAGGAGTCTTAGTCATTAAAATCAACAGCTTCCCGATCTTTCCTGGGAAAGAAGGCATTGGCACCCTGCCTCCTTCCTTCTGGATGGGATCTGAGAATAACAACGCAAATATATTAATATTGCATGGTCAGGGCTACTTTCTATTAATATGCCATTAATAAAACAACCTTTGCACTACATTTAAAGATCATGAAGATCAATATTTATTCTGAGGTCAGGGGAAAAAAAAAATCAATCTTGCAGTAAAACGAGTCATATTTAATATATCCCCTCATCATAATTAAGTTTATACATAAAAAGTAGCATTGATATGTGAATAATGAATGCTATGACAGATGAGCTTCCCTTCTTGAACAACTTCATGTGGTTAATCTCAGAAATGGAAAGAGTGAAGTGATTATATGCACCTTCTCCCTGAGTGCTTTCCAAATTCCTCTTGGCTTCTCTAAACTTTTTCACATACGCTGCCACAGAATTCACTGCTTCCTGTTGACCAAGAACACTGTGTGCTACTACTAATATTCCTGTAATTTCTTTATCCTACTCCTGAGAATCTCAGTGCCTCCAACCAAAGCCACCCAGACTGCTTCAAATGGATAAAACGACACAAAAATGAAATTATTCATATAAAGTCAGTCAGTAGCAGAGTCAGGATTAGGACTCCAGGAATTAGTCCCATAAGGGAAATCATTCCTGACCCCCCTCTCTGCTCCAGCCACTAGACATCCTGCTCTCCCTGCAAATACAAGCCATTCCCACAACAGCAATAAACTTAGATCACCTCTTCACGCATTTCTGAAAGAAAGTAAATGTGGGAAAGAAAACGCTTTTCCTCCAGTGCTCAGAAATAAGTGCTTTCTAAAGGCACCAGCAAGAAAACCTCTGACACCCAAGAGGTAAGGAACACACCCAGGGTCTGCCTGTCTTCTCAGCTACAGTGACAGGAACAGGGAGTCACATCTCATCCCAACAGCCATGAAAATGAGGAGAGCAGGAACAGGCCCAGGGACAGGAATCCTGGCCCTGGCTGGACAGATTCTGTAGCTCATTCAAAAGCCAGACAGCCCTTGTGACCTGCCTCAAGGCTTTTGGGGCCTCTGCTGCCAAAAGGTTTGCCCTTGTATTGATCCCCTGATCTGGTTAGTTCAGAACTGTTGCTCAATTCCACGGCATCGGTAGCAGGGGGAGCGTTAAAAGAGACTGGGTACACAAATTCCAGAGGCTAAAGTGGCCCCGCTAGAAGTGTGGGAGTCATTCATTCAGGCTACATTAAAGCAAATGTCATCTATTGCCATTGTTATCTCCTGTATTTGACCAGCACCATTCAAATAATTTCCAGTATTATATTTCAGAAGAAACTCCCAAGATCTCCAATCTTCTGTATTTTCTTACCTGCCTTTTAAAACTCTCAGCTGTTTTCCTCTGCTCTGTTTAACATGTAAAAGCCTTTAATACTTTGAACTTACCATGAGATGCAAAATACAAGAAGTGTCTACATGAAAAACCTTAATCAGTCAGGAAGTTGGTAAATGATGCCTCCATGCCATCCATATTGAGCGTCCATTACTCCTGGACATAGCACATTAACTGACTCATTAGCTATTTCAAACCATATGGACTTAGGTTTGGGTGGGTTGCTCTCATAATATCCTGGGGTGAGCTGCCTAATTATTGTAATTAGGTGATCTCAATCAGGGGGCCAGTCACACAAAATGGAGTCAGGAGTCTCTGAAATGGGTGTCAGCGCACCCAGACAATGACTGAGTTGAGCAACGTGGCCCCTGGATGCTGGAGATCCCCTGATACTGCAAAAAGTAATTACTTCCAAAGTTGTGAGGAGGTGGCAGCGAGCACAGTGACAATGGAACAGGCACAGCCAGAGCAGGGGACTCTCAGCAGATGCACCAACACAAATAGGTTTCTCAGCAGAAACCGAGAAACTTGATGCCTTGCTGTCAATGGTCTTAATACAGGGATGTTACATCTCTAGAGTAAATTTAGCCATGATATTTTAAGCAACAGTGAGGTCTGGAGAAGGGGGGGGAATTAAATGTGGAAGGGCTAAAATGTCAGCGTTAAATACCACAAAAGCATCACAAGTGAGAGAAGCTACAAGTGCTCACCTATTGCAGCGAATTTGAGGGGCTTTGAGTATGTGATACTGCAGGATTTCAGATAATTGACTGCAACAGTCTTTATTCAAGCTTGGGTTTGAGCACTGAGAAGAAAAGATTAGAATAAAGGGAAAATGGACCGAATGTTCAACGCAGACTGCTTTAGAACAAAGACAGAAACAAACACCGCTGAACTGCACACAGGATAAATCCTCCAGGGCAGGACCTGTGGCCTTCAGCTGTTTGCAGCCATGTGCCAACTGGAAGTCAAACAACAGCAATTTGATAGCATTTTTGGTTGATAGCGGTAGGATTTGTACAATTTTACTCTTATTAGAATACACACCTTTCTCCTGTAAGGATTCTTGAATCTGGCAGTAGTATTGCCTTGAAGGGAAATTGCTTCTGTAATAATTAGGCTTTCCTGAAAGAACAAAACCAAACAACAAAACCACCCTGGTATCTATAATTATTTTGGCCCTTCTTCCCCCCTTACATCACCTAATTTGCTAATTTGTAGCAACTGTGAAGGCATCAGAGGCTTTAACCTGCCTAAATGAGGCTTACTTTTGGAGGGTTGCTAATGGGCTGCTGATGAGAAGGGCAGAAGGAAAAGCCTTGTCTCCACTTCAGCCCAACAGGAAAAGAGGATTCCTTAGTCCCACCCACAGACACAGGGATGTGCTATTTATAGGGCCAAAGGGCCTGCTATCAAGTTCTAATCTGGTTAGAGCCTTTCTCAGGTAAAGCCTTTGGTCTGCTGATTTTTAAAAATACGTATGTGGCAATTTTGTGTTTTGCAGTGTCTGAAATGGAATTGTAAAAAATTTGCTAGTAACATTCACATACTTTTTTTTTGATGGGCCTACTAGTTACTGTTATTTATTAATAAAGATCTGGATTTAAATAATAAACAGATTCTTCAGGAGTGGCCTGGTATGTGTAAGAAACCTTTCTTCTTAGTTTTGGTGCTTTTTTTTTGGTATGAGTGATATTATTAGTCTCTATTACGTTCTTGTACAATTGCCTTTGTAGATTTTAAACTGCTGTAACGAATGATAAAAGCTTGAAAATCTTTAACTTCGTACCCATTCTCTTTCAAAAAATAAACCCCAAACAAAACCCCAAACAACCCAACAACTCCACAGTTACTTTCCGTGACTTGTAGGATACGTACCTTTATCTCACAGAAGGTTAAAGTGCATGAGCTGTGAAGGAGCTGCAGGACATCAAGGATGGCTCTGGCTTCACACACTCTTCCATTCGGATGAAGTTGAGGCTGTCAACTTGCAGTTTCTTTGACTAGAACAAGAAAACTTCTATTTAAAACCCTTAACTACCCCTGCAGGTGTGTGTTGTAGGAGTCAAAGGGATGTTATGTGGTCTTGATGCCCAAAATGGAAGAACTTTCTGGACAATATTAATAAAGACTGCAGTTTTCAAAGCCAGCAACAGACTGAATTTTGCCCCTATATCCATTAGCAATTAAACAGACCCTTGTGCACCTATTTTTACTTTTAGCTTGGCTATTAGCTTTTAATGGCTATTTTTGAAATAGCCTTTTTTTTGATTACTTCATTATTCCTCACAACTGCATGAGCTTGTTTTCTTTTTTTTGTGATCTTGCTCATGAATAAAAAGAGCTAAATGAGCCCAAAACAACTCATATTTATAAGCTGGGAAGTTTTGCATTGAGCCCCAACCTTTTATTAAATCAGTGTATCCTACCAACTTCCTGCTGTTAAAGTATTCTCAGTGGTTTTGTGGGGACAAAAGGCAACTCCAGTTCTAACATACTTAAAAATAAAACAAAAATAGGAATATCTAATCATTTTTGTTTCTTTAGGATCATGTCTCTTACTATCCATTCATATTCTATTTTTTTTTCCCTCCACACAATGTCTACAAATTTTGAGGTTTTTAATTTATGGTGTTTTCTCCTGGATCTAAAAAAATAAATAATTAAAAATCACAAACAAACAAAAAAAAACAAACAAACCAAACTGCCTTGAGCTATGTAACAACGTAGATGTCTGCTTGCAATGTAATACCATCGCTGGTATCTGCTAAACGTCCAGATGACAAAATAAACCACATCTGATTTGTTTCACTTTCTTATCCTGGTGAAATTTTGTGGGCAGGGAAAAAACTCAGAAGCAGGAAGATCTCTAATACACTTTCGTTTCAGTTTAATCATGTGGACACCTCTTTGCAACAGCTGAGCAAAAAAAGCTTTTTCCTTAAACAGAGCCTTATCCTCTGATTCTCAGGCAAGTATTTAGAGACAATTTGCTTCTGAAAAGGTTCTTCACCCCTAGCAGAACAGTGGTTTCACCACAGGTAACAGATACACTAAGCACTGCTCAAATTGAATATGTGTGAATTCTCTCCATAAGTGGTGATGGTTTTTTTGATGCTGGACTGGGCATCTGTGGTGGTTTGCTTCTTTTAAATAAACAAAACAACTCCAACACCACCCTCTTACAGTCTGTTTTTGACAGCTGTTGCTAAAAGGGGAAACCCTATGAAATGCTTAATGGCAATCTTGAATTTGTACTCTTTAGGGCCGAGCTTTCTGCTGGTCCTTTCACTGATGATAAAACCACAAAGCCTGCAAGTCTGATGAAGCAGAAAGGGTTGTTCCATTAAGGCTTAATTTACTGATAGCAATATAGACTTTGCAGTGTCATAATGTGTATCACTACTTTTAAGTTCACCTGCAAATTATGTGGTTGGTGAAGACAGCCTGGATTTTGATTATTCCGCAACTTTTTAAAAAACTTTTTTTTTTTAAAAATAAGGACTTAGAATTCTAAGTTTTAAACCTCCCTTTTTTTTTCTCCTGAAAAGGACTTGCAGCCGTGTTGCGGTGTCCCCCAGTGAGACCTACCTGGGGAACAGGCCCTGTTAACAAAGCAAAGCTGACACAAAATGGCGGCCTGTGCTCAAGATGGCGGCCTGTTTCCCTGCGATCGCGGGGAATTAAAACCCACCTCCCTGTGTCCTTTATTGCTGCCTTCCAAGGTGGCGGGGCCGATCCACCCCTGGGTCAGACACATCTCCTGGAGCACTGGCTGACCCATCTGAGGTGGCCATTGCCCCCTCCCCTGTGCTGTTTTGGGGTACCTGTGTTTCTCTGTGTGAACAGCGATCTTCGTCCTGTGCCAGGAAGATCCTGAGGTAAAACCGAAGTGGCCTGAGGGGTGGCACCATGATATCTCTGTGACTTCACTGCACCTCCTGAAGGTTTTTGCTGCACCCTAAAGACCCTGTGAGCTGAGGTATTTTTTTTACCTCAGTCAGGAAACAGCCTAATCACCTATTTCACTACACACCAAGTAACTTTTTTTTTTAAAAAAAAGAGAAAAAAAAGTTCCTAACTTGCAAAACACAGATGAAAAAACTGGGAGAGCTGAAGAGGCCTGGGGCAGCTTTGCGTGTCCCATCTCCCTGCTCCCTCTCTCTGTTGCTCCATCTCCCATCTCCCTGCTCCTCCATCTCCCTTTTCCTCACCCCTGGGGCTGAGGCGGCTTGGCAGGTGCCATCTCCCTCCTCCGACCTCCATCATCTCCCTGAGGCGAGGAGCCGGTGCGCCTGGGGGTTGAGGCAGCTTCGAGAGCGCCATCTCCCTGCTCCGTCCCCCAACTGCCAGGCCCAAATCCCCGCTCCATGTCCCCACTGCCCTGACCACCAAGCCCCAGCTCTTCCTCGGCGCTCCATCGCGCTGAGGGGAGGGCGGTGTCGGCGCCTCACGGGCGGGCTGAGGGGAGGCGGGACATGGCGCGCGCCCCGCCCCGCGCCGCTGAGGGCCCTGAGGCGGGGGTGGGAGTCCCGTCCCGCCTGGGGCTGTCCCGGCCCTGCCCCGCTCCCCGCCCAGGGTTTCCCCGCAGGAACGCGGCATCCAGCCGTCCGCTCCTCCTTCTCCTGCTGCTGCTGCTGCTGCGGAAGTTCCCGGCCGGGAAGTTTGCGGCCGGCGGCGGCGGGAAGCCCGGGGCGCCCTGCGGAGGTGCGTGAGGGGGAGCGGGACTGGGGGTCAGCGCCCCCGCTCCGCGCTGCGGGCAGAGCCCGCCGGGGGATGGGTGTATCTTCCCGCAGCTTTTCTCAACAAACTTTCTCTTTCGTTTTCTCCCCCTCTCAAGGTACGATGCCGCCCAAGGGTCCTGGCAGAGGCAAACTGCCAGTCCCTCTCCCTAAAGACATGATCCTGAAAGACACCGAAGGAAAAACCTGGAGGCTGGGCAGTCAGATCGGCCAGGGAGGCTTTGGCTTGATCTATTTAGGTAAAAAAGCGGTGGTAATGAAGAGGGTGACTTGTAACTTCTGAGCTGGGTAAAGCAGAAAGGATTTGAGGAGTTACTGTTGTTTACATGCTGAAGTGTGGTTTCTTGAGGCTGATCCCCTGCAGGTCCTGTTCCATCCCTGCTGATGGTGCACAGTGTTCTCCCGGGCTGTCCAGCTCAGTTTCTGGTTATTCTGGTGCACTTTACGGATCTTGGGTGGGGCAGCCGCGGTGCTGCTGTCAAAGAGCCAGGTGATGCTTTTCAAAGGGAAAGTTGCTTTTGTTAGGCACTGCTTTGGGTTTATGGCCAGTCTCGTGCTCTACAGCACTCTTTCAGTTTCTGGCTGTTGGAAATATTGTTTTCTGGCCAAGAAAGCATCCAGGGTATGTAACAGGAACAAAAGTTAGCTGGGTGTTGCCTCTAAATTCAAATCTTTCCACCAGAGGTGGAAATGCCGTTCTTTATTTGCTCTGTCCTAGATATGTGTCTGAGTTTTCTTCAGAAGTAGCTGCTGCATTTCAGTGAGATTGTGCTTTATGAGGAGCGAATAGTTCTGAAAGGCAGTTTGTAAAGCATTCTGGGTCACTGCATAGTGTATAATGCACGTTACTGTTGCTGAGTTCTGTGAAAGAGCAAATCTTATGTTCAAGGCAGTGTTATGAGTTTGGTGGTTTGGTTTTTCTTTTTTCATTGCATACACAAACTAGTCCACAGTGACTGTTCAGCACTTGAACTTGTCTGAACTTGAAATCGTGCTAGTATCAAGACAGCAGTAAAGAATTACCTAGAAGCAGTTCAGTATGTTGTCCCTGGAGCCAAACATGATCTATTTAAGTTAGAGTAATACTAACTCTATTAGGAATATTAATGCTTACAACTTCATAAGCAACTCGCTCCTATACACAAATCAACTTCCTTTTATGCATAAATCAGCTATATCCTCTTTATTTAAGCTTCTCCTTTTTTGTGTGTTTCTGCCGTGGAAAATAGTTTTGATTGTTTCCCAGATGCTGCTTGTCAAAAGGGGTTCCCAGTTGGGCTGTTCTTCCAGCTATTTACATGTGGCTGTAAACTACAGGAGAGTGAACCATTGTACCTGTGCATCTGGACTGAGGTTGCACCTGCACTTCAGGTTGGAGTGAAGACACTTTCTAGGGAAGAAAAAGGGGGAAAAGGAGTAGTCTGGCACTTTGTTCCACCAAATGCTTGTAAAAACAGAACAAAGCAATTTCAGTAATGACGTAAATTCCACTGCTTCTGCTTTTCTGCAGAGTAAATTCAATCACTGAGAAACCTGGAGAAATCTAAGGCTGTGTATGTGCTTGTGAGTAGTTTGGTGTAACCGGGGAATGAGGAAATGGCAGCCATCAGTGGGTATGGCCCTACACCTCCCCTTTACTGAAACCTAGGGTTTGTTTTACACTGGGCTGGATTTGGTGTGGCCTGCTGCACTGCATTTCCTCACCAAGGGCATGGTTTGAGGCTGAAGGGATTGGTTTGAATCCTGCTGTCGCTGTTAGTAGTTGGAGCACATCTGAGAGGTTCCTGTAGTGGAGTTTCTGGTTTGGTTTCCTCTGGAATTCCTACAGTTCACACACACCTCACTGCTCTGCAGATGGAACCAGTGGGAATGATGGGGGTTTCAGCTAAGTGCAGATACAGAGGAGTCAAAAGATAGGACACTGTTAGAATATTTACATTCTTTTTCCTTTTGGTATCTGTTATCTTATTATGACCTTCTTTGAAACACTAGTTGGTTACATTTGAGAGATGCTGTGCATAGAGCATATATTAGATGTAACCATAGAAAACAGACCTTAGCATGAGATAAGAAGTGAAGTGTCTGTGGATATTCCCACTCAAGGATAAAGGAAAGGAAGTTGGAAACTTGCAGAAGTTTCCCACAGAAGGGTCTGAGGGAGCTGGGTGTGCAGTGCAGAAAGCAAGGCCATAGTGGGTGTAGTTCTGCAAGAGTAATAAACCAAAAAACACGGTGTTCCTGAATCACTCAGGATACAGCTCTGTCATTTTCTGCTGCAGTCAGATCACACTGGACCTTGTGGGTGCTTTAGCACATGGGATTCAGTCAGTTCCATGCAGATTTGATGAGTTTTCTGCCTGATCCCACCGACCACTGAGGTGATTTCATATACTGCGGTGTTTGTTGCAGTTTGGCTCCCACCGAACTGAGGTGGAAAGCAGTCAGTGGATGAGATTAGAAGAAGAATACAGTCTGGGACCATTGGTGTTCTGTGTTTTGTCAGAAATGACAGAATGGCTGAGGAAATGCAGCTGCCACTTCTGTAATGGTATTTGTGTTCATTTAATCTCTTCTGTCAGAAGGGCCAGTGAATGTTACCTGTATCTCTGAACTGAAGGCTCAGTTCCCCTTGTAGCTCATCCTGCAATTAAAGAGGAAATGGACAACATTTGTCCATAAGTATTGACGCTGACTGAAGTTGTCTTTCTTTGTGCACCTCTTGATCTCTGATACGTGTTTATATGATGTGAATCATACCACTCAGTAGCTTTTTGGGCTTGATGCTACAAAATAGCTTTCTCTGAGAGCCAAGGGATGTGGAGTAGGTGACAAACCTGTGAGAGTAAGATAGGGATGGTTGGTGAGAAACACCTTTGTGCTGTTCAGACTGATTTTTGGTGCAGGTTGTGAGAGAAGCACTAACTTTCAGAGAGGGGTAAGATAACCCAGAAAGAGCTGTGGAGAGCTGGGCAGACAGGAGAGTGGAGGTTCGATTGCCTGCCAGGAATGAAGAGCACAGCCCTTTTATGAAAGTAAAGGTTAACTTTGCCAGCTATATCTTTTAATAAGTGTTTTTACAGTGGCAGTGTAAAGATTTTGATGTGCGTTGTTATAGCTTAATTTCCCATTAAGACTATTCCATACTCCATTAATCCATGACAATGTTCTTGGGGAATTTTACAGCATCTCTGCAAAATGTATTTACAAGGGGTGCATTCCATGGAGGAAGGTTCTGTGCACTAAATCAAAGCTGCTCAAAGCCCTTTACTGACCCTGAGACCCAGGATGCAAATAGTTCCATGTGCATGGAAGTTACCACTATCTGCAAGTTCTGTCCTGCCTCACAAATGTTTTCTGACTATTCTTTCTCTTTCCAGTCTGTGCCAACTTGTTCATTTCTCTGTTGACTTGTTCCTTCCCTTGGATTCCCTTTGCATTTGCACCTCAGCCAGAGCAAATCCAGCAGCAGAAGGTCTCCAAAACTGATTCCTCCCAGTTGCTGACAGAAGCAACAAAAACCCTGTCACAGAGACGATCTAGATCTCAAAAGCATTGCTTTTGTCATAGCAAGAACAACGTGGGTCATGAACAGGAATTAACTACACCCTTGTACAGTAGAAGTTTTACTTCTTGTGTGTTACTGGTGTTGATTTGGTTTCAGGCACCTCCGAACTGTTATCCCTTGGATAAGGGGGAGCAGAGGGAAGAGCAGCTGAGGAAGAACATGACATGGTGGTGGTCTCACAACTGGTTTGTAGCCCTGTGGAGAACAGTGGCAGCACAGTGGAAAATGAACCAAGAGTTGAGGAGCCTTACATTCTCTCATTTGTCACAGTCAGTAATTAACAGCAGTCTTTATATAAATCATCCTCTAGTCCTGCTGCAAGCACTCTATTAATGCACAATTTGGACTGAAAATTTAAATGCTGAAAGGTCACACAACGTTTTGTTAAGATTCCTCTGTCACTGTGGAACCTGCTGTACACAGCACTCTCTCCTTGCAGGCTTCCTTCTCACGGAAACTGGTGGTTCTGCAAAAAATGTATTTTTTTAATATTTATATGCACAGGGGTTTGTTAGATGGTGTTCATCATAGTACATTCTGCCCTCAGTGTTCTGGGAATCAGGCTGAGAGATTGAGAGACATTGGTTTCTGTTTCAAAAGCACTGATTTCCATGGCTAGTTTGTATAGTTTTGAGCAGGGGGGTACAAGTGTAGAGGAAGAGAAACATTAACAGAAGCACACTCTGTCCTTGTCCTGCTGTTCATTCCTTGGTTTGCTGGGGAAGTTGGCTTTAGCAATTGTTTCTGGAGAAACAAAGTACTTCAGCAGTTGCTTAAATTAACTTCACTGAAAATATTTATTAGAGTGAAGCAAATGAATTAAAAATGCAGTAAAAATGATACCAAAAGATATAAATTCAGCACGATTTTTATTGGCTCAATGGAAAGAAGAGTATTAATAGCAAAGCCCTGTAATTAGAAGCACTGGCAGGTAACTCAGGGTAGGGATGGATTTTTCTTAACCCTCAGATGTTAAAATGCATTTCATCAAAGGTCTCATTGTGACCCTTAGTGTGAAAATAAATTTGTTAGCAGGCAAACAGCACTTGAGGAAGGAGTGTTTTTTTCTAGTCACTAATATTAAACTGTACAAATACAGATATTGCAAGCAGATTACCTGATTTTTCACACTGTAGGCAGACCAATTATAAATTGAGCCTGATTTTGCTTACTCAAGGGGTACTTAGGGCTGAGCACAGGGTACAGGACCAGCCTGCACCACCTGTTACAGACAAAATACTCCCTCCTGCAACTGGTGATGACTGCTTCCCTTTGAATCTTCCCCTTCCCTTTGTTTGGGTCCTCTGGGAGCTACATGTCTCAGAGCTGAAAGTGTAACTCATTTTTATGCAACATTCTAAAGCCTGTTACAGAGTGTGCAGAGATCATTCCTGTTCTGCTTTCGTGTTCTGCCACATTATGTGCTGGGCTTTTTCTCCCCATGTGAATGGCCTGCGATTTGGGAGCTGTTGTGCTCTTCTTAGTCCAGCTTTTGGGAGTTCTGAGAGAGACTTTGATCCTGGTTTGCTGACTAATAGTAGAAAGTCAAGAGAGCAGGTCTGACTTACCTGTTTGTTTGTTCAGTGGGGATGTATTTCCGAGCAGGAGGAGCTTTGGAGGGAACCTGTGCCTTTGGGAGGGCACTCCTTTCGCTGCCTTTGGCACCTGGACCCTGCTGGAACTGGCAGAGGATCTTCTGAGTGGGCACCATGGCAGACAAGCAGATGGGCTGGAGCAAAACCTTGCCAGAAAACAGTTTGTGCATCAAGTTTTAAATATTAGAGGCCTGGACTCCCATGTGAGAGTGCTGTAAGAGCAGAGCACGCAGAGCTTTTCTGCCTGGGGTTAAAGGATGTGTCACACCTCTTCCAGCTTAGAGGAATTAACTTTGAAAGTCAAACAGTGGCTTCATTGCTGTGCAGTACAAAACTTTGGCTCTGCTGAGTCAAGATTCAGGTTTCACAGAAACGTGAGTCAGAAACATTCTGAAATTTCCTACCAGTGCTGAATGCTCTGCACTTGGAGGCATTTGGAGTCATCTGCAGAACAGTTGAGCAGTTGAA
>JAYRBT010000114.1:3321996-3336364 GCA_036023395.1 Myiotriccus ornatus | reverse complement strand
GCTCAGAAAAGAGCCTGTCCAGGAAAGGATGATGCAGCTATAAAGTAACAGAGAAGCAGATCTTCCTTAGGCTGCATTAAAAGTGGGGTTTAAACACCCTTCAAGGACTGTTTCAGTTCTTGGGAAATATTGGATATTGCAATGCCAGAGAGGGGGAAACAATGTGCTTTGTTTGCCTTTAAATATTTTATCTTAGTACCCTCCTCATGCAGGAAATAGTGATGTGTTAAATGCTACTTTTTATTTACTTGTGTGCGTTTTGTTCTTAGTAATTCTATTGCTGCAACCTGGATCCTTTTTTATTGTTAGATAACACTCTATTTGGTCTATTTTATTGTTAGCAACACTTCCACCCTGTTTGTTACCCGTTAAATTTAACAGCTCTTGGCTTGACTTAAACAGGGTCTGAATTTTCCCAGCTTTTTTAATAGGTCGCCTGTAACTCCAAAGTGGGGTATTTTTGAGATTTGTTTCTATTTCTGCAAAAACTAAACTGATATATGGCTCTTCAGGATTAGCTAATGAATGGAACAAAGCAAAAATAAAATACTAGCAACCCCAGAACTAATGAAAATAGTCTTATTCATGTTTCCCAAACAAATATATCCTGAAAATATCCAGCAGTGGCAAAGACACCAGCTGTGGACAGGAGCAGGGATGTTCTTCCAAACTGCCAAACCAATGCTGTTTTCTTTTCCACTGTGTAAACTTTGTCAACAAAACTGGTTCTGTGAGAGCCATTGAAAATATTTCACCATATTCCAAATGCGGCTGCCACAAATTAACTGCTAAAACTACAACAAGCACGTTTGAACTGGCAAATGGAGCTGGCACGGTGCTCTGTCAGGCTGCAGTTGTGGCTGGAGGAAATGCAGCTCTTCCCCAACACCCTTTTGTTACTGTGTCATATTAACATTTAGAAAGACACCTTAATTAAGGTGGTGGCAACAAAAGGGATGAAATCCACAATTAAAATGGATGAGGAGACCAAAACTGCTGTGCCTGGGTGA
Source organism: Myiotriccus ornatus (assembly GCA_036023395.1). NCBI lineage: Eukaryota > Metazoa > Chordata > Aves > Passeriformes > Tyrannidae > Myiotriccus > Myiotriccus ornatus. Next base: position 3,335,354 of record JAYRBT010000114.1, on the reverse strand, counting down.
GGCCAGGGAATCCTGGACATGGGATAACTGGGTAAGTTATCTGCTGTGTTGTGCAGGCTCAGCAGCTGGAAATGATGGCCAAGGATGTGGATCTTACTGCACCGCTTCATCTACAGGGGGCATTTTAAATTTGAGCAGCTGGCTGTGGGATGGAGGGGAAAGCAGAGCTGTGCCCTCTGCAAATGTTTTGTGAGACCCCTCTTGGCATGAGGTGGAAACAGGCACAGCCCCCTGCACAGCTTCATCTTGCCCCGGTGTTCCCAGTTAGCAGTTGTGCAGACAGTGGTTTTGATTGTGCCCCCACATCTCTAGCTGATAAAACCAACATAAACGGAGAACTCTCCCACTTGTTAAACTGGTATAAGATTTTTGCAGACATAATCTCACCATCTAGTACTTCTGTGCCATCAGAGCCCTCCTGCCAGTCAGCACAGCCTCCTGCAGAGCCCGTGCTCACTGTCCTGCAGTCTGGCATTTCACTGATTGTGATATTATAAATAGCCATGTGCCACCACACAGAACGAGGCGAGCACATGGCTAATTACGGGTGTGCAGTAATTAACCAGGAGCTAAACTCGCAGGAGAGTATGTGGTGGTGGGCTATGAGGTATGTAATCAGACTGTTTGTTAAACCTTGGGAGCCTTTCCAGTCTGTTAAGTAACTATACATAGTAATGAGACAATTTTTAAAAAACCATTTATGTTTGTTTATGGACAGAAAAATAGTCTATCTCTTTTCTGAGCTGTGGCTGAAGCCTGAGATCTAAATGCTTCATTTTAACGACGTGGCAAAAGGTATGCACACAACTTGTGCTTGTCTGTGTGCATGAGATGGACTGGCTAAGCACTGTCTGTGTGGGAAGTTTGATGCTGTTCCTGGGGAATGGTGTGCCTTGTTTCACGTGAGTGCAGTAAAATACCATTTCTGCTCTTGGAGGTTTGAGTGTTGTGTAACTCATTGTGTGGGGCACTTGTTCTGGGATCCTGTTGAGCTTTGTCTGACTGTCCTCCCTTTTCACTTTGTAACACTTGCCAGTTGCTTTTGGTTTGATTTTTCGTCAGCATGTTGTTTCAGTGGGACCCCAAAAAGCATCGCTGTGGCCCAGTGTAAGAACCGTGGGGCTCAGGCCCCTTTGCTGGGCTACCTCCCCTGAATTGCTCTTCTTCATTGCCCTGACAGCTGCTGCTGCCTGGTCCACACTACCAGCAGTGAGGCCTCTCTAGAAAATGTCAAGAAGTCTACAGGGAACTTAGATCAGACTCTTTCAAATACATTTAAATTTGATACTTCTCTATACCTATCAAAGCTCTGTTAAGTAACGTGGTGCTAAAATACATCTATACAGAGGTTTTGGTTTGGTCTGTGTCTGTAAGGGAGCACATCTCATTCACTTTGGGGACTGTGATGATGTTGAGTGCAATGAAAACACATGGGATGTGCTCCTTTAAACTGATGTCTTCAGCTATTAACACATAGTCTACATGTGGCAGAGAAAGAGAAAGATATAGGTGCCTGTTCCTTAATTCCTAGTTCAGTACAACAATATGGTAGGAACCAAGTTTATCGAAACTTCCTGGCTGTAGTTGTAATTTGTGTCCTGAACGTGCCTGCTACTTGTCTGAGTCTATGGATGGTTCACACCTTCCAGAGCTACTGTTTTAGGATGTTTTCATTTTATTTCCATGTGCTACCAGCACAGGAGCATTCAGGTGGGGAAGTGCCAGGCAGAGGGCAGTGGGGACCGTGTGGGTGTTTGGAGTGTGTGCAGTGCCAAATTCAACCCAGGTGCTGAATAGAATTGAAGGGAGATGGCAGCTGAAGGAGTCTGTTCATTGTAAAAATATTTTTATGCCCTGACCATCAAAAGAAGTAAGCTTGGGTGGTTTGATTAGATCCAAGTTTACTTGATTTTATTATGTGGATAAAAGTGGTCTATTTTTGCGTGTGCTCACAGCTGAAGTGTTTCACACCTGGACTGTTGCTGGTATTTGATCATTACAAGGAGTTTGAAAGGGACACTTATTTCCCAGGAATTGTATTCTTTTTAGTTTTTTTCAGTGATGATTCTAAAAGATGATTTAGTCTCATTAAATTTTAATCCCAGTGTAGCTCGATGTGGCTTCAGTAGTCTCAGAGAGAACTGATGGTTCTCTCAGGGTCAGAGGAAAATAGGATTGCATTGTCTGTGCACAGAGGTTCTGTCTCCTGGGCTGTAATTGGCACATGTGGTCAATTATTGTCTTGAAATCCCCACTTGCACCGAGAGCACAATCCCTCACTCCCCTTGAGGAGCTGGTGGCTGTGCTGTCCCCAGCTTAGGCCACTGTGGAAATAATGGCAGCTCAGAAATCAAGGCTTGGGGCGGAAGGAACGTGGAAGAGAGGAGAGCAGACAGGCCTGGCCAGAGCGTAACGGAGGTCACAGCTCCTAAGTGGTGTCTTTGTCACGACAGGGCATTGACAGCAGCCGAATGCAGAGGGTTTCCAGTGGACTGGAATGACTTCAGCAGAGTCTGTTACAATGGAATCCCTCACTGGTGCAAACCTGCAGTGAGGAAGGACATCCTGCTTACTCCTTAATTAACAGCCAGGGAGAGACTCCTGCAAATGTGGGTTAAAATCACTCCTCTACTTGTTGATTAAAACTTCTCTCTTTGTGTTGTTTCAGTTTTATTTTCTTTGAACGTGGCAAAGCTCTGACCTTTAAAAGCAGGAATTCAGACAAAATGCTGTGCATCTTTTTGGTTGCCTTAGAGTGAGCACAGTCTTTGTTTGCAATGATATTTTGTTGCACACAGCCTGATCTCCATCTCTTTCTTCCTTTGCAGCATCCCCTCAAACTCGTGTTCCTGTACAAGATGATGCAGTTCATGTAATTAAAGTGGTAATTGTAGCTCTCATTTCTAAGTTATTAACTTGCATGCAGTTCTTTCTCTTAATTATCTGTCCTTATTTGCAGCATTGGGTCTGTATTGCATGCTTGTGGCTTTTTTTTTTTTTAAATACACTTTCTCTGCTTGGGGATATATTTGGCATTTCCATGACACACAGTATTTCCTGGGCTTGATTCTCTCTTTTCCTTGATTGCAGCTCTTAACAGTTTAGTAAGGAAAATTAGACTATGATCTTAAACACACCTGATCTACAATATTTCTGAAAATAGTGTCTTAAACAATGCCTGAAAGAATCTGTGTTGTTTATGAAAATGTGTTGCCAAACAACTTTTCTTTTTAGCTACTTATTAAAATTGCATTTCAGATGGCATGGATGTGGGGGGAAAAGGGATTTCTTACATGCTTTGCTTTAGAAATAGTTGTCTTTCTAATGCCTTTTAGGATACCAAGTTTACTTATTTCTCCACAGGAATATCTTGAAAATGGCCCCTTATTTTCTGAGCTGAAATTTTACCAGAGGGCTGCGAAACAAGAGCACAGTAAGTAATGTATCAATTCTGATTCAGGTGGATTTAAGGACAAGTTTGGGTTTGACTAATTCTAATAAGAGCTGTTGCTTTCGAGCTTCCCAGCCAACTCATTTCATACCCACTGGACTAATCCTAGCTGGTGCTGCAGTATTTCTACATGGCTGTAGTTTTGTTACTTGGGTGCTATCCTTGTTCTTTCTGATCTGAAGGGAGAACAGGAGCCAAATTTATTTTGTGCACAACAATGAATGGGCTCCAGAGACAGCCCAGCCTTGGACCAGAACAAAACACACCAGACCTGCAGTTCCCTAGCTACCTTTAACCCCATGTTATCTTATTATTGCAGTAAGAAAATGGATGAATCTCAAAAAAATAAGATGCTTAGGAATTCCAGTGTTTTGGGGATCAGGCTTGGCTGAGTACAAAGGAAAAAGGTAATAAGACAAATTGTAATTAAGCCTCACATTGACTGAAGATCCATTTTCCAAACTGGAGATTAAGGCCTTTCAATCTGGCACAAACTTGCAGTCTTGTCTTGAAGGATTCCTCCCTTTTATGTCTGTCCTGGTAGTTATAGATTCATGGTCATGGAGAGACTGGGGGAAGACCTGCAGAGAATCTTTCAAGACTGTGGGAGCAGATTTAAGAAGGAGACTGTTCTGCAGCTTGGGGCACGAATGGTACGTACAGAGAGAGGGAATTGCTGAGTTCAGCTGGAGAATTATCTTTCCAATACAGTTCCCTTAGGTGGCTCTTGAGGTTAGAATTCAGCATGTGTTAACACTACGTATTTTCTTATTTTTCAGCTGCAAAGTACAAATGTGTTTTTTAGTAATAATAATTAGAGCTATTGTACCTCAGTGAGGAGCTGAAGAAGGATGAGTTTTATTCCAAACCTTCAGAACTGATTGATTATGTTCTTCTCAAGAGCTTGGTGTTCTCAGCATCTGCTCTGGTGTTCATAAAGTACTGGTTTCATTCTTGCTTTGTGGGCTTAGAGGCTGGTACTCACAGGCAGTTACACAGGGACACCTCATGGAAAACTATGGCTTGTTTAGCTGTTTGCTGGTGGCAGATCCTGGTGGGAACAGACCCTGGGACAGACTGGACAGTCCCTGTGCTCCAGCTCAAACCAAATTTGCCAGCTCGGTCTGTGTAACCCTTGGTTTGACTGCATAAGTAAGGAATATTTCTTGATAGGCTTAAGGGTGAAGTGGCAAAGATGATGATGTTTTCCCCTCTGTTCTACACTCTTTCCTAGCTGGATACTTTGGAATACATCCATGAAAACGAGTATGTCCATGGAGACATTAAAGCAGCAAATCTGCTTTTGGGCTACACCAACCCCCACGAGGTAAGCATGGTAACTCATCTGCCCTTCAGTGCTTCATAACCATTTACAAGGTTTAAGTTCTGTACGTTCTGCAGTAACAATTCCTGTCCTGGAAGGAGTTTGTGCATGAACATTCACAGTGGCTCTGTGCAGCTTAAGGCCTGAGAAAGCAGCAGGACAAAACTCTGCTGTGTTCTTTTTGTGTTCTGCTGCCTGGGACACTGGGGTGGAGGGGTAACTAAGGTGGGTAAGTAGCAGGACCTAATTGCTGCTCTGGGTTATGCCAGTTGAAGTGTTTCAGTAGAGATTAAGGGTGGGACCCATTGCATTTTCCTTCTTGGGAAGTTCTAGCTTTCTAATATTGCCATGACTTGTGTTTCACTCCACATGTTCTTCAGTTAATAAAACCTAAGTATGCTTTTTTATTGGGAAAAAAAATCATTTAGGGAAAAAGGACATCTCTCTTCACTTAAAAATAATTAGCTGTAAGCAATACTTCTCCTTGCAATTTCTGTGTCTGCTGCAGTGGTAAAGAAGCTGCCCCTGCAAACAGCTCACTGCCATTGGAGTTGAACTGTTCAGGGATTTCTGCTCTTTTGAAAACTTTCAAGTTAAATGGCTGAGTCAAATTCAGGTTTTCAGCTTTGTAAAACACATCATTTGCAAACTAGCAGGGCTGTTTAAGGCAGCCCTGGTTTTATGCAGTGCCATCCAGTCCATAATCTCAGTTTATGGTGTTTACCAGCCTGCTGAATCCAGAGGAGGAGGCTCTTTGGAGGCAAAATGATCTGCTGCCCATTAACACAACTCAAATGACTTTTTTTTTTGTCTTGGCTATTGTGTTTGTTTTATGACAGCAAGATATGCTGCTGTTTTGCACACTGAAATCACTTTGTGTCCATTTACAATAATCATGAAATTTTAAGACTTGTAGCTGCCTTTGAATTGGCCAGGGGGGTGATTTTCTGATTTCTTTCTCGTGTTCTCTGTATGGAGATTGCGCTGTATTAGTAATTGGTTTTAATGAGCAGTAAATTCACTGACAGGTTAAAAATAAGGTACTTGTGAGTTAGTGGACAGAGGTTTTAGGGTTTATTTTTTGGGTTTTGTTAAATAAATCAATAGATATTCCAGTCTGAGTAGCTTCTAACTCAACGTGGGCAAATGATGTGTTATAGTTGGGAGGTTTTGTGTAGAATTTTGTTTCAGCAAAATGAATTTTCCACTGAAATTATTCTATAAAAACATGTTAGAAAGTTCAGCTTCTGATTCAGAAGAGCTGACAGGAGACAGTTTCTAATATTTGCTTGCATTTCTATGCTATGAATTAGACTTTAATACGCTGTACGTGTAAGAAAATACCTGGGAAGTGTTTGGTCCAGCCTTCTCTCTCTGCCAGCACAGTGGATAATGGTCTTGCTTTTTTCTTTAAAAAATGATAAAGTGATCAACCTGATCTCATACACAGGGAGTGAGAGCATCAGCCAGTGGCCAACTCCAACCCAGGAACACGAGCCTGTGGCTCCAGTGGGAGCTGGTGTAATAAAACTGTCTACCTGACAATTTCTGTGGTGAAGTTTGTTGACAGAATTTTATGCTGGGGGTTCTTGCTCTTTTAGGGACTAGGATTTTAAGAGAAAATAAATTGTAAGTGTTCTTTAATTCCAGAGATTTGTTTTAGAAACAAACCCATAACTTATCTCTTAAAAATAATATATATCTCTATTCAAGATGTATTTCCATATTCTGGTGAAGAAACATAAATCTCTGTTCAGAAAAGCACATGTACCTTTATACTCAACTTTGCATTTTCCTGTCATTTAGTGGCTGTTGATGTGCATTCTAACGTGTGAATTTGTCACTGGCTTCCTGCAGTTCCAAAAAAGATAATTTTCCTATTTTAGACTCCGTGCTGCTGGTCTCTCTTCTCTTCTGTAAATTAACCTGGTGAATTTACAGCAGAGCCAATAAATAACACAGTCCCCTTTCTGGCAGAATGTGTGAAATCCATACTGCCATCCCCCGCCTTCTGTGGCAAGGCAGAGAGACAAGTAAAGCAAAGGTCCTGGCACTCTGTGACCTCCAGATGATGGTTAGAGATGGTTGGGAGATCAGAATCAAGCGGCCTCAAAGAGCGGCTGGCGCAGATCTGCTCCCCGGCGCCAGCGGGGCCGGTCCCTGAGTCCCAGGGCAAGGCATCAGTTCTCCGGTCAATACTGGAGAGTCTGGGAGCTCGGCCCCAGCACAGGCAGCGCCACAGCACTGATGGACCGAGGGAGCTGCACGGCCCACGAATCCGAGGGGCCCGGAAATGACAGCCCGAGCGAAGCACTGGCTCGGGGCTGGGCCCAGGGACAGGGAATTCTGGTTGTAGCAGGGACTGTTTGTGTGATGAAGCAGAAATAAGTGTTATTGATAGCGACTCTCAAATCCATTAAGCTCATTTAAATGGTGATACTATTAAAAGTGGTCACTAGACAAGAGCTTAAAATCAGAGTTTTAAATAAATGAAGTAAAGTTCAGGAGAACACCTCTTCAAAACAATCACCCTGTAGTATTTTTCCCCTATGCAGTATATGGGCAGACATCCTACAGTGTTGCAGACTCAAGTCTATTCCAGAAGTTGCCTATTTGGATTTTTAAGCTGTAAATTTTAGTTGCATTCACGCCTCGGTTCTGATTTTAATTTTAAACATCTCTTAGACAAGATAGTTACAGAATAGAGCTCTCAGACTTGATTACCATAGATAGAATAAAAAATATTTCAAAATGTAATTTTTAAGACCAGCTTTCAGTGGACCAGCCCAGGAAATACAGAGATCACACACTGATCATACGGGAAAAACTTGCACGAAAACCATTCCAACTTTGAGCTGTTTGTCCTTGTGAGAAGAATCATTGTGAGTCCTGCTCTTTAGCGCAGTCTCACAGACTTGCTAATGAGCAGATGAAATGAGAAAAATGAAAATCTTTTCTGTTCTCCTTCAGGTGTTTTTAGGAAGGCCATGAAAGGCAGAGACACCCTGTCCCCCTTCCCCTCTCTCTTTGTTCACCTGCTTTCCTCCCTCCTTGGCTTCTGGTTTGTGAGAGATCCTATTTCTGTCCCAAACACTGAACTTCACGCTGCCCGTCCCAAAATGGGCTTCATCCTGCCTTTCCCCTCTTTGGAGTGGTGTCCAACTGAACTTGACAGCACTGTGGCCATTAGCAACCAATCTGTCTCTGATTAGTAGGTATCTACTAAATTATTTACAGACATGACACAGGCCTGGTAATGGAACCACTGGAAAGAAAATGTACAGAGAAAATCACTGTACTGTCATCCTTTCAGCAATAAATCTGCTCTGGGTACTTCAAGATAACAGGAATACCACAGGAATCCAAAGGGCCAGGGTAACAACCCCCCAGCTGAGTGCACTTGTGTGTCAGAACGTGTTCAGGCTGGAAGAACTGTCCATGTTTAGCAGATGGGCAGCACTTGCAGCCCTGGGGGGGTCCCTGCACAGGAAGGGCAGGAGGGCGGCTCCAGTTCTGGTTGGCTGCTTGTGCCCGTAGTAATTATTTGTGCCTGGGTTTTTGGGCACTTGGATGAGATGGGCACACTCAGGTTTGCTTGAGATGCAGTGCAAAGACCTCAGAAAGCTGGCTCTTAGTGTATCCCAACATCTGGTAATAGCAGGGCAGAGCCTGCTGCAGACTGGCAGGTGTAAAACTGAGACACGAACAAAACCAGGCGGGGAAAATAAGAGAGTGAGTGGGAAGGAGTGTACAGTGTAACAGCCACACCCAGCTGGGCAGTGCTGCTGGCCCTGCTGCACCTTCACCACCCTATCCCCAGTCCTATTCCAGGGGCTTGTTTATCTTGCTCTGCTCTGGTTTGTTCTCTTTTTGTTCTTACTTGTTTTGTTATTCCTATAAAAAGCATGCAGGTGAAAAATATCTATGGTATCAAAACACATACTAACACTGGCTTGATTTTTCTCAGTATTCCTCATTATTCATCTGCTTTTACCCTAAAAAAACCTGCAACAACTCTACATTCATTAACTACCTCTCCTGTGTTCTGAGCAAATTTGGAAGGGCACAAAGTGTTACATTATCAAAAAGTGACAACCAGCTATAAAGAACTATATATCTCTGTAATGATGAAAGGGTTATAATGAGAATTGATGAAATGAAATTAATGGTAATTTAAAATAACACAGTCATTGGGATAATGGCCGTGGCAAGGTTGTAACGGGGCAGGGCTGGTTTGGTACAAGCTCAAGGGGAGTGATTTTTGGGGGTGGCCAGGAGGCTTTTGTCACATGTTTGTGGGAAAACTACTTCTCACTTTCAGGGGGGGGTTCAGTATAAATTGAAAACCTCTCTGCTGGTACTACTCCTGAAGGTATTTTAAGCAAATGCATTGCTTAAAAATTGAGTACTTAATGGAGTTGCTTTAAAAGAAAGAGTTCATATTTACTGTGATTTTTCTGTGTGATTCTATGATTTTTTTTTTCCCATACTTCAAATCTGACTAGCAAATATTTGTGGCTCCTTTCTAGCTGGCCTGTTGTTGAGGTAGTTTGAAAGAGCACCAGGGCTGGGCTGTCACGTGGGAGTGTCTGTGACATCAGCCCAAACCAGAGAGCTGCCAGAGGTGCTTTGGATGTATTTTCCCCCTCATTTTAATATAAGGCATAGCCTTAGTTCTTAAAGGTGTTTTATCTTACTGTCCATGTCAGAAATCTCTGGCCAAGGGAAATCCAAAGTATAGCAGTCAGCCTGAGAAGAATATCCCTTCTAGACTCGTCTCTCCTTCCCAGCCCCCAGAGGATGCAGAAGCCTCCCAAAATTTGCTCTCAGTGTGGTTGAAGTTAGTTCTCTGCCTAACTGACTGTGGGCTCGATCAGCACAGGTACCAGAGCTCCAGGAACACTCTGCAGAACAGATGCAGCAGAAACTCAAACCAGTCAACCCAACACGGTTTATGCCTTGTCCCAGATTTTCTAAAGGTGCCTCCGGCCTTTCATTGTCTCCCAGTTGGTGTGGTCTGTCAGGTGAAACACCCCGGATCATCGTAAAGGCCTGTCCCTGCAGGAAGTGAGCGCTGCAGCCCGGCTCACACGCCCCAGATAAGTTCAGATGCTGCAGCACAAGCAGTAAAACCAAGAGAGCAGCAATCCCAGCATTGGGAGCTGCCTGGAGCACAAACAGGAACCGGCACTTCAACACAACGTGCTACAAAATAACGCCTTGAGTTTCTTGAGGGTTGGTTGGTTGGTTGGTTGGTTGGTTGCTGGTTTTGCCTCTATCAGGAGTGACAATTAAATTACAACTAAGGGACAGAAGAGTTTGTTTTAGACTTTTATAGCATAAACTGGATTTTAGGTAAAGAGGAAACAAAGCTAAGGTTCAACTAAGAAAAAGTTTTTCTTTATCATATAATAAGATTTGGTAGAAGTGATCTCTGTGCCTTCAGATGATTTAGCTTTTGCCCCAGAAATCAGTTCCATTGACAGTATAAATGTCTGTAGCATTATTTTTTTAAGGGAAAATACCATCCTTGGATAACTATTTCAAAAAGCAATTGCCTGTTGTGAGAACTGGTCAATGTAAAGGACAAAGGCTGGGTGGGAATGTGGAAATGACTGAGAAAATAACCCATGGAATACTGGGGGGGACAGACTGCGATTAAATTCCAGCTGCTTTCAACAAGTTACTGCCTGTGAGCTGTGCTGCAGTGACTGACCATGGGCATGCTTTAAGTCCAGCCCTGTTGGGGGGTGGAACACGTTAATCTAAACTTCGCGGGGTGGGTCTGTGCCCTTCGTGTAAATTGTGTGAGGGCAGAGTGGATGCAGCGCCGGGTGCGCTGTGCCCATAGAGAAATGGAGGTGGAGGAGCCACGTGGCACATCCAGTTTGTCTTGACGGGCAGCAGCAGAACACAAAGCAAATCTCAGCTCTCTTGAGCTGTTCTTTGCCAGCTTCGGATGCCATAAAAGGCAAGGTGCAGTTTCAGTCACTTCCTACTTTCCCAGGGAAGTCCCCAGCCCTTGCTGTGGTCCCTGCCAGGCTGGAGCTCCGTGTCCAGCCCAGCCGGGGAAGCTGCTGCCTCGTGCTCTGGCTCTGAAGTCGCCCCGAACAAGAGCAGAGCTGAGTTTGTGCAGTCTCAGCTGCTGGGGAAGCTGAGCAGGGCTCTGTGTCTGTGCCTGCCTGAGAAAGGACAGGAAGGGGTCCCACAAGCAACGTGAGGCTGCATGAAAGGCATATTGCAGTTTATGATGTCTGGATGCCCACCTGGAGAGCAGAGAGCTTAGGAACAAAATAAAATGACTGGAATTCCGCTCCACTCTGGAATAAGAGACGAGAATAGTAGTGGAAGGATTTAAATGGGGAGGGCAGCTGTTATAGCCCCCAGTTGTACATATTTTATCCTGAGGCACCATTTGGTTTAATAAAATTTAGATCTAAGGCTGTCCTTAACCTATCAGTTTCTTAGGACTTAATTATAAAGGTTATACTTTCAAAGGACAAAAGCATTATTCATTTGTCTGTTCATGTCTTCCAGGTTTATCTTGCAGATTATGGACTTGCCTACAGATATTGTCCCAATGGGAACCACAAACAGTATCAGGAAAATCCTAGGAAGGGCCATAATGGGACAATAGAGTTTACCAGCATAGATGCCCACAAGGGAGTAGGTAGGTCTCTTTTTTTATTTCAGATGAGTGATTTCAGAATGAGTAATCAGGCCGTGGGAGCTGATGTACAGTCTGGGGGTTGCTCTGCCCCTCGTGTGGTGACCTCCTCTTGTTCCTGGGAATGTTTCTCCAGGGCTGGGAGGGAAGGAGGGTGGCAGGATGGACCCTGGAAGGCTCTGCAGACCAAGACACCCTGAGAAGAGCTCACCATTAAACTGAACTGGTCTGTGCTGGGAGCGCTGGTTGGGGTTTGCTGCACTGTTTGCCAATGCTGCATTGGGAAGGAAAAACGTTCTGAGTGTGCACTGTCCTTTAGGGAGAGCTGTGCCTGAGTGTCACCATCTGTGTTAGGGGAGGATATTTCGAGGATGACATTCCTTCTGCAAGGAGAAAAACCTTTTCTGAAGCCATAAAGCGTTAACTTTTGGAAATCTTTTTCCAGTAGCCTTTCATATATCTTACTTATTTAAACTCACTTTGATGGTATTGGAAACACATTTGCAGGTAAATTACATACATAGTCCTTTTATTGGATATTGATTGTACTGCCTTGCATTCCAAGGCAGACTTAATTCAACAATTCCCTAATTAGTTAAAGTCATAACCTATGTCTTGTATTCATTTACCATTAATTAAACCTTAGCTGTTTATTACACTGCAGTCCAAATCCAATAGCAGACCCATGGAGCCATGGAGAAGGGACTGGGAGGTCAATATTGAAAATATATGGTGTGAAGTCCCACTGATGGCTGCATTGTTCACAATCAATATGGTCAATGCAACACAACTTTCTTAGTTGCTATGTCAGCAAGACAAAAAGTCAATTCTAATGTTATGCTAGTGAAAAAAATGGTCATTATTGAAAAACTTTGACTCTTGCTATGAAAGTGTGTTTTTGTTAACTTTTCTTTCCCCTCTCCACCCTGAAGATCTCCTAAAAAGGACAGGTTTGGTGCTGCCAGCCTGGCACGAGGGAGAAATGCAGAAATTTGTGCTTGTTAATAGCTGCTGAACTGTTACCTTAAACTGATACTTTCTAACGAGTTTTAGTTGGCACAAACAACTGTATATTATTGCTTTTTCTATTAAAAGGCCCATTGACCATGTAATGTAGAGGGGCCTGATAATTTGCCGGAGCTGTTAAAACCTGCAATCGTTTAACTCTGGTCATTAGGAAAAATGAAATAAGACTGTCAAGTATTTCCTGCTGAGACAATTGCACCTTTTCTCCTGCTGAAAAGCATTTTGTGCTGCGGAGGGATCTGCTCTGGGCTCTTGTGGCCCTGCCAAGCACACGGGGTGTTTTCTGGAGCTCTGACTCTGTTTGCCTGGTGGTGTGAGCGCTGTGGCTGTGCACTGGTGTTTGATGTGGAGGCAGTTTAGGAACAGGTGGAAGCTGGAGTGTTTGGGATTTGGCAGTTGGATGGTTATTACATCCAGTTTGGCAGTGCCTGGTCACGGTATGTGAGTACAGGACAGGTAATTCCTTTTGTTTGAAAGCACAGGGAAGTCTTACAGACGTGGGTGCAGGTGGAAGTGTGAGGTAAGTTTTACAATCTGTGCCTTAGATAAGCCCCCTCACGTGGCTAAAGCCAGGATGGAAGTGGTTGCAAGTGGAGGACTCCAGAAACCAAAAGAGAGTTAATTTTCATCCCAGTAGCTGGTGCAGTGCTGTGGTTTGGATTTAGGGCGAGAATAACTCTGATAACAGGATGCTTTGGTTGTTGCTGAGCAGAGCTTTCCCTAAATCCAGGACTGGGGATTTCCCATGCTCTGCAGGTGAGGAGCTGCACGAGGAGCTGAGCTGACCTGGCCAAAGGGCTATTCCATAACGTAGAATGACATGGCCAGTGGATATTCTGGGGGGGTTTGCTGGGAGGGGCTGATTGCTGCTCAGGTGGGTTCCTGAGCAA
>JAYRBT010000114.1:3295569-3321357 GCA_036023395.1 Myiotriccus ornatus | reverse complement strand
GAATGACATGGCCAGTGGATATTCTGGGGGGGTTTGCTGGGAGGGGCTGATTGCTGCTCAGGTGGGTTCCTGAGCAACTCTATTGTGCATCACTGGTCCTTCCTGGATTTTACTCCCCTCTTTCTTTGTTATTTGCCTTTTAATTACTATTAAACTGTACTTATCTCAACCCCTCAATTCTCCCATTTTTTCCCCAGTTTTCCTTCCCATCCCACCAGGGAGGGGTGGGGGGTGAGCAAATGGCTGTGTGGTGCTTTATCTGCTGGCTGGGATTAAACCACGACAAAGAGCCTGAACCCATTGAGGTCCAATTCCCAGTTTTCCCATTTGCAGCAGATCTCTCAACATCCCAGGGAAAGGTGCATCTGCAGCCACTTCTGCTGGAGAGTGCACAGAACACAGTGACTGGTTCCCCTCATTCCTTGTTGTGAGGTTTAGAGTTGAGGAGAAGTTTCGGGACATTCGGGTGTTCTTCTGAAAAGTGTTGCACCACTGTTGGCAAATAAGAGCTGCAAGGCCAGCCCTCACTCTGCTGGTACCCAGCTTTTCACAGTGGAGTGGTTTTTAATTTCAATGCTCTAGGAATGTAGTTCTAATTTTTAAATGTTATTTTATATAAATGAGATCCTTTCCAGAGGGCATTTCCCAAAAGTGTGTAGCAACATAAGTATCTCAACCCCCCTGAGCAGCACTGAGCCAGACAAATGAGCACATTTTGACTTGCTCATGAAGCAGCTACTGAATATATACAGAAATTTGCGGTACACGCTGAAACTTTAATAAAATTATGAATTTGTTGCTTTCAGAAGTGCCTCTTGGCAGTGCTTGGAGCTGATATAAGCTCCTTGCATGAAGCCAGTGTCTGGTGGCAGGATCCCATCCCAGCCAGTGTGTGGGTGTTTTAAACTGCAGCCCTGTTTATTTTGACGGCAGTTTCCTATAGCACAACTGCATTGATAGTTTGAGCATAGTTGGACTGTATTCACTGGATCCATTTTTAAAGACCATGCTGTATAAACAGTGTTACACTTTGGCTTGTTGATTGATAATTAAAGAGAATTATAACGGTACCCAGTGTACATTTAAAAAATTGTTACGTAGTTAGTGTTAAAAAGTAATATTTGGATCAATGGCTGCTATGGATTTTTGCAGATTCCCTGCTCACTGAGACGAGCAGTCAATACCTAATTTCTCTGGAGATACACCACGCTTAACATATTGAGGCCTTTTAAATACTCCAGGCCCGGGCATTGAGTGTGTAAGACCAGTTTTAATTTGCTACCATTGATGAACATAAGAGTATGAACTGTCTGTGCTGAATTCCCTCCAGCAGATATTTGTGTTTGCCATCGATTCAGACACGATTCTGCTCCTCCTCCTCGGTGTTTCACAGCGACTCTGAGCGCTGTTGCCACCCACCACATCGGGTGCTCCACCAAATCCAGGCAGGACTTGTATCTACACCTGCAACAGGAAAGCTGCTTCACTCAGCAGTGGGGACTTCTGACAAGCTTCTCCGTGCCCCTCACATGGGGTTATTCCAACATGTGCTCCTTGAGATCCATCAGAAGGCTTGGACACTGTCCGGGGCAGTGCTGGCTCTGGGTGAGGGCAGGGAAGGCTCTGCAGTTCTTCCTCTTCTCCCACTGCTCTGCCAGAGCTGCTGCTGTTTGATATTAAAAACACAGCTCTGCCTGGCCATTGTTCCTCTTCTGTTCCATGCAAGGGTTGACTGGAATATATGCAGGGCTCATTCTGTGAGGAAGGATGTGCAGGAATATAAACACCTATGGAAACACATTCCTTCTGAGCCCGCTTCCAGAGAACAGAGCTCTAAATGGCTCTGGATCAAGAGGTTTATTTGGCACCTGTCCATGCATAGTTAGGATTCACAGGGAGCCTGCAGGATTTTTTTTGTTGTTGGTCAAATGAATTATTGATTTGCTGCAGTTTGATATGTGTTTCCCCAAGACTGTGTGCAGGACAAACTGTAAATCCTAAATAATAAAAGGAAAATATAACCGGTCTGGCAAAAAATGGGTGGAACTTTACAGTGTGACATAAATAAAGAGATGGTTTAGTTCCTGAGAGTTGGATTAGAAATGTGTGCCCAGCACAAGAAAGAGCAGGAGGTGGCTGTAAGGGAAAGAAGAGTCAGGTTTTAATAAGGAGAAGATTGGATAGATTCCTACAACCACCTCTCCGAGCTTATTCTGTCCTGCCAGGAATGTCCAGAAGCAGCAAAAATAAGAGGAGTGTTACAACTTTCTGTCGTGGCTGAGCAGTGTGGCTGGGAAGGGGCTGTTTAACTTTGGCTGTTCTCCACACTAGGACTGGAGACACATGTTCCCCCACAGCTGCTTGTCAGGCCCTCACCTTTGTGACTCTCTTTTTCTGCCACACAGATGTGAGAGAAGAGTAAAACTCCCCGTCCCCTCTCCTGCCTCACGTTCTCCTCACTGCAAGCTTGGAACCTTTTGCTTCCGACCAGGTACCTCCTCTCCTGCCACCACCATTTTCTCTCCCACCCACACCTCGTGGTGAACTTCCCTTGCATCTTCCATCGTCCCCACTGGATCAGGACCCCGGCCCTCTTCCTTTCAGCCCATCCCACTCCAGCAGTCCTGCTCGTTCCCTCCTGCCAGCTCTGCTCCGTGTTCTGTGTCCGTGAGCCATCCAGTGTGGAGCTGTGGGATCCCAGCTTAGGAGAGAGACCGTGGCTGGCACAGAAGTCACTCTGTGCCCTGTGAATTGCTGTGCTCCCGCTGTGGTGATGCCACGTTTTCACTGGCTTTGCCTTCCAGCATTCCCTGGTGGGGGTTACTGTCAGTGAGTGCTTCTCAAGCACCAAAATGGATTGTAAATGTGACTGTATTCCTCTGAGCTTAGGTGCCCACCAGCAGTTGGTCACTGCTGCTGCAGGGAGCTCCTCAGACCGACCAGGACCTGGGGGAAGCAGTTAATTATCACCTGGTTTGTTTGTTTCCTTTCTCCTGCCCCTAACAGATTTTTGGCAAGTCTTGTATTTGCGTGGTTGTTTAATCACCTCAACCTTGAGTCCTGTCCCTTGGTGATGATACATTTTTATCTGAGCTGTATTTCACCAGGGCCGTGTGAACCCTCCTTTCCTTCACGGGGGCACAGTTATGGGGTGAGGTGTGTCTGTGGGGATTGTGCTGCCACAGAACAGGGGTGCCCCTGCACGAGGATGAAACACGAGCAGCCAAAATGATCCTTTTGATGAAAAGCTTCTGATTGGAAAAATCACTAATAGTGAAATTATAACGTAACGGGGCTAATTAACAATGAGCAGAGCATTTCATCTGCCACTCCTTGGCCTCCCAGATCTTTACAAAAGGCTTGAGAAAAGCAGCTAAAAAGGGGCTGTGGAGGAAAACTCCTATTTTTATGTGGGTTTCAGGTGAGTTCTTGGGAGCAGTTTAGTTTTCAAAGCATATTGTGGCTGCTGCCATATCGTTTATGATCTATTTTGAAATAATAATCTGAATATAATTTAGAGCTCAAGCAGTTGTAAATCCAGTGTATTTTCTTCTCAGGGTGAATTGCTTCAGTTTTATTCTGAGGTATTTTTTGAACCCTGTGCCTGCGTGTTGAGTATGTTTGTGGTGCACATAAAACTCTGATTTCAGTGATGTGGTTGTGAGTTCATTAATTTTGGTGGAGTTGGTCCTGATTTATCTTGGCAGGACCAAGGGCAGAATCAGACCTTAACTCCTCAAATTAAAAAATTAAACTCTAAAATTATTGTGAAATTAAATACCACCAATATGTTCCCATAAAATTGTATCTCATGAGACTAAAATAATACTCAAAAATTCCTGTGAGTAGAAAAGCAGAAATCAAACATCTACTAAAAACAGAAGGGAAAAAAACCCACCAGCAAGTTTTTAGTCTGCAGAGAAGAGAATTTGATTTAAATAAGCCCTGTTTTGAGTGTACACTCCCATAACAGTGACAAGTTATCAAGCAGAATTGTTTTATTTTTGCCTGGCTGTCTTATTTAAAATGAAGGCAGATTGATTTCTCTCTGCTGATGTTTATCAAGAATTCCTGTAATCTTCAATTGTGGGAGCAGATTTATTTTTCCAAGTAAACATATCATTGAAATTTATCTATTTGCAGTGAAAACCTAATAATTCCATTGTTCATAGACAATATTAATTCATTAAAGATTAGTCAAATACTTTTTAACAAGAATCTAAATGATTTAAAAAGTGGAGGAATTTAGTTTATGGTGAGCTGATGACGGAGCAGAGAGAAACAAGCCCAGGCAAAGAATCCAACGCTGACATTTCCATGTGGTTCTACGGCACACACGTGGAAATGTCTTTATTTAGCAGCTCTTGTGGTGAGCTGGGAGATGAAGGATGTGGGAGTTTGTGTCTCTGTGAAACATTTCCCCTGGCCTTTCTGGGGCTTTGCTTGAGCTCCACGTACCTCTCTGTCCTGTGGCTTTGGGCAGGCGTGGTCCGAGGCTTCCTCGCTCCCAGCTCCCGCTTTGGGATGGCTTTGTCCTGGGGTTAGTCGGGAAGGGCTGGAAGAGCTGCAGGGGAGGAGAAGGTCGTTAGCCACGGCCAAACTGTTCACTGGGACATTGAGTCTCTGGGGTGTGTTTGGTGAGAAAATGAGTTATTTTGGGTTGCCTTGGAAATCTGACTGGCTTGGGGTTATTTACAGATGCACAGCAGTTAATCCCCTGTGGGAAAAAGCCATCCGTGGTAATTCTGACAATTTTCCTCCAAGGGCCACTTTCTGTAGCCCCTCCTACACAAACAGGTGCCAGAACAGCCTTGTGTGAAAATGAGGGGCTCTGCCGTCAAAACCACTGGCTTATACGGATATAATCTGGAATTGCCATAATGGAAAAAGGAGTTGTGAACACATGTGTATGAATGGAATTGTTCCACAGTTAAGGGGAGATTTATGGCTGGAGAAATCACTACAGAGCAGCAAGTGGTGGAGATTGTGTTTTTATTTTAATATGGGAGCCAAGTCTTGCATTAGGACGGTGCTGAATCCAGGGCAGAAAATAAACGGTGCCCAAGGGACAGAGCGGAGTTGTGTGGGATCCAGGGCCTTCAATAATCCTGGCCTAAGAGCAGTTAAGATAGGGAAGGTATAAAAACTAATCTTGTGCTCTTACAATAATGTGTGGAGGGTAACAAGGTGCAGTTATGATGTGTTGGCACCGCAGCTTTTAGCAGATGACTCCTTAAATTAAAAGATAAGTTTGCTGAGTGACTTTCTGGAATTTATTTAATGAAGCCCCATAAAATATGATATCTGTTTACGGCTGGATTAGCAGCACAGTGCTCAGCTACTGGGCTTTACAGTGGATAGAAAGCACCAAACAAGCCTGAACTCTTCTTTCCTTCCTGGAAAGCACAGACTCATTTTGGAAAAGCATAAATTTAACTTGTGCATGTGTCTGTCTTTAATCACGACGAGCAGTTCCTGGCTTTGACGTGCAAACTGCACAGAGCAATCCTGCAGTGATCCTGCTTGTTCAGGTTTTTTCAAGTTTGGTTTCCTCTGAGTAGCAGCAAAGCAGTAGCAATTCTATGAACATTGCACTATTTCCACCTCTTTCTCTTGGAGAAGTCAGTCCACGGATTAACTTCAGTTACCTGTTTTCCTGTGTAGACGATGTTGGGGTTAATTTTGGTTGAATTTATCTCCTGTATTTTTGTTCAGCTGGGGGTGAGCAGAGTGGGAGTAAGTTGTTCCCGGATAACTTCCCTTTTGGAAGCAGCAGTGGGAGGCTCACCCAGGACTTGGCTCAACAGCCGGTGCATGTTGGGTTGTGCTACAAGGAACCGAGGCTTCCCGGGGCCGGAGCCGCGGGCTCGGCTGAGTCAGTGCTCACTAGATGGCACTTTTGTCCCAGCATCCGAGTTCAAACGGCTCCGCGGGAGAACAGGAAAGGCCATCAGTGTTTAGTCTGCTCTCACGGAGTCCCTGCATGACCAATGTGGACCCCATGGACTTCCTGGAACATGTGTTAGCAATTTAGCAGCAGACATTTCTTTCTTTGTTTTACTGCTTGGCTCTTTGAGAAAGTGTTGGTACTCGGTTATGGGCTGTCTGGATCATGTCAGAGGCCATGGGGATCGAGTCCCTGTGACAGGCCAGACTGAGGAAGGATGGAGCTGGAGGAGGTGAGGAAGCTGACCCTCACTGCAGCAGTAACAAGTCGCTGCCTGTCTGTGGCCTGTGGCCAAGTGCCGGGGCGGTTTGGGGCTGGTACAGCTGAATAAACAAAACACTTTGCCCAGTTGGCTTTTTCATATTTCATCAGCACCAGTTCAATCAAAGTCTTTCTATTTCTTAAGACGAGGTTCTCATTCTTAATTGTATTTTCTTTTCTCTTCCCCCCTCCTTTCCCACATTTTAGCCCCATCCAGAAGAGGTGACCTTGAAATCCTTGGCTACTGCATGCTGCAATGGCTCTGTGGGAAGCTGCCCTGGGAGCAGAACCTGAAGGACCCTGTGGCTGTCCAGGCTGCGAAAACCAAGTAAAAACAACCCCCCACCCGTGTGCACACCCCACCCTGTAACCCTGCAGCATCCTCAGCACTCCACAGGTCTGCCAAAGGCAGCTCTCCATGCTGTACAGCACCTTAGGAGAAAGCTCGAACAATTTTCCTTAATTAAGAGAGATGGTGGAAGCAGTTAAAATGTGAACTTTATGTGCATGTCTCCCCTCCTTTGCATGTTTATGTCTGTGCTGCTGCAGAGAGAGGATGAATTCCAGTGCACAGTACACAGGCATTTTGTCCGCTCTGTATTTTTCCAATACTCTTTTTTTTTTTTCAAAGAAAACATTTGTAAATTAGTCCAGGCCCTGGTGCACATACAGAAGGTTGTTGTGTGTTCCCATTAAACTGTGCGGGTGCTTTGTAGGTTCTGTAGGACAAACATCTCTTGGAGGTTTCTCCACACGTGCATTCAATTTATTTAACTTTCTCTATGATACTATTTTTCAGATGTTTTTCTGTAGGTTTTTAATGTTACATAAGCCCAGTGCCATTACAAACAATTAGATACCAAAACACTGAGGAACTCGGTGAAAATCTTTCCTTCTCTCCCCAGCGTGACTCACTCAGAGCTCACTGAAGCAGCAGAGTGTGGTGCTGGTTTCTTCCTCTGCCTTCCCAGTTGGGGCTTGAGAGAGTTAATTGCAGTGGCACCTGGAGCCTGTAGTTACCAGAAATGGAACATCACAGTTGCAGGAGGCAGCAAACTTTTAAGTAGGGCAAGTCACAACAGAGGTGCACAATGGGGATGGCTGATCCGTGGAAATCAAGGGCACATTCCGCGTGGCTCCGGCTCCGGGCCGTGCTCTGCCGACGGTGCCGACTGCAGCTGGGAATGTTGACTCCTGCTGTGTCCAGTATTCCTCCTATGGAAATTCTGAGCACTGCACAGCCCCCTGCAAGGGGAACACTCCCACACGTCAATGGGAGATCGATTTAATCAATCGAGCTGCTTTGATAATTCTTGCTTTGTTAACCCTTGGATGGCTGGCATTCCCAGCAAACACAGGCTGCAAGGACGTGCAATGGGAAGTTTGGGGGACTCCCTCTCCCCTCTGGCCCTGCCTGTGTGGAATTTTGAGAGCCATTGCAACAGGGCAGAAAGAACCTGATCCTCAGTGACCAGAAGGCAGAGTAGAACTGTTGCCTGAATTCCAAAATATAAACAGGAATCATCAGTCTGAAATCAGAACAAGCCATTTCAGCTCAAAGGGCTTTTCTTTTTCCTACTAGAACGGTTAAAACATTTGCAAAGAAAGTGCAGTGTAGCTGCCAGCCTGGAATTAGGTAACTTCGGTACCCTGGTGAAACCAGCAGAGTGCAAAGCGTTAAAACCAGAGCTGAGGGCAGATCTGGGTTCAGGAGCAGTGCTGGGAATCATTAGCTATCCCGGAGGTCCACTCCCTTTGGAATTGAGACTTGCTGTCTTCCTAAATCCCAGCTGAAGAATCACCTGCTCCAAACCCCCCTTAAACTGTTCGCTCTGGTGTTGTTTCAGACTCCTGGACGAGCTCCCCGAGTCGGTGACGAAGTGGGGTTCCTCTGGCAGAAGCTGCAGTAAGTGCACTCGCACTTTGCACCACGTGCTCCCCAGCCCGGCACTAAACACACTCCAGTGTCTCACTCGGGGGGCAGAAGAGAAGTGGAAGTAACGCAAATTTAACAAAGTCTTCAAAAACAAATAATCTTGCTCGGTCTCATCTGTGATTATCCCAGGGAGTGACATAAGGATCTTGGCCATATGTAATCCAAGGTGTTGGGAAGCCGTGGCTGTCCTGGAACCAGGAGTAGCTGTTAGTGTGGAAATAGGAAGGAACTGTTTACCAAAGGTTTACTGCTCGGTGTTCAGTTTGAAAAAGCAAATGACCGGACAGTTTGTGTCACGTTGTTTCTTCCTTCACTGAAATACAAAAGTAACCCAGGGAAAACAGAGGCCAGGAGCTACTTTTGATTTTCTTCCCTAGCATTTTGTATTAGAATTACTGGAATGCATTGTGTATCAGATACAATATATTCATGGTGTGTATACATATTTAATAAATCTCTCCTGCTGGGATTTGACCAGATGCTAATATCTGGTGAAGCATTCCAGTTTTAGGATACACTTGGGTCTTCAACTGGAGGAAAAGTTTGATCCCCCCCATATGTTTTTCCTACCAGCATTATTTCTGCCCATTCAGTGGTTTCCCTGGTTTTTGAACCACTGGATGATAAAATATTGCTGCTTTACTTTTATAGGATGCAGTCACAAAAACAACAGCTGTATTTGAAGTTAAAAAAAGTTGCATTTTTTTTCCAAAGCATTCCCAGTATAATATCTAAGCAGATAAATAATAGAGTTGTCAGTAATTAATATTTAAAGGAGCGTTATGATCTACCAAATGTAAAAGACTTCGTTATTTTGTTATTTGTCGATATTTTGATTTTTACCCTTGGATAGCTTTCGGGGCTGTGGGAGTT
This sequence comes from Myiotriccus ornatus, assembly GCA_036023395.1. Taxonomy (NCBI): domain Eukaryota; kingdom Metazoa; phylum Chordata; class Aves; order Passeriformes; family Tyrannidae; genus Myiotriccus; species Myiotriccus ornatus. Next base: position 3,312,340 of record JAYRBT010000114.1, on the reverse strand, counting down.
AGAGGTGGAGCACTTAAGGGCTGGCTTGTTTATCCACCTCTGTCTTTTCCTTTTCTCGTCTCAGAAAGACGAGATACTGGCAGTTCTGTGCTGGCAGTGTGTGCTCAGCTGCCATTGTGTCGTGTTGGGATGAACGCTCTCTGAAATTCTAGGTGGAATTTACACTCCAATCCTCTCTGCAGGTGAAGTAGCCAAGTTTCTGGCCTGTGTTTGTGGCTTAGCTTACGACGAGAAGCCCAAGTATCAGGTGCTGAAGAAAATCCTGGTGGATGGCCTGGAGTCCAGGGGGGTGCGCTACGATGGCCCTCTGGAATTTTCCACGGCAGCCTGCTCGGGGAATCACTGCGCTGCTAAGGCTTCCAAAGTAAGTGACACAGCCCTGGGATTATCTCTGACATCTCCTGCTCCTTGCCTTTCCTTTTGCAGGGGAGGAAACGGCTTAAGATCCCAAAATGAGACTGACACAGCAGTTCTTTTGCCTTAAATACACCGGGTTTGTTAATTCCTGTTTCCCCTGGCTTTGCTAAAAAGTGGAATGTCAACCCTCAAGGAGGAAGAGCTGCCATGAGTCCTTTTGACCCACGGGCTCTCACTTCAAAGCAGGAGGTCTGTGCAGAATGATTTACTTTCAGGATAATGGGGAAGTCAAGGACTTTGTTCACTAACATCTTGAAGACAAGCCTGAATGCCAGCTTCTTCCTTCGCCTCAGATTAAAAGCAAAGTTACCTTTATTAGTGAAAGCATTTACTTCATTTTCTCACTTTCAAACTGTTCTTTGCCATTTGCCTTCACACTCCTGCAGCCCCAGTGTGGAGGAGGAACGACTGGGGGACAGAATCGTTGCTGGTGTGCGGGGTCATGGGCTGCCCTGACGCTGGATTTTGGAAGTGGCAGCTGTCCTGTGCCATTTTCCTCTGGTACTCCAAAGGCTGAAGCTGCAAGTTAATAAAGGCCTCGGTGAGGGAGGAGGGTGAGGCAATTAGGAAGCGGTGCTGGGAAATGTCAGTGCCGCGGCTCCTGCGCCGGGAAATGCCCGGATGCAGCGGCCCCGCGTGGGGCTCTGTGTGTGCAATAAGGCAGGGTCAGGGGACCGGCCATTTTTAATATTCCTGGTGAACTTTGGACCATCACAAGTGCACGTGAGCCAAGAATGCAGGATGCAAACTAATGTGACTGATAGGCTGCGAGATGAATGGTGATTCAAGTATCAGCGCACAGATGGTTCTGATTTGCTGAGTTTTGTAGCTGCTGCAACTGAAGACATAAAATATCCTTCTAGTCATAAATTAGCTCTTTGGAAGCAAAACCTTGGCACCAGAGCTTTACAACCTTCAATTAGTAGGGAAAGAAGTATTTGAATGACTGTGGTATTGACATCTGTAGGCCTGCATAGTAATCATTCCTAATAGAAGAGAATATCTGTTTGAGGGGGTTTTGCATGGCTAATTAACCACCAGCGAGAATATGTAATTTTTTCATGATCTCCTGATTGTCACCTTTCTCTCATAATACAATTACATTTTATTGTAGCAAGTGCCTCACAAACCAATTGTCAGCACTATTTACGTATTGTGGAAGGCAGAACAAAAGTTCATGTTTAATGAAAAGGCACTGGGTTTTGATCTTGGTAATTACAGATACTTATTTTAGCAATTTTAGTGACTTTCCTGGTTTTATCACTTTTGTTGTTTTTTTTTTTTTGTTAACAAAACCAAAAGCTACTTTGGTGACAGGACTTGAAGGCTCTGATGGGGTGACCACTTTGTCCTCACTCATTTAAGAAGCTTTTTTTAAGCTTGCACTGTTTTCTGAAGTGAATGGAAGCATCAGGTAGCTGTTAGCTGATCTCCAGCTGATCCTGTTGGATCTCTGTTTCATAGGAGTCTTTGATTTCTTAGTCAGATGCTGAACAGTAAATCTTATTTCCTTCCTATTGCCTGGCCCAAGACTTGACAGTCTGCAGCATAAAAGGTGAGCCTGACCTTCCAGGCTGCAGGAGCTGCTGCAATTTGCTATTTGCAAGTGCACGACCCCCCTGGAAAATCCCTGGCTGAGGAGTGTCAGTTCTCACCACTGCCGTGCCACAGGACTAAGTGGAATTGGTTCTGATGGCCAGGAACAAGAGCAGAGAGAATGTCTGTGGATTACTAACTCTTGGCACCTGTCACCACTTTTTCAGAGAATTCTGTAATGCTGTGTCTCACTTCTTGGAGTAGCAGGAACACCAGGATCACCGGGGTTTTCCTGGAGCGTATGTCTGCAGTTCTGCTGCTGACACGAGCGAGTTTCCTCTGACAGTCACTGCACAGCAGCTGCAGAATGGCAATTTTAGGGTTATTCAAAGGATTTAAGGAGGACTTAAATACAAGTAGGGAGGGCAGAAAACTGAACTCTCTCCAAATTTATTGCCATTTTCAGAAAATGCTGCATTTCATGGGCCTGGTGCGCTTGGTGCTGCAGTCCTGCCAAAGTGCTGCAGGGCAGGCAGGCTCTCCCCCTGCATCTCTTCCTGGCACTGGCTGCAGTGAGCCCAGCTGTGACTCCAGCATTCCCTTTGCACCTCTCCTTCCCTTCAAACACCTCTCCCATTAAGGAGGCAGCCTAAGGACGGTGGGAGCCACTACAAACAACCTGTGTCGCTTCACTTGTTGCTGGTGAGCAGGCTCTGGCTCCAGTGACCTGTGTGACTGCACCTGGACCAGTTTGGTACAGGACATGGGGTGACTGCGGGTTGATTCCCTTCTGAAGACCCGTAAACACCTGTAAGTACCAGTCAGGGGATCCTGGAGCACCAGCTCCTTGAAGAGCATTGTTACAGAGCATGGATTTTAGGATACAGCTCCCTGTATAGTATCTGAATCCAATCCTGAGATGACATGAAAAGACAGCAGTGGCTACATCCTGGTTTTTTGTTCTGATTGCACACCAAACACAGGTGATAAAATACTAGTTGCATTAATTCTCAAATTTGTTTACCACAGTTTTGGCTCTGGATAAATATTTTCAGCTTTCCCCCTTTGGTAAAAGTGCTGGCGTTGGGACCAAAGGAAGTGTGGTGAGACCAGCTCGCTGCTTGCTTGTAGATAGCAGATTAAAAATTAATTACACCAATACCAACCTGTAATTCCAGTAGTGGGAAATAGGGTCATTTTTACGTGTAAAATACGTATTTTTCTAAGTGCTTTAAGTTCTGTTGGGAAGTGATACTTGCTTAAGGTGTGTCTGTGTGGTGAAGATGATTGTTGGGGGAAGGTGTGGAAATGTTTACCCAAAGTTTATTTTCTAGCATCCTTCCCAAATGCAGCACAGCTCTACCTTGGTACTGGTTTGAGGAAAACATTTCTTGATATTTAAGATGCTGGAAAGTATTCTTTTGAGAAAGAATCACTCTCATTCTGTGTTCTGCTCATACAGTTTTGTGTGAAATACAGGCTTTTTTCACTGTATAAAATGCTCACTGTGCATCCCAGGTTCGCCCACCAAAGCCTCCACCAAAACCAGCTCAGCCCAAGGGAAAAAAGATGGAAGGTGGAGAAAACACCTGTGAGAACAAGGCCTGTGCTGGGGGAACAGCGACACAACTCGCCAGTGAAGAAAAGCCAAGTAAATTGAACAGGAGGCCTCACCAAGCAGAGCCTCAGCAGGTGAGGATTTGGGCACACAGCTCTCCTGGAAGTTTGCCTGCTCCCTGAGCTCCATGTCCAGCCTTTGGGGTGGGCAAGGAGGAAAAGGGCTTGAAAAAGGCCAAGTGCTCAAGGAGGAAAAGGGCTTGAAAAAGGCCAAGTGCTCTGTCACAAAGCCCAGTAGTTGGCAGGTTCTTGCTGGCTTCCAGTAGCCCGGGGGTAAGAGCCAGGAGGGCAGTATCTCACCTGCCCCAAACCTGGGCTAACTGAACGTTCCCGAGCTCCCTGCAGCTGCCGGAGTTCCTGTCTGTACCTCCACAGGCTCCCTCGGCCAGGCCCTGCCCCAGAGCTGTGGAAGCCAAGGAGAGCAGGGGCCAGGAGGACAGCTCCAGCTGCCTCAGCAGGCCCCACGCCCGCCTGACGCGCCGCCAGGCCCAGGCGGAAGAGAAGCCACTCAAATGTTCCACCGCGACCCAGGAGCACCCACTAAAGGTGAGGGCTTGGGGTTACCTTACAACAGTCCTGGTGTCCTGAGAACGAAAGAGCAGCTCTTCTTAAAATAAGGGTTCAAAAAACCCCCAAAGCCTAAACTACGTGTGTGCAAACTCAGTGTTTGCCACAAACACTGAAGGTCATAGCACTCAATTAATGAAATTGTTAAATCTGAGGATTTCAGTAGTTAACTAACTCACCTGAAATAATATTGGTAATTTAGTGCATAAAAGGTCTGAATGAATGTTTTCAGTCTTACTCTTCAACTCTACAGGAGAAAAAAAGGATGAAAAAATTAATCAAAATTCTGGTACAAATAATGCAGAATAATTTATGTCTCAGTGATCGCCCTGTGCTCCTTTTCTCTGGAGCTTCAGCATATTTTAGTGAAGGGATTCCACCCTGTTTTACCTCCATATAAAAAAATAACTTGGTTAAATGAGGGCAGTTTCTAACAGGCACAAAAATGCAACTTGAAAGGTAGCTTTATGATTAATCTGAAATTCTTTGCTTCAAGCAGTCTGATCATCACTGCCTGGAGACTCCGGTACAAGCTGGGAGAGGGAAGCAGAAAAAGCACAGCTGTACCTGAGAGCACCAGGCAAGACAGTGGTGAGCAGAACCATTTGGGGAGATGTTTTGGCAGCCAGCAGGGGAGGCAGAGTCTGAAAAGTCAAATTTTTCTCATCGAGAAAAAAAGCATGAGAAGAAAAAAAGGCAGGATTCTATTAGCTTCATTTTGCAGAATTCCTCTCCTGTAATTCAGGAGCTTGGTAAAGGAAAGCTGCCTAGCAAACCACAGCTGAAGGGCTGTCCCTTGTTCTAAGGGCCAGTGCAAAAGCCAGGCAAGTCTTGGTAAGTGAGAAGTGCAAGGGTGGAGTTTGGCTAAGGATGGCACTGCTGCTGGAGACCCAGAGCCAACAGCCACCTGGCCAGGGAGGACAAGCCCTGTTGGCAGGTGTGTGCTCTCCCATAGGTCAGAAGTTCAGCTTCACTGTGAAATGCAAAACTTACACAAATCAAAACAGCAAATCCAACTTCAGAGTCGTGTCTCAGGTTCCCAGGGTAAACCTTTATTAGCCCCAAACCAAGGAAGACTGAATATATTAAACTTTTTTGGAAACAAGTTAAAGACAGAAAAATTTCAGCTGTGGACCTCAATAGTAAATGTAGACTATGTAACTTTTCCCATGCCTTATGTTACACACTTACTGTACAATATCCATACATCACCAATTCCAGAGGTAAGAGTCTGTAAGAATTGTACTGCTTTCTCTGGGAAAACTTAAATACCCCAGAGTTTTTTCTGATTCACATCTCACTTAAAATATTAACAACTTTATTATTACTCTTCTTTTCCTCTGCAGAAAGACACTGCAAGAGTTGTGGCACCATTTGACCCCTACAGGCTATTCTCGGACTCCAGAAAGAAATACGATCACCTGCTCAGTGCGGTTCATGCCGTGCCGTCCCAGGCTGGCCCTGACGGCACTCGCCCTTCCATGGCTCTTGTGTTTAGGTTGGCCTTTACTGACCAAACGTACCCCTACACTGCAGCTGTCCTGGTGCTCCTGCTGCTCATTGTGCTGTCCTTGTATCTGCTGTGATGATGCTGCTTTGGTGGCTCCGGTGTAAGTGCAGTGGTGTTCCCACCACACAGTATTTCCTCAGAGTTTCTTCGTTGAACATTTCAGCGTCAGGGGCTTGAAAAAGAAGGTTTTAAATAATGCTGTCAGTACATACCTTGTGCAGGCACGTTCTCTTATACCTCCCAGATCTGCACTACTAGTTATGGATGCACTGAACTATTTGTACTGCTTTCTGTTGCAAATGTTGAGATTCTTTTCAGTGTGTTTTTTTTTAAACTGGATCTTTGTTACAGCAACATTAAAAACATCATAAAGTACAACAGAGTGTGATCTTTAATTACTCTGGCACTAGTGTGGGGCTGTCTTTATACTGTGTGAGAAAACCTTTAGTTAAACACTGATGCATTACATGCATGGGAATTTAGTTTACTCCAGTGTGTAAAGAGAAGCTAGAATTTGTGGCTACTATTTTAAAAAAGAGAATGGAAGGTTAACTTTGATGAAAGGTTAACTTTGCTACTGGCTTTGCCTTTTCCTGAGCTCCCACACACCTCTTTAGTTGACTCCAATTCCTTGGATTTCCTTACCTTGTTGCAGTAGGGACATTCACCAAAGATGACATTAAAACTCTGCCTGCTGGTAGGAAGGCCTTGTAGCCACTGCAACACAAGGAAGGGGGTTAAAATGCACATTGGTTTCACATCAGACTTAAGATCCATCTATTTATTAGGAGGGTTTAGCTGATGAACATCTGGCACAGTGCACTGAAAGTCAGAGCGGGAAGAGCTGATGCAGGAACTGGGGGTGAGAGGGCAAGAGGAAGCACAGTGACCGTGGTAACGTTCCTGAGGGGATTCTGCTTCATCTGGAATTGAAGTGGGCAGTGGTTGTTCTCCAGAGCCTGCCAGTTCCTGAGCAGTTTGTGCCATGAAGGGCTTTCTTTACCTCATAGAGACAGGCCTGGTGGAAGGGTTGTCCACAGCGGGGCTCGTCACACACGTGGTCGGGAGTGGCACCGTCGAGGCGATAGGCATAGCAGATCCCACAGTCCTTGGCAAAGTCCTGGAACACAACAGGGCTCAGCTCACAGAGCAGCTGGGAGGGACCAGTGGGCTGCTAACACAGCAAGCAGGCTCACCTCTGTCCTTGCTTTTGCCTGTTCTGTTAGCTAGAATCACTCTTCTTGCCCTCAGCATGGAAGTGTTTGTGCCATGATGGCGTACAGTGACACTGGTTCCCAGATCACGAGACTTTACTGGTTATATCTTAACATCTAGTTCAACAAGCTTCTCATACCTTTGGGCCCATTTTTGTATTAACCACGATGCTTTGTCATTACATTTCACCGTAAGACAAGCCCTCAGTCAGATCTTAATTTAGAAATTTCACAAGTGAAAGCCAAGCTCGTAATCCAGTGTTAAAGCATCGTCAAAAATGAATTCCCAGGTTTGTTTGAAATGCCCCACTATTTGGATGGCCTCTTGTCCCCTGTAGGGAGCTCCACCTAATTAGAACCAAAGTCATCAACATCCATAACAGAATGTTTGGATTGTCCACATCTCATTAGCTACTCTGGAACTTCCTCTTTCCCTTTTAATAGTGGAGCCTGTTATTAATGGCCCCTGTGCTATGAAGGCCACAGGGAAGTGTGCACCTCTAATCAAAGGTTAACAAGCTCTGACAACTGTTGCTTGAAGTTCAGAAGTCCTTGTGACAATATATTAATCCAATTACCCCTCTTCTAAGTCCCTTATTTTTTCTGGCTGTTACAAAGTGACCATTTAAATGTCCCTTATTCAGAAACAACAACTGATCATTAAAGAAAAGCAACTCACGCTTTTTTCCAACACGGCACGAGATGGAAAATCAATTTCTAGGAGGTCTTTCAAGTTCTGTAACAAACTGATTTCTGGATCCCTGTGGGTGGGAGAGAGGGATTAAAAATTCCACACCAGGAATGGCAAACACCATTTCAGTTCCAAGGCTGTTTCACTAAAGACACTCACCACAAGTGCATGTTGTTGTTGAGCTTAGCTCTCAGAGGGGCCACTGCTGCAAATCAGGCACAGAACAATCACATCACCCCACTGAACATCCCAGATTTCAGGTAGGGGTTGGGCTGGAGAAGAAACAAGTGGCGTCTGTGCCTTACCGTGATCTGCTCCAAGGAAATAACACTCTGGAAGCATGTTTGGGTGGCGAGGATCTACCTCCACGTTCACAGAGACGTTGTTGCCTGCAATGAGAAAGCAGGCCATGGGGAAGCTTTGCAGTCAAGGATTAGAAAATGGAAACATTTTTAAAAGCAGTTTCAAATTGGTTAAATCAGGCTGGATTTCACTATGATAAATAATAAAGAAGTTGGGAAGTATCCAAACGAATTGTACAAAATATCAGTATATATGAAATATTTGCATTTCAATGGACTGCAATTCAAAATAGCAACTGATTAGCAAAACCTGCCAGGCTTGCATTTCTTTTAGACTGGTCTTAACACTCAGGCTTATTTCTGAATAATCAAACTCAGGCTAGATGACTAAACCCACTGGAAATCGTAGCAGAACTTTAAAGGTAGCAGAGATATAACTTATTAACTCATCTTTCACAGCCCAGGAGGGAAGCCCGAGGACACTGTGACGCAGTGACAGCGCCCTGCCCAGCACACCTGGGCTGAGCCAACAGCCGTGTGTTTTCAGACAGCCAGGGGGAAAGGGGATCTTTTTAACACACAAAATAAGAGCTGTGTCTTTGGGGTTTCGCTTCTCAAGTCCACTGGCTCCCTCCCCGCGCTCTCCTACCGACTGCAATCCTCCTGGCCGTAGCGCTCCGGGGGGGATTCTCCGGCTCCAGCACCCACGTCTTCCCATCGATTTCATCCAGGGTGTCCCAGAATCCTCTCAGCGACTCCAGCGCTGCCAGGAACTGCTTGTAAATGTCGAGTAGGGAGTTCTAAGGAAAGAAAACAGATTTCCTATGGTTTCACCGGTGGCCGGAGAGAATATTTAAAAGCCAAACTTTAGGCCAGTGAAGGAGTGTTAAAATCCGGGTGTGTGTCCCAGCGTATCCTGGGGGCGGAAAACATGGAAGCTCACTGGGGTTTTAACTGAAAGCACACAGGGAAAGCTGCACCCTGAGCACAAACACTTTATCCTGGTAGTTCTAACATGTGCCGTACATACATCATGCCTGGATTTGATAGTGGTTTATACTCCTTTTTTCAAAAGCTGGGATGAGCTATTAATTTACATTGTAACTTTAAAAACACAGCTGTAAAATGAAAGTAAAATCATCATTTGTCCTCATTATCATCACTGTATTATCATTAACTTTGACACTGTGATATTTAGTCCCTACTCGAGCTGAGCACCACAACAGTATTACCCAGAACTACAAAGAAATACTCACAGAACCAAAGGAGCTTATTTATTTTTTAAAAAAAATCACCTACCATCATCATAATTATCTCAAAATCAGGCAGTTTTTAAAAAAACAGGTGCTTAACTTCAGATTTCAAACCATGTAAATAAGGCAAGAGGAGGAGAAACCATCTAATAATCAGAGGATTATACTTGGGGGATTTCAATATTTGAGAGTGGATTACATGGAATCAGAAAAATCTTTCATTAGACAGGACAATATACAGGACAATGCAAAAGAAACCTTTCGAATCATCCGAAAGGAAGTAACTATTTCTACAAGGAAAGGCTTCTGCAAGGGGAGAAAACACTTGGTGGTCAAGTGAAGCCCTTTGCAGGTGCCCAGAGAGAGCCAGATTTCAGATGTCTTGGGGTCCAAAAGAAAAAGCAAATTAAATGTTCTGCTCTCAGAGAGGTATTTTTCTATAAATAAAACAAAATAGAGAGGGAATGGTTCCCTTTAATCTGCAGTGATTATGTTCTTCCTTTCTCACCTGGACGAAGAGAAGCAAATTATCTGAGCGTCCTGAGATGAAAAAATAGGCTTTTTCTCTGTAATAACTTTTTACATTTGGTGATACATATTTTAGAAAGAAATGGCACAGCTTAGAAATAAAATGCTACATTTTTCCCTGCTGTTATTAAATTATATTAAAGTAGGAAAGCACCTAAGCAGAAAAGTGTGAACACTGGCAATCTCCAAATGTAACGCTTATTATCTTTAAAAGCTTTTTGTTACTTTTATAATACCTGAAGTGATATAATAGTGTCAGTCACTTAACCACATCTTAGAGTATGGTATCTTCATCTTAAGTACTATTATTTCCAGTATTTTAATAATTTTCACACAGTCCTGAAATGTGATCTTTTGTGCTCTGATGACACTTAAATTAATAGCATAATTTTCTGGTACTTGCAACAGTTGCTTTCCATTTTGATTTTTTACATTTTTCTGTATCACATACAGATAAATCCTCTAATAATCATTTTTATCTTTATCTTCCGGGAATTCAAAGGGTTTCACTAGAAAAAAGAAACATCAAGGGATTATAACCCACAGATAAGTTTTAAAATCCAATTAATTTTAATACTAATTGTAATTTTTCAATGATGTTCCTTAAAAAGGTAGTTAAATCTTTTTTTTTTTATACACTGTTCATTTGATCTTATTTGCATGCTTCATTGATGTTGCCAGCTGTCTCCTGCTATAGACATAAATGCATCTATAGCTATTTAAATACATCACCTGCTTGTCATGCAAGCCATGAAAACCCCAACATTCCTTTTTATTTGATTAACCAACTAATTTTTGGTCATTGCCCAACACTCTTAGAACAGCCTGACGGTGCCTTTCTTTGGTCTCAACCACACCATGATGGTTGTTAATAATGTCAAGCAGCACCAACTCTTTGTTTGGTGGTCCCTTTTGTACAGAAGTGCTGGTATTTGTGTGAAATATGTCCAAATTCTTTGGAAAGGAAGGCAGTGATAAATCAGACTATCACTGCTGCTCCCCCTGACCCAAAAAGCTCTTAGGAAACCGAACTGGTCCCTCCATGAACAGTGACTTTGCTGGTTTCTCAGCCAGGGGTGAGCCCAAGTGAGCTGTGCGTTGTGGCTCCTGAGTCCCTGAGCCATTTCAGGCACTGACTTTGTCCACGGAGGCTCAGGTGCTCTGGACCCACCTGTCTGCCAGGGGAACACAACTTCTCTTCTGCCAGGAAATCCTGTGCCACGGCCTTCCTTCTTTTTTTACCTCATTCCAATTCAGACATTTCCCCAAGTTCCCCCTTACTGCCCACACACCACTGCTTCCAGTTAAAGGACTGAGAAGGAATTGGAAAAAAAGTCACTCTACTCTTAGGTCTTATTTCTAGAGCCACAGAGGCTGGGAAGAATAAAGGAAACTCTTGTGTCTGCTCCTGCCATAAAATCCAGGAAGCCTTTCAAGAGCTCATAAGATGTGCTAGAGCCTATATGGCTATGCTGCCAAACTTCAAGCACCTGCCCCACACCCTGGATAAATTCAATACTTAATCAAATATTGGTAAAAAAGTTCTAATTAAGGTAAATACAGGACAATTGATTACAAATTATTTTTCTTAAAAAGATAAAAATGTGATTTTTTAGCTAAAATTCTTCCTAATGTGCAATTTGCTTATCCAAAATTAAAACAACTGCAAAAGCCCCCAGTGGAAAAGGTGAAGTAGCCTAAACTATAGGTGCTGACACCTGCTTGCCCTTCAGGAATTCATAAATTAAATACAGTTTAACAGAGCCAACAGTTGTTGGCTGGGAAAGGGATCACCTGTATCACCTAAAAAATTTGTGATTCTTCAGATTTGTTAGGAAACTGTTTCCCATGAACAGCAGTTTAACAATTTCCCCCCTCCTTAACACAAATCAGATGGAGACACAACACAGAAATCTTTATAACGTGTCTTGTCAGCCATCTCCTCTTTACAGCTGGTGTCTGTGAAGCTCCTTTGCCAAGAAAAAGCACAATTAGGAAGCGTTTTATTGTGTTTTCATCAAAATAACCAAGGAATAATCTCATACATACACTACACCTCCCGAACCTCGTCTCACTGTTTCCTTGCCTGCTGCTGCATGACCTCATTAGTCATTAATTCCCCCTGTCCTGACCTTCCTGTAGCCAACCAGGTGGGCAGTGGGCAGCACAGAAAGCACCCCCTGCCACGAGGGCAGCGGGACAGACACCCCGAGCCTGCAGCACCACCCTTACAGCCAGTGCTAAAATTGGAGCCAGCACACTCATGGGGTTCTTTAGAAAAAGGATAGAACAGAAATAAGTAGATGTTCTTGCACTTGTCATTGAGAAGCACTCTGCATTTATTTGGCACTTAGAGCAGGAGCAGCAGCAGCAGCATTGCCCTTGGTGCTGATTTCTTACCACTCTAAAACGTCTCCTCTGAGCCAGAATCCACTGGCTGTTGCTGCTCATGCTGTGAGACACCTGCACTGGCTACTGGGCTTGTCATGACGCACAAAACCCCACCATCTTCAGCTTGACATTGTGCAAGTTATAATTATTCATCCAAATGAATATGTCAGAGCAGCAGCAGCAGACCTCTCATCAGCGCAAAAGAAAAATACATCAAAACATTATCAACCCAGCAGGAAGACAGGGACCATAAGGAAAATTACCCATTTTTAATATGGATGCCATAAAGCCATGTCTATTATTATACAGAAGGGGGGGGGGGAAGAAAAAAAAAAAGAGAAGAAAAGAAAAAAACCCACCCACCCAACAACCCCTCAAGTTTAAAGTCCCTGAGCCTGAAATAGGCAGCGGCACACGCAGGGGGTGGAAAGAAAAATCAATTACCTGCAATCTATTTATATTTTCTCTCATAGGAGTTTATATTCTAATGGCGCAATTGCCCTGTTTTAGTTAAGCCTTGTCAGTTTATACATTAAAGAAGACCAATAAATAGTAAAATGCAAGACCTACTGGTGCCAAACCATCACGTTATTTTATTAGAGAACAGGGTATAGCGTGTTCTTTTTCCCTTTTAGGAACCAAAATTTCCAGGCACTCGAGTACCAGCTGAATTCTGCTGCCGGGGGTGTTTCAGCATTATCTAAGCTTAACCCATATTTTAGCACGGTGTGAAGGCTGCTCACTGCAATGATTTCCACACATTTGGAAAATAAACACAATTTCCACAATTACCAGAGCCATTTGTTGGGTTCATGTCACCCACGCAGACAAGGTCAGCGTTCCAAACCTCCTGGACAGCTAAAGCCCTTCTGTCAGCACACAACTCGGGCTGCTGGGATTTGGGGCAGGATTACAGCAGCTCTCTGCAGCTGGAATTACTGTCTCCTGATTTCAAAACAGGCTCTTCAGTTACACACCAACATCTATTGTTCATGTTTTCAAACAGCCCCCAGGTAATTCTAACTGCAAAGAGATTTTAAGCATCAGGATGTTGTATTTTTAACGTTGGATTTTCCTTGGTTGTAGTGCCAATATTAATATATCCAGCCCCGTTTTTAACTTGTCAAAGGCTGCTCCGTGTCATGTTCTTCAAGAACATTTTATTAAATTACAAGTCCTGCCAGTAGCTTTAAAATTACTAACAGTAAACATGGAGAAGCAGTGACTGTCAGGGATATTTGAAGTGTTGTTAATTTGAGGCAACATAAATTGCAAAGCTGTAAAATTAATAAAATACTGTTAAAACTATGTATAAAGTTTGAGGTTAGAAACAGCACTTGAAATCCTGCCCATAGTTTATGGACTCCAGTAGCATTTAAGGGAAAAAACAGCGTTTACTTAAACTGTTCCAAACCATCCCAGAGAATCAAAACCTAAATTTACATGATGAACTAAATACATTTGCACTTGCAATGCTTGATTCTTGCAGTTATTTGCTCAAGCTCCCAATATTAGAGGGGGACCCACAGAGCCTTGAGCTTTGCAGTCAACATTATATGCCCAGCCTAAACTCCTCCTGCTGCAACCTTCCAGCCAGGAATTTTGTACCAAGACAGGCATCATTGCTGGGGAGAAATCCTTGTGAGAGTTGGAATTAGCAGATGTAATCATTTATGTAAAATCTATTTTCCCGAATTAAGTAAATTAAACACCAACTATTTTCTAGAGATAATTCAAATTAAGTTACATCGAAGTGGTCACATTTAAATTCATGTAATAAAGTACACACGATCTATTCAGGAAAGAAGGCACATTAAATAATGTGAGACTAAAAAAAGACAATGGCTTGTGGTTCTTTATAGTAACAATATCAGTCAAAACAAGAAAACAGAATTCCACCAAATACTTCCCTGTTTTGATTATAACTGGATTATAAGTTTTACTATGTAATGAAAACTGCATAGGATAACCAAGTGGGGGACTGCCTTTTTTTAATGCCTGTCAACTTCAGAGGGTGCTTCTTTCCTAGAAGACAATCATTTTTCAAGCATTTCATTTCATTTTCCCTTCCCCAATGTAATTCCTACAGAAATTTCAGCCACATGAACAGCTTAAAAAATCCCAGGCCGTGTGAGTGCAAAGATCCAACACGCAGAGCGTATCTACGTGGCAAGGGAGAGATTCCAGATAGCATGGCCAGGAATGCAGAGTTCGGTGTTGTTACATTTTCCGGGGCACGTACAGAACTAAAATGCACGCAGGGAGAAACGCTGGAGTTAAAACTCAAAGCCCAGCCCCTCGTCAGCACCTCCCCACTGCACGTGTTGGTGAAGAAAAGCTGCCCAGCCCTGCAGGTACCTGTGGCATCCAGGAAACGGCAAACTGAACCGGGAAATCCACAAGGCACTCCGGGGCTTCCGAGGGATACTGAGGGAGGCAAAGGAAATACAGTTTTGTCGGTTGGTTTTTTTTTTCCTTAGTGATTTAAAGTCAGGCTGATACTCAGCTGCCAAATTTGATAACAAAATACAAGCACTTCGAGCATCTTGAGGACTTGGCTCTGAGAGGAAACAGTATGTAAAGCATTTTCAGAAATAATTAGGAATGTTAATTATCATTTAAAGAAGAAATCTACATGTAAATGTTTTTATATATCAGCTTTTGGTAAAGGCAGGAGAATCCCAGTTTTCTGTGTTCAGTGGTCACAATGACATATTCAATAAACCTTAAGACAAAAAACACCAAGGTTTTTTTTTAAATTTCTCCTCAATTACCTGTACTGGGATAGGGAAATTTTAAAAACCCAAACAACCCTCTCACAAATCAACAACTAATTTCCATTTAAACCAGACTATTTGCTCTGATTGGCAACATTTTGTTTTTCGAAACTGAAAGTAATCTGAGTAAGCACAAAACTATTTAAAAAGGGATAAGTGAACATACACCCGAAATTAAACAACACCTCAGTCCAAATTAAAATATCTCTGAGAAGAAAAGAAAAGCTGTATTAAAAATCCTGAGGTTATAAAAGGTTTGATAACTCCAATCAGAGCATATCATTGACAGCTTAAGTTATTAGTTACGACCAAACGTGCATGTCAGAAATCATCCTATTATTCTTTAGAACAATTTAAGCTATTATTAAACAAAATACTTATACTGGATTTCTAAGCATGCAACTAACTTCATCTAAAAAAAGTATTTTCAGAAGCCTTGCCAAATCATTCAGATAATTACCAAAGTGTCTTAATTACTACATGACATGCAAATCCTTGCAGTGGCCTGTTTGAATCCTTGGGGTCTGAAATACTCCCACACTACCCTTAATCAGAGGAACAGAATAACAAAAATACCCAGACTTTCATTACAGCAGGTTATCAAAAGAAATCCCTTAAAATAAAGACTTCAGCCAAGTCTTTCCAAATGTATTAGATAAGTGTATGAAGGAAAATCAAACCCCCAGGTCACCAAACCCACATTTCACATCCAAATTTTGTCTGGCGAGTTTAAATGCCAGCCGTGGTTTAAAAAGGACAAGCAATCGATCCCTCATCACAACAAACACCTGAAAACAAAACAACGACAAGAAAAGAGAGCAGAGATGGATGATTAGTTGTTTAAACAGACAAGTCAGATAATCTGCTCCTTTTATTACATACACCCTTAGTTGTCAGATGGTGCTTTCTTCTGCTTTGAGGAGTACCCAGGTATTTTACAACAACAAAGAAAACACGGGTTTTTACAAGGACATCAAATGGGAATCTCCATTCTGCCTCAGGACAGGGATCAGTCAAGGCTGAACAGAACCGGCAGAAGTGTCAGTGTTTGACCATGGCTCGGTAAAAAGGAGCATTGCACTGTATTTTTTTCTGCACTTTTTCACTTCCAAATAGTTGAAACACTTTACTTCTGTTGTCACAAGAGCACATAAACCTTTGAGGCAACTGGCTGCACCTGATTTCCAGTGTCCCACTCAGCGTGGGAGAGCAGCTCCCCTATAAACAACACAGCCTGGTGACTCGGGTTGAACACTAAATAGACCGTAATTGAACTTCCTGATGGATTTTTTCCATCAATGTGTTTAATAATGGACTGACTAGCAAATTAATTATGCATTCATTACTCTGTGCATGTAGGATAATTTTACCCTTTTTAAAAATCTACTTGAGCAACCCTCAATTCCCAAACAGTTCTTTTTCCATAGGCTCCTTTCCCCCCTCTAAGGTAAAATTAGCTCATTTTATGTAAGAGTAAAAAACTCATGGTATTTAAAGAAATATGGGATGCTTGTGAAAGTGAAATCTAATCCTACAATGACCACTCCTCATGCCTCCAAGGTTATTACTCCGGAGGATGTACCAAGGCTAGTCCCAAACAACAGCGTTCAGACACGTTTGGATTCATGTCTTCCCCTGGGCTGATTTTCTGAAGACACACAACAGCTCTTGCCACCCAATTGTCACCACACAGCCTGGATAGTCACAGTCTCGGACGGGAGATTTATGCCCTGAAATGAGACACTCCATGAAGAAACGCTGCAATTCGAGTTCAGTGCTCAGTACCAGGAAGAATTAGGATCTTTCTGTCTCTGTATACACCGTGGATTTGATTTCAAGTACTGTCAAAATTAGGCAACTATTTAGACTACAAAGAAATCATTTTTCTGGATTTAAAAGTAGGACTTGTTAATGAACAACCCAACATCCTCTAATTCATGTGCTGTGCACAGGCTCTGGATGGAGTGA
>JAYRBT010000114.1:3276907-3292259 GCA_036023395.1 Myiotriccus ornatus | reverse complement strand
TCAAAAGAAGGTTCTATTAAGCCCACAGCTGCCTCCTGGGCTCCACAGCCACAAAAGAAGATACATCTATGAAATCCCCTGTACTATATATATATATAAACTTTACCCAGCAAGCAAAAAGCAAAATCCATTTCTTAGTTTTAACATCATAGGATCCCAAAGAATAAGTTTTGGTGCAGTTATCTAGTATGTTGTAATGTCTCAAAAAGTTTTTATCCAAAAGGTAATTTGACGTTATAGGGAAAAATAAAATCAAACCATGTTTCACATTTGCATTGTGATACTTGCTCTTTAGAAGTGTTCTTAAGTTAAAATTATGCTTACAGGAGAAGTAAACTGATGAAATTTAGAATAAAATTATTAATTTAAAATAAACAGAATTTAAATAAAAACATAGTTTATAATAAAAGAAGTTCAACAATCATTTCCGTCCAGTTCTCCTACACTATCTGAGGATCATCATTTTGAGTGAATTATACTTTCACTGCATTCTCATTTTCTGAGTGCTTGTGTATCCAAGCAAATAGACTGGATTAACTACTGTGAAATAGTCCCAAGTAAACATTCTTACTCAGTCCTATTCCAAGCACAGGAGAGCAGCAGTACCAGGAGGTAGTTGTGTCACTGTTTTGAAGAATACTTCTTGTGTTTTATTCCTGAAGTTAAGCTGCTTGGATGAAGAATTGTTCACCAAGAATGTTCCTAGAATGTTTTACTACTAGATATGAGAATTGTCTGTTTAATGTTGTTAACCAAAGATTTTGCTACTCTTCAACCCCAGACTTGAAAATCTTTTAGAAGGATCAAATGCAGCCTCTGAACTATAAAAAAAAGCTCTCTGCATTTATTGGTCAAGTTGTCACAGGTGAAAGCACCTTCAACAACCCACTGACTGCATAACCCTTTGTAAGACTACAAGCTTTTCCATCTGGACAATACCAGGAATTCCATGAAAATCATTGTAAAGAGGATGGCTCCATACTGAGATTCCTTGCCGGGATTTCAGTTTTTCTATAAGATTTCCCAAGAATACAGTCACTTAAAACCTTAAATAATATTGATACAAGTATTACATGAACAGCGTACATAGAAAATCATCTCTTCTAAATAAATCTATGCATAGCCGTAAATCTATGGAACAGTAACCTGTAAAGAAATGAGAGTGAAACCCAAAGCCCTCAGAACATCCCATCTCCCACACAGGTATTCTGTCACTTACCAAAACAGTTTTCAGCTCCACCATAAAACTGACAAGATCTGGGCAGCTGTGGAGCCTCTGCAGGAAACACAGCATTAATTAATTTTCTTCAACTTGTAGTAGTCCAGTCCAACTTTGTAGCATTGTCAAATCAACAAAGATAAAAAAACCCAGCTGTATATCACAAGTGTAAATATTTCAGTTACAGAGCAGATCTCCCAGAGCACAGAAAACTTTACTGAGAAAGACTTTACTTGACTATCTACAACACAGAGTGAACTAGGCCTATCAATAATGTGAATTCTCTTCTTTGCATTGTGAACAACTTGTAAAAAAAATAAATATATAAAAAAGACAAACTCTGTTTCTAATTGAGAGATTAAAGAAAAATTCCAGTAAAACATCAGCAGTCTTTTATTAAAAATTGCTCTTGCTCAATCTTCAAAAAAATAATAAAGTTTGAATAAAAATAAATATTTACTAAATCATCAGGCACTTGAAAATAAATCTTGGCTACACAATGAAAGAAGGGTTCTTTAACACTTTTAGAATAGGTAAATGAGCATAACCCGTTCAGAATTATAAATATACATTTAAGACCATATTTGAAAGCAGTTGCTTTAAACTTTTATACCTGCTTTAAAATATGCTGATAGCGATGCAGGATCTTCTTCAGACTCCAGTTGCACTCTATCCTGAACAAACAGTATTTTATATAAATTTTAAATTTTTTAAAGAGAGCAGAAAACCTGCTGCACACAACAACCCAACATTTTCTTCAAAAAAAAAACAAAGGAAGCAAACAATACTTCAAAACTGCTTTGAGGTTCTTGTTCAAAGTTACTTAAAACTTGCAAATGTCACTATCCCAAAGCCCATTAAAAATTAAGCATTTACCTGCAGAAGCCTGTTCTTTGCTGGAGACAACAACATAATTCTTGCAAGCTACTGTGCCTTCATAAAATACACTAATATTTAAAAATGATAACCTGGAAATGTCAAAGTTCTCTATAATGCAGTTTTAATTACCCACCCTCGACTGCAGTAAAGCCACGGAACAGCCCATCCGCTCTCAGTTCCGAGCGGGCTGGCCTGGCAGGAGTGGGGAACACAAAGCTACAGGCTAATCCACGGAGGTGGATCAGCCCCTTCCACCCCCTTCCCACACACTGCTGTGAGACACACAGTAACAAGAGCAGAGCTTTCAGACAAACCTCGGGTAATGCCAACTAACACACAGCCAGGAAAGGGAAAATAATTACAATTTTGCACCAAAGTTTTTGTTTGCCGAACTGTGACATATAAATAATCTTAGTGACCAATCTTTTCCAAATACGTTGCTTCATATATAAATACAACCAATTAATTGCAACAAGTTTCAGAGTTAATCAACAACAAAATATATTGATATAGGTAATGTTTATTGTCAGCATTTATTAACACTGATGCCGTCCAGTTTTGTTGCAAAGTTAAGTTGAAACCAGTAAGACTTAATTAATAACAGTGATATTGGAGGAGAGAGTGATTCATGTGCAGGCCCATCATTGCTTTTATCAAAATAAACTTTGTTATATCACACCTTCAAATTACTTTTATAAAACTCTCTCACCTTGCATTTTTCAGTTGCAAATCCTCTGGTAACAATACCCTGATGTGGAAATCTCTACCCTTGAAAAAAAACCAGTTAATAGAGAGGTCAGCAAAGAAAAATATTAGAGGCTTCTGGGAAGTGTTCCCCATCAGATCAACTACTAAGACAGAAACTTTGTCCTATCTGATTTTCAGGAACATTATTCAGAATTTCTTTATTTAGGGATAAAAAGCAGCATGAATAACAGGTACAAGTAATGCAGATTTTAATTCTGAAGTTGAAACACTCTTGATGTTTAATTCACAATATTCAGCAAAAACTCTTCAGTACATCACATCTCATAAAGCAAAAATAACACCTTTCAGAAGAAAAATAAACATTATCTAAATCTGGACAAACCCAAAAAACATAATTTAATCCAAGTGATGCTGCAGTACATGAAAGTCTGCCTTCAACTCAACTAAAAGACAAAACAGACTCATGTCATAAAAGTACTACACTAAAAAGAAACTTGGGCACTGATCCCCAGCACATTCCAGCAAGGTTTTAGAAACTGTAAACAAAAACAGTCCCAAGAACATGAATGAATTTTGTTTTCCTCTTAGAGCAATCCACATGGGGCAGCTCCCAAATGCCACCCACTTGTGTTTTCAGTCCCTCTTGAGATCCTCCTTCTACTGTCTTATAGGATGACCAAAATAAAACTGACAGCAAGGCTTGTGAGTAGGTTCAGCTCCTCCCTGAAGCAAAGAGGGCAGATAACTCATGTCAACACTTTAGTTCCAGATGCTGTTCCAGCTCAGCACACTTTGAAGTAGGGAGTGCTGGGTTCCCAGCACAAGGAAGGTTTGGACATACTGGAGTTAGCCCAGTGAGGAGCTATGAAGGTGATTTGGAGCTTAAAGCACCTCTGACACCAGGAGAGCCTGAGGGAGCTGGGACCGGTTGGCCTGGAGAAAGGAAGGATCAGGGAAGGATCCTGTCAGTGAGTACAAATACCTAATGGAGCAGGACTAAAGAAGGTATAGCCAGATCTGAGTGATACACACTGACAGGACGAGAGGTGACGGATACAAGTCGAAATATAGGAGATTTCACCCAAATGCAATGGAAAAACCTCAGTAACAGTGAGTGGAGACAAAGACTACAACAGGCCATCCAAGAGGTTGCACAGTCTCTGTGCTTGGAGATCTTCACAACCTGATTGCAAATGGTCTTGAGCTCCAGGTGATCCTGGCAGAGGAACTCCACAGGTTCCTTTCAACCTCAGCGTTCCTGTGACGCTCACAAGGAAAAAAGGAAGGCCCCTGTTTCAGAGCTGAACAGAGCCCACTCACCAGCAACACCAGTTGCTTCCAAAGGTGTTTAGTGTAAGCCTAAATTAAGTACATAACCTCAGACATTATGGCCTTAGCACTCATCAAAAATCACCTCTGAAAACATCTGTATCTTAACCTTCTCATTAATTCCAGGATGAATTGTAACACACAGAGCACTTCAAAGCTGCAGTTGTTAAAGTAATGCAAACATAAACACACCCTTGCACATGTCTAGTGAAACTTGAGTAGAAGTATCACCCAAAACCCTTTGCATTTTGACCACAAAACTACAATTCTGACAACACAAGTGTGACACAGCCCGCATCTTTTTTCACTTTTACTTATTTTTAGAGCAAGAGAAAACCACACTATTCCTAAATCGAAATAGGCCTGTTCAGAGCCGTGTCTGTGTGGTATTCCAACGCTCCAGGGCTGCCGGGTCACCGCACAGTGCCTGTGACGGCAGAGTCGAGCTGAGAGCACCCCTCTACCCCCGTCCCAGGAGCTGTCCTGCTCCCTGCACTGCGTCTACCACGGCCTCAGGGACGATGCCGCCGCTTCAGCCGAAGCCTCGCAAGTTAAAGGAAAGCAAAACACCCGCAGTCAGTCATTCACGTCAACCTGCACCGCAGGCCACGAGCGCGGGCACATTCAACCTGCCCCAGAGACACCTTCGGGCAGCACCGCAAACCCAGCCCGGGAGGCACCAGGGAGCCACTCCCCGGGCAAACCCGGGGAGTCTATCGGAATAATAATACTGTAATACCAGGGGCGGCGGCAGGGTCCCTCACCGCAGGGAACCGGCATTTCCAGACCCACACTCCCGGCGGCTCGGCCGAGAAGCGCTGCCCCCCTAAGACGCGGCAAGGTGGGGGAAGCGCCTCCCCACCCCTCCTCGCACCCGGGCCGCGGTACCTGGGCGGTGACGAAGCCCTCGTAGGCGGTCCCGCGGCGGTCCTGAGGCAGCAGCAGCGGGAATTGCCGGAGCAGCGCCCGCGGCCCGGCCATGTTCCCGCCCGGCGCCGCCGCCGTTCGAACGCCAGGCCCCGCCCCGGGCGGCGGGCGGCGCACGCGCCTGAGGGGACGGCAGGGCGGGGCGGGCCCGTGAGGGCAGGAGCGGGAGCCGGAGGGGAGGAGCGCACCCAAAACGAGCGCACCTGATGGCGGGGGGGGGACGCACCTGAGGGGAGCGCGCCTGAAGGGAGCGCGCCTGAAGGGAGCGCGCCTAAAAGGAGCGGGTCTAAAAGGAGCGCGCCTAAAAGGAGCGGGTCTAAAAGGAGCGCGCCTAAAAGGAGCGGGTCTAAAAGGGCGGCACCTGAGGGGAGGGGAGCACCTGGGGGGGGGGGTGGCGCGTGCCGCCGTGAGGGAGGGCGCGCGCCGGCGAGGGCGGGAAAGCCGTGAGGGAGAGGCCGGCGGCGCCCGCGCCCGTGAGGAGAAACTCCCGCAGAACCCCGAGGAGCAGCCCGGGCTTCTCTTCCCACAGCCGGGAGCGGAGCCGGGACGGGCGGATTAGCAGAGAAAACAATTAAAAAAAAAAAAAAAAAAAAAGTTGAAGACCACCGGTGTACTCAGATAGACACATTGTATCAGGTCAGTTCTTTGTTGCTCCAGGCACCCCCCTTTTTGCTCCAGGGAAGCTTGGACGATGCAAGACTGTTACCAATTCAAGGAACATTTTCTAAATATGTGCACAGAAAGGTTTTAAATGCCCCCTGTGTTCAACCCTTACGCCCACAGTTAGCTCTCCTGTAGTTGTTCATGTGCCTTTCAGCTGCGAAGCACGGCTCACCACGAGCACTTAATCCAGTGCTTCATAGCAAATTGCATCCCTCGTGTTATCTATTAATTTAATCTTGACCAAAACATTTCTTCTCTTGAGCTGTTTTCTCTCAGTAGGCGTTACACTAGAAATTCCCTTATTTAGTTGTGAAGTATCTCTGTACTTTACTGGGTACACTGATTATTTCTTAATTGCATCAAATGCAACACTGAAAACAGGGGGTTTTTTTTCTTCTTCTTTTGGCCGTGTTTATCTTAGTCTCTGACATTAGAAAAAAAGTCAGGTCACTTTAGCCAAGTGCAGTTATGAAGTAATGTATCTAAATAAAAATACTGCCTCAGAACCATAAAATAATTTGGTACCCGGCCCCAGAAAACATTAATCATTATCTTACACTGTACATACTGCACACTTTTAAACTTTGTATAAAAATGCAATTACTTGAAACATCACGTTACTTTGAGCAGGCAAACAGACCTCAGCATTTTTAAAGCAGGAAAGCGACAAAACAAGAGCAAGAGAGGCTGGACAGATCTGCTTCTCAAGGGAAAGGAGCACTGATCTGATCTTTCAGCCACAGGCCACATTTGCCAATTTAATTACAATTACTGTTCGCCGGAAGAATAATAATGGAGTATGTTATTAATTATTTGGCCATTCAGATATCACATTAAGCCAGTTAAGTCATCAATAAAATCATGACTTGAGTGGCAAAACAAACAATGTGCAGAGCAAACACTGGAAAGCATCAATTTCTAGTCTAGATTTGGTTCGTAAAGTTATCCCACAAACAGCCAGACAGCAAATACATTCACTGAAAGCAGAATTCACATGGAACCACATTGAAATAATGTAGATTTTTTTAAGAGTTGGGTTTTTTTATTTATTTATGTAAGGATATTATGAAAGGCAAGAAAATAACAGTGCATTGTTCTCCAGCACTGGTGTCTCCAGCATAAAACAATCAATTTAAAGCCATGTAAAATGGCTAATACTGTTATTGCTGTCCTTTTTCATAACTCAGTGTCATTTTATTCATCTTGCCCCTAAGAAATGACCTTTTCTGTGCATATCCCCACCTTTTTCCACAAATCCCCTGAGTGACAGAATCTCATCCTAATCCCATTTCCATTTAGATGTTGCAGAAAAGCACTGCAGACCTTAGAGGGAATAAGTAATCATAATGGAAAGATAATAATATGTTTATGAAATCTGGATTTTATAATAGCAAATTGAAAAATTACAATAGTATTTCGAGCCACTGAAGGTCAATGTTTCTAAGAGCAAAAAGCCATCGAGCAAGTGTTTCTAAAGTTTCTTACTTCAGGTTATTTTTTAACACAAAACATCTCTATTTCAGAGAGCAGCACCTCTCTTCTGAGATGATTCCAAATTTACCTAGTGATCACAAAACCTGGTGTTAAAGCCAGTAGTTGTTTGCAAGGAAAAATATACTCAGTATTTTTCTGCAGACCTAAAAAACACAGAACAACTTCACAGGCCTCTACAAAAGGCACCATAGGCCACAGTGTAAGAACTCCATCCCTCAGTAATTCTTAAAGGTAAAAACATATGTAAAAACTCATAAATAAATATATCAAAATACTGCTTGCAATATTATGCAGCTGTACCTTTTTTTTACTAAAGGTAAATTTGCTTGCTTATGCCTAAAAGGTACACCAAAGTTGCACATACAGAAAACTTCACTGAGGTCCTAGACAAAACCAAAACCAAACACTTAAACCTTATCCTCAGCTAATTAAGTAGTTTCCTCCTCTCTTTGAGCTTCAGTTTTCCACAGTTTTAAAACCCAGCTCAGACACACCAACAGGCACTGGGACTAGATGGAGTTTTCTGTGACTAAAGCAGCAGTTGTTCCCTGAGAAAGGTTTGACTGTCCTGCTGCTCCCCTGAACGGCTCAGTGCTGCTGCCAAGGGAGCTTGTGCTCTTCCCTTCACCCTGTTCCTGGCCCTGCAGCCTCTTCTCTCTGGTTCCCAATCAATCCCTTGTACAATGGGACAGTTCATTCACTGACAAAAAACTAATTGGTTTTTTTTTTTTGTTAAGTTCAGTTTAGGCTGGCCTGGCTTGCTGAGGGTGTGACATCAGCACCAGAGCTGACCTGAAGAAAGCGTCAGGCAAACACATCCACACACCAAACCACCTCTTCTGGAAACAAGGTGTGAGATCAGATGCTGCAAGAGCACACAGGTGAGAACCACCACCCTGCCAGGCCACACAGCCTGGCTGTTTTAAAACCATTTTGCATCATTAAGAATTCACAAAGTAGGAGACTCTGGACATGTCCATCATAACACCTCGGTACAAAGCAGTTCAGCTGCTCACAAACATGTCTGAGGCAGCAAATGCCTCTGTTGTGATGATTTTGAATGCAATTATTCTTCTGTATTTACGAATTTTAACATTAGAAGACATGTGCAGGTGACCAAACCAAGAACACCGATTATCTATTAACAGCAGGAAATGACGAAGTAAGCACTGGCTATTTTAAACTGGTTTGGGGCTAGAGGGCTCTCAAGGCTCACGTTCATCTTTGTACATCTGGGCAAAATCTTGGAACTGTTTTTGGCAGATGACCCAGCAAAATGACTGATGTATGAGCATTAATGCATTCACATAAATTAACTCTGCACATAAAAACCACAGCCTTTAAGCCCAATTACATCTTCCCCAATTGTACAAATACTCCCTTTGCAGTCAGTGGCAACTCAGGAAGATGAGGCCAATCCATATGTTATATTGATTCTAAAGGCACAAGAGTCTGCAGTTAATCCCTTTCAAACCTTGCAGAGCACAAACTCTTGGAGACCTTCCAAGCAGCCAGATGAAAGTTGCCTTTCAGAACCAGGGAATGTATGTTGTTAGAGATTCCAAAACATGCTGGGCCAAAATCTGGCCTTGCTTTTACCAGCGTAAAGTGGGACTATTTCAGGAGAGATGCGTATTCGTACACCAGTATAAAATTGATCATTATCTTGCAAAAAGGTCTATAATGCTAACACACCTTCCTGTTAATTGCCAAGAAAATCAAAGCAAAGATCAACAAATGAAAAGGCCTTCTTCCAGCTAGAAATGTTGCAACCCCTAAAACACCTATCAGACACTTCATAACAACTCTGAGTCTTCTGT
This sequence comes from Myiotriccus ornatus, assembly GCA_036023395.1. Lineage (NCBI taxonomy): Eukaryota > Metazoa > Chordata > Aves > Passeriformes > Tyrannidae > Myiotriccus > Myiotriccus ornatus. The sequence continues at coordinate 3,283,220 of JAYRBT010000114.1, read as the reverse complement.
GCTGCTAACAGGTTTTACCTGGAGATAATTCAGATACCAGAGTGATGACTGACAGTGTAAATCTTCCCAGATAAGTAAAAAACTGAGCACCATTTTCAAGGTTTCTTCACCACAATTTAGAAAACTTACATAATAAAAACAAACTTTGAAGCAAAACAAAATATATCATTATAAATTGCACAGTGAAATAAACGTGCAAAACTAAATGGCCCTGACTTTGCATTTTCAAATGATAAAATTACTCCGTATTCCCAGATTGCTGGAAAGTGCAAACACTAATTTTTAGAACACCAAGGTCAGAAAGGTAAGTGCTTGCTATCCAGTCCATTAAGATTATGTTTAACTACTTTTAACTCTTGACCCATTTTAAAGACTTGCCTCAAAACTCACGTAAAAAACCAGCCATAATTCACAAATAGCCATTGATACATTGGGAAAAATCCATGATTTGTCTTAGAAACAAATAAATTTTAGATGTAGACAAAACAATAAATATTATGGGATCGGTAGCTTAAAAATTCACTGTATATGCGCCTTATGAAGAAAGTTATTCTTTGGCTAAATTAAGAAAGCCAGAAGATGTAACTCCAGTGATTTTACACTAAGCAAAGAGTTTACATTATAAAGTTAAATGTAATAAAGGGCTATAACTGTTTTAAGTAAATGCCTAAGAGGAGCACAGACTATAAGAGCAGAGAATACTGTGCAGAAATTAGAAAGAAAAGAGAAAAATACATAATGTATGATGTAAAAAAGAAACAGATAATGAAAATTAAAAGGATTTTACTAGAGGAAAACAATTTCATTTTATTGTAAAGCTCTAAATGAATAAAATAAAGTCTTTGAATGTGAAGATGATTAAAAAGACAAAATCATTAGCTAAAGATATTTACAAGTTTAGACTTTCATTTTGATTGTAATTTTAATTAGCTGGACACTAGGGGGGATGAAAATGAAAGCCTACATCATCTACTTACTCTTTAAATTGCATTCCACCTTAATTTTCTGCTCTTCAGTTCTTAATTTTCTCTATTTTTGTTCTAACTAATCCGGTTATCAGAATAAAGTGATTTTCTCTCAGCCAGGTTTAACATTCAGTATTTGAGTCTGTGAACCAAAAGTTCATCCCACTGCTTCAATTTTTATTCTTTCAATAGCAGAAACTCTCCAGGAAACTTTTCCAGTCTTTTGTCTGTTCAGCAGGGTGCTTTATGTACACACGACAGTTATGGAGCTAATAAGAAAGGATTCTATTTTAAAAATAATTATGTTCCATTTACACAGTTTCCGATGAAATTTACTCATAAAATGCAGGATGCACCGAAAGATTAAATGCCATTTTCCTCTTCATTAAAGCCATTTTTCTAAATGTAATTGAGTTATTTGCCTTTTTGTCTTGAAGGAACCACATGCCCGAGCAGCGGTTAGACTCAGTTTATTCTTAAACAAAAGAGCTAATTCCATCTAGGCTGTCTGTGCAGGGCACAGTCAACTCCCAGATTTGTGTCCCCATGTCAGACCACGGACACACAGACACCCCTTCCACGAGGAGCTGCACTGGGGAAAGTGCTGAGGACACTGCTGGCCCAGCTGTTCCTCCTGTGCCCAAAGCCCTTCTGCTTCAGAACACAGTCCATCCTCCTGCTTCCACCAAAGCCAGCCAGGTTGATTGAAATACTTGATGAAGGCAGTTTAAACAGCTAACATTGCCTTTTCCAGAGAAGCACTGGAAGCAGAGATCCAGAGCTGAGGTGCCTGCAGCAGGTGCATGGGCAAGACAGTCCAGTCACTGTGTGAGCATCCTACCAAGCGTTCTCTCTTTGAAGGATTCCTCAGTTCCTGCCCTGCCCTGCAGATGAGCTGTTTTCAACTAACTTGGGCTTCTTCTGCAAGGTGACTTGGTGGCCCATCTGGGTGAGCTGTGCAAAGGGTGGAGCAGGACCATCAACACATCAGGGCTTTCGTCTGCACTGCACGTGGAAGATGTTTTGTAAAAGGGAGCAAAAGCCTCTATTTCAGCCCTTAACCCGACCAGGTTAGTTGGTTTGGGCCAAAAGTATCTACACTGCAGTTGATGTTTTCTCTTAAAGGACACTGGGAGAGTTAATGTTATCTCAATAAGTCCTTGTTTCTTTTCCAAAAAAAATTCTTTTAGGAGAAATTCAGTCCTAGGAGATGTCATGTATACAATTCTTACATTAGCTGGATAAAAACCTGCGAGCACAGTTTGATCTTGACAAGATCATTTTATTTCTTTGTTTAAAGCAGTACATTCAGAGGCCTTCTTGCCCTGTCTTCTTCTAAGGAACACAGGGAAGATTCACTCAAGGCCTTTTTCTAAGAGTTTCCACTGAGAGTATAAACAACCTTCAACAAAGCCTACAAACACCTCTCTGTACCTGAGAGTTCTTCTCATTTTAGAGCCATTTTAGTTCACATCAGCATTGTGCTTTTGAAGTGAATCTCTGATTGTCCTGATGTCCTGTGCTTTGATTCACATCATGATGTGGTATTGAAGCACATGAACCAAATTCCTTTTGGATTAAACTGAAGTGGAAAATGCTGAAATGCGTCTAATGCAGTCCAGCTGCAAATGGCCATTCAGTCAATTGAACCCAACTACAGCTTTTTTAAAGCAAAAAGAAGAAAAACGTGACATGGACATCCCACCCTCATCAACACATGTTTTACTTTAAATTCACACTCCTCTTGGCCTATAAACACGGTTAATGAAGATGCAAGTTTAAGGATAATCCACTTCAAATTCAGCACTTTCCTATTTCCAGTTTTTCTTCTCTCTCTTTTATGGAATTCCATGTTCATCATCTAGCCACTCTCTCCCACCTGATTCCAACAGGTTCAGAACTCTGGCAAGATACAGTTATCTGTTCCCTGGGCAGAACAGCCAGTTGCAAATGTTTTATTTAAAACTAAAGGTCCAATTACAGGACCAATTTATGATCTCAGGCGAGCCAATATAAATCTAATCTAGTTCACTGCCTTTAACCTGCCTGCAGTAGCTTTATTCCAGATTTTCTCACGTGTCATGAAACTGAGTTCAGACAGTGCCTCTGATTATTGCTTTTTAAAGAATTAACTAGTAATGTAAATCGCAATACACAGTCCTTCCACCTTTGAAACAAGGCTTCACAATTGTCATTTGTGGGTCAAAAGCATATATTCAGTCCAGCAGTGCTGCAAGGACCAAAGTGCCTTAAAGACTTTACTGAAGGAAGTGAGAGGTGAGCATGCCAGGACAGCAAGATTTCAGCAACACCGCATGAAAATAAGGATTAAAATTTTGACCTTGTTTTTTCCTTTCCCACTTCATTCCTTTATTCTTATAGGAACATATACATGTCATTAAGTGTGGACTAGAGATCTATATACAGTTTGGGTTGAGGTTTTTTTTTTTTAAACATCTCATTTTTTGGCCATTCTGCAGAATGTGGTTAAAAAACCCAGGTAGGCATGTATGGCTTCCACAGTGCACACAGCTGTTGAAAAAGTCAGTGCTGTATAGTCACTTTGCAAATCACAACTTCAACTCTGTTTGCAAGTTTAGGTTCAACATCAGAAGTATTTATTTGGTTGAGAGTTTTTGATTTGGGGGGATTTTTTTCAGGTTTTTTAAACTTTATGCAGCTCAGTGATGTTAGATCTCCCAAATAATTCAGTGCTAGTTCTCTTTTGTCTTTTTTTTTTTTTTCCCCTTCTTATTGGTATTTTTCAGGGGGTCAAGTTCAAATTTCCTTGTTTCCCAGGGAAAAAAGAAAGCAAATAAAACAACAAATTTTAAAGACTAGGCAAAAGAAAAAAATAGCACTAATACCCTTTTGGGCTTCCTCAGTCAGTCCCCTGGTTTCTGTGATAACTGCTTGTGAATTGAGAATAAGGAAATAATTATTCCTATAGGTAACTTGCTTGTGTTAAAGAGCCCAGTTACCAGGACTAGTTACCCTTCCCCATATTCAAGAAAAATATTTAAGTAAACATGTAAAAAAATATTTGTTTCAGAGCTGTCCAGATCAGGTACAGGTAGGTGCTATCCCCAGAGAAACTTTGATCAAAAATTCATAGACATCTCACTTTACTGCAGGGATTTTTATTTCAGTCCCATTAACTAGAAAGAAGTGAAGTAACTTAATAAATGCTCTACCCAGTTCCAGTGCTGGTAGTTGATTTTCAGAGTCTGCAAGGGAACAGAGACAGAAACTGTCGACAGCAAGACCCACATCCAGCAAAGCACAAAGGGACTGAGCACCAGGATGCACTTGCTTATACCCAAATGACACTACATACAGCACATTAGACATATAACATCAGAGGTATATAATAAAGCAACATGTTTCAATCGGAGCTAGAAGTGGAATTCTGGACACTGACAAAGTTTTGTTGCCTGGGACTCAGAACACGACATAGCCCAGCACGGCTCTGTCACCTTCTGAACCTATTCTGGCCCTGGGTTTGAGTCCATGCTGGAAATTAGTTTCAGGTGCAGTGATCACAGAAAGAAAACACGTGCAGGGACATAACTTTTTAAAGAAACAACAAAACTGAAACAGGTTTAGAGAATTATCCATCAAATTACACTTTTAAGAATGGCTATTAAAATGTTGATGAAAGAATGGAAGATGATGAGTCAGGGACACTAAAAGACCAAACGCTTGGGTTCTACAAGATATTACACTGAGTACTAAGAATTTCACTTTATAACTCAGTGTGATTAAACAGCATACTGCTGAAAATGCAGATGTTATACTACTACAGTAAAAAACAAGGCATTTTTTAAAGATGTTTCCTATTAAATCATGAAAGACCACGAAGAAAACAGGGAGGGGCTTTGCTCTGAGTGCAGTCAGACAGAGGGACTAGGATTTGGGGCTGATCTTTGAAGTTTCCTTCTTCAAACTACATGGCCTTGAAACTACGGAAAGCTTGAAAGATTTTCCTGGTGAAACTGCGTAACTCTACAGTTATGTTGTGCTACTCAGTGATCTGTGTGAGCTGTTTGTAAGGAAGGATTATTTTTAAGGAAAATCTGTTCTCAGGTTGACCTTGGGTTCGTATTTCCAAGGCAGCTAAAGAGAAGGCACCATTCACAGCAGTGAAAATTGCTGCCAGGAATGTAACATTCAAATCTCAGCTAAGCATGTTTTAAAATGGCAGTGATAAACAGAACACTTCCAATAACTCACCAATTTTTCAAAGCACAAGTGTTAATATAAAAGAAGGTTTCAATGAGGACAGCGGGATTTATCAAAAGAATCCTTTTTATAGGGGATATTCTTTATTTTAAAATAATCCTGATTTCCTGGGCATTAGGCAAGAAACATTTTTGAACTAAAAGAACTTTGAGAATTCTGTTACCTTAGTACTTTAGTATCTGAGCAGTGGGTGGCTGTTAGTTTTGCTGCAGATATTTACCACGTGTAAAACCATTACATGCTGCCTTTATTTCTAACATCACGGACTATTTCTGAATTCCTTACTTACGCTCATTTAGAGCTTGCAAGTATTATGCAGTCTTTCCTCACGTCTCTTCATCCTGATGGGATTATTTTTCTTTGATTTTTTTTTTAAATTGTTTAGCCTAGAACTTTGTATTTATTGAGAGAAATTGGGGGGGGTTTTACACAGATGCATTTCAGGTATTTTCCCAAAATTTGCTATTTCATTTAGAAATATTGCTGTTCTTAATGTAAATATTCACTGCTTCTGTAATATCCAAATTACTTGATGCAATAATCCTGTAAAAAGATAATACCAAGATATTCACCCTCCAAATAATTACATGGACCACAAAATTTTTTAGATTTTAAAAATATTTTGCAAGAGTATTTATTTTATACTTATCTAGGCTGTATTTATTTAAAATGTTATTGTAATTTTTTTTTCTAGAGTTACCATTTTTCATTAAGACAGAAATATCTTGCAAACCTTCTCTAGATATTTTTATAAAGAGCAAAAGACATTTTTACAGAAAAATAAACAAATCTGAAAATGTTATTGTCGTCTTCACAATATTTATAAGCTTCAGTTAAAAAAAACCCTGAAATAAATTGTTTCAGTCCAGCCTTTTGAGTGTTCCATGAGTAGGATATTCACATCTTAATCATTCTGCCCTGTCACATATATGTTCAAAATATCACTTAGTGGTCTTTCCATGCTTCCGGTTTAAAAAGGAAATGTTTCTGTTTCAGTAAATTTTTGGGGTAGACAAATATTTATTTGATTTTTTTTCCCCCTAACTGTCCAGCAATTTCTGGTTGCAGTGAAATACTCAGCAGACCTTGAAACCCTCAGTGCTTCT
>JAYRBT010000114.1:3208235-3276572 GCA_036023395.1 Myiotriccus ornatus | reverse complement strand
ATTATTTTTCTTTGATTTTTTTTTTAAATTGTTTAGCCTAGAACTTTGTATTTATTGAGAGAAATTGGGGTTTTTTTTACACAGGTGCATTTCAGGTATTTTCCCAAAATTTGCTATTTCATTTAGAAATATTGCTGTTCTTAATGTAAACATTCACTGCTTCTGTAATATCCAAATTACTTGATGCAATAATCCTGTAAAAAAGATAAGTAATTATACCAAGATATTCACCCTCCAAATAGTTACATGGACCACAAAATTTATTAGATTTTAAAAATATTTTGCAAGAGTATTTATTTTATACTTATCTAGACTGTATTTATTTAAAATGTTATTGTAATTTTTTTTCTAGTTACCATTTTTCATTAAGACAGAAATATCAGCAATCATTCTTGCATACCTTCTCTAGATATTTTTATAAAGAGCAAAAGACATTTTTATAGAAAAATAAACAAATCTGAAAAGGTTATTGTTGTCTTCACAATATTTATAAACTTCAGTTAAAAAAAAAACTGAAATAAATTGTTTCAGTCCAGCCTTTTGAGTGTTCCATGAGAGGATATTCACATCTTAACCATTCTGCCCTGTCACATATATGTTCAAAATATCACTTAGTGGTCTTTCCATGCTTCCAGTTTAAAAAGGAAATGTTTCTGTTTCAGTAAATTTTTGGGGTAGACAAATATTTATTTGATTTTTTTCCCCCTAACTGTCCAGCAATTTCTGGTTGCAGTGAAATACTCAGCAGACCTTGAAACCCTCAGTGCTTCTGACTTCTTCCAGGAAAATTTGGGAGCGTCTCGGCTGTTTCTGGGGTTGCAAAATTCCTCCCAGCATGAAGAACAGTGGTAAGTTCATATTTAAAGAGCTCTACTTTTGTCAAAATCCCATTTATTTATGACACTTTATATATAATTTGATCAACTGGTATTTAAAAATTCTACCCCAAACTGGCATCTCACATCTTGGCATGTTCTGACTCACAGATCCTCAGCAAAACAGGAGTTGATACACATAAAGAAAATATTTCTTGCCTTTTTAAAGACAACCCAAAGCAAAACCCCCAACCATTTAAACAGAAATTCGTTGGGAAAATGTGTTCAACAATGCCGTACTAAACCACCTGATATTTTAAATCTATGGCAAATTTCAAGAACATTTTTACTGTTCTCCCTACATTACCTCACTTGGATCATTTGTCTTTCAAAGGAGTAGTAAACCTTAATTTGCTTTAGCAGCTTTGAATGGATTTTTATTGTTTCTTACCACAGCCTTTCAACTCTAGTAATTTGAAAACTAAATATGAACTGCAAAACTCAATCAATCCTGTAGTATTCTTTTAATATCAATTTTTATGTAATTAGCCCCCAAACTGTGTTCAATTACTGACAATTATTCTGATGCACTTTGAGGGACAACACTAATTTCACACTTAGCAGCATTTTAAAAGGAAGGTGATTCAAACACTATATAAAAAAGTCCCTCTCTCAGTACAGTCTCTGCTCAGTTCTGCATTGTTGCAGACTTGGGGAGGAAAATAGGATTCCACTGTGGTACAACCCCAGAGCTCAGCTTGTACAAACCCACACGTGTGTGTGTGATTCTGCCTGGCTGTGGTTTGCTATATCTGTCCTTACAACACCAACTTGGCCTATTATAAGCTTGGCTGTGCTCTTTTCAAACCAGTAAAATTAGGGAAAAATCCACAGGAACCGATGCACTGCATTAAGACTAATGATTAAAGTGATGTAATCAGGGTCTCTTACATCCAGATTTCTCTCCCAAGTTGTCCCACAGATATTAGGAACAACCCTCTTAGAACAGTTGCAAGGTGCCTTCCCTCAGGTTATAAAATCATGATTTGCCACCTTCAGCCCCTTTTCTTCTCCCTATCCTATAAGAATACAGGTGGAAGGGGTTGCTGATGTCGTTGTGGTTCCACGGGGATGATATACAACTCCTGTTCCATTGGGGTCACTGGAACTATCAGTCACTTTGTAGGGACAAATTATTTTTGTTATATCCATTTTGCTGTGGGACTCTCTGATGGATCTTGTGACAACTGGAAATTCTATTTATTTATGTGCATATTTAAAAGGTTGTCAGTGGAGCCCAGAGCACTGACTGGGTACTCTTATTAGAGAGTAGTAAATATCCAAATAAAGAAATAAATCAAATGACACCTTCCTCAAACGAGAGTTACAAAATGGAGCTAACAAATATTGATAAGCAGCAGTCTTCAGAAGACCTTCTAAATTATGCTATGAAGTTTAAGCAGAGGAGACAAGGAAACAGAAGAGTTATTGTCAAAACAGCAGGCACACACTTAACAACAAAAATAACAACCTTCTGCTGGTAAATGACAGCCAGTCTTGGCTCTAGTGTATACCTCAGTGATATGAAGGTAAATTTTATGGTAAATAAAGTTATATGCACTGCAAGTCACCGGGAAAAAGTCACAACTTCATAAAACCGTAAGAGTCAACTACAGCCCGTGCCAGTGACTGCTGAGGTAACACGAGCAATACGGGAGAGTGTCATCATTAAAGGAAGCCCCAAATCATGCTCAGTCAGCAGCACTGGCAAAAAACAAGACCTGACTGGGGGGAAAAGGTGACCAAAATGCAATGGAGCCCCTGCAGGACAGAAGGAAATGATGAGTCCTGGGCTAAGCAGGAGCTGTCTGGGGAAAAGGGGGAGCTGTGCACGTGTCATCCCCAGCTGGGAAAGGTGTATTAAAATGCAGAATAGCCCAAAGCCCAGTGAAGGCTCTAAGATTTGTTTCTGCTGACTCGGGAGGCATCAGAGAACGAACCCACGGGTGACAGCAGCAGCCTCAGAAGCTTTTGCAGAGTGAGGAAAGGTAAGATTTTTACAGGATTGCACTGCTTGTAAAGGTACAGGATGGAAAACAAGTAGTAATGCTGAACAATCCACAACTTCACAGCAGCAATTATCCTCTCGAGAGTGAATAATGGCTGGGAGAATCAGGAGAAAAAGCACTTATAATGAACACTAGAATGTTTCTGAGAAAAAATTTTACACTTTATCAGGTTAGTAATATCATTTTAAAATTGTGTTGCTCTAACGAACTAATTGCAGCGATTTTTAGCATTGTACATCTAAACTATTACGTGAATAATGTAAATTAAAACAAGTTAGCTAAACATTTTATATATTTGCACAAGAGATCACTAAAGATATTTGGTACTGGATCACACAGCCTTGGCAAACATTTTAAAGCAGAAAAACTGAAATAGCAAAAGCTAAAATTTGGGTTTCCAAAATTCAGTGAAAGATAAAAGGTCTGGTTAAAAGAGTCAGGCACAGAATCTCCCATTGTACTGTGGGTTCACCTGCTTCTGTTTTAACTATTGCAGCAATCTTGGGCTGTACCAAACAATCTGGGCAGCAATACCCAGGCACAATATAGCAAGTTAATAACAGAGCTTCAGTCTTAACTGTGAATTCCCTTGCATTAGTTGGTATATTGCTGATCCAGACAGGCTTTTGTGGCTTTATACGAGGCAGCACAGAGAGTGTCAGCTGGAAATCCATTTCAGAGTCATGGAACAATATACAGAATATAATAAAGCCATTCCCACCTTCCCATTCCTTTCTTGCAGCAGGAAGCCAACATTTAGAAACCCATAGCAAACAAACACCTGCTAAGCATAAATCACGGGCAGGAGCACAGCTCTGGACAAGTTCAGAGGGATAGGACGGGAGAAAAACCCATGAAAAATCCTAATAGTCATTAGGAAAACCTAACATTTATTTCACAAACTGACAGGTGGCCAGTGAATCGACTTCAGAACAACCATAAAGAGAGAGCTGGTTATTATGCCAGTAAAACTTAAACAGCAGAGCTTTTTAATAAGCTGCACTCTGTTAGGAGTACACTGAGGGAGCCCAAGCAGGAAAAAGCAATAATCACATCTAGCAATAACAAGAGGATCAACTAATATCCATCATAATTTCTCCCTGTTTTGCTTCTCCCTATTAGTATGACATATAGTAGAAGTAGAAGCCGCCTAACAAGATAGTGAGCGGAACAGGTGCACAAACTAAAGCGCCTTCCATTTCGAGAGTCAGCATTTTTCTTTGGAAAACCCTCTGTGTGCTGTGCAGGTTGGAGCCTGGGTTGCCCGTTGCTTATACCCATTGTGTGATGTGTGCACTATTTTATCTCTTCCTGCAGAGTTTGGTTGTGACACACATAACACATGTGCCCGTAAAGTTCCCCAGAAAGGCACTGCAAAGGTTCAATATATGTCATGGCAAGCGTATTTCTTTGTTAATTCCATAAAGACAGTCTGGAGAAGCCAAGTCTCCTACGATTTTTGTGTCCACAGCGGGGAGAAACCGGCACTTGGCGTGCCATCGTTATCCCAGAATTATGGGGGACTGTGTGATGCTTTTACTCCTGCCAGAGAATGAGAGTGGAAACGGCACTGCCCCATTACTAATGCTTAATGTATGACCAATCAGGAGCTGGAAATCATATGACCAGTGGCAGCTTATGCCATCCCATCAGTTCGTAAATTGGATGCAGTTTGTCAGATGGACACAATATCCCTCCACTGTAGGTGGTCTCTGTTTCATTAGGTTTCAGATTGATGGTAGTGAACAATAATCCAAAAGTGTGCAATAGGTACATCAACCTCATTTTTCATTAACAGTGCTTCCCAGACGTATTGGGAGCAGGTACAAAACATAGATTTTGTTTGGCTTACTTTGATCCATGCAGAGACTATTGGGTATCTGACTTCGCTGCTGGAGGCTTATGGTTTCGGTTAGCAGAACCTGGTACAGCAACTGCATGAGGTGTTTCTGATATTATCTATTCATTCAGGTCTGATGCAGAAATAGTGGGTGGCAAAGCTGCTAATTTTTATTTTTTTTATGAAGTTATGAGCAACCAACAATTTATTTACATACAAGGCACTGGAGTTACCAGAGCACCTTCTAAATTACAGGGTATATACGAGACTGGGAGTGATTTTTTTTTCCCCCTTTATTTCCCAAGAGATTAACAGAAATGTTGGTGCATTTTTGCTGCTTCTAAAAGAAATTAAAAGACTGAAAGTCTTTGCCAGGGTCACTGAGATGACATACAGAACAGCTACTGGTGTATCTTACGCAGTTTTGACTTATGGGGATGCGTTTTACTTCACAGTGAAATAAATTGAAGTAGTATTCAATGTTGCTCAAATACTGAGTAATTGAAAAGGCATCTTTAAACCAGGGGACTTTGGATCGCTGCAAATAATATAATATTTATAAAGCTGGCAGAAAAACTGATATTAGACTCTGCAGCAGATGAGTAAGAACCTCTGTCATCAGGACTGATAGGGTACCACATGCTTTCACTATCTTTGATATAATTTTCTTTCTAATTTGTATATTAAGAGAGTCCATCCACATCATTAGCAAGTTAAACATACTTATTCTAAAAACAAAATCAAAGCTCTAAGTAAAGTATTACGAAGCAAAAATCACATTTTAATGTTAAGACGAATGGATTTGATTATGCAGAGGTGCACAGGCTGTTAATCATGTAACATCGAGCTATCCAAGTAGTCAAGACAGGCAATATGGTTTACTCTTCGGGTGCATTTCTTATCTCAATTGTACGAGAAGTTTCCATCCCCAATTTTTCATTGTCTCATTCTGAGCAATGTCCCTCCAGGTGCTGAAGATTTAAAGAAGCCTCTCCATGTGCAGAGCACGAACAGGAGCACTGCCCTGTGTGGGGCTGAGGGAGGGGGAGGCCTGTGCGTGCATGGATTTGCCATGAATGCCTATGGAAGGGACTGATGCAGGGGCTCACATCGTGCCACTCTTTCAACAGCATCTCTTATCATTGTTTAAGAATATCCTTTCACTTTCATGCTTTTCAGTAGTTATTTAACATAACTGGGCAACTTTTCTTCTGAAGTTCTAAACCATGTGTCCATTGCCCTGGTTTTCCAGCCTTGAGCACATCTCTGTAATAGATCACTTTCAAGGTGATGATACATTGATATTCTGCTTTAATTAGTGTCATGAAAGAGAAAAAGCCCTTCAAATGTCAATGGCTTGCAAAAGTTGTTGGAGCATCTTCTTAAAGCAAATCTGAAGGCCTGGCCCTCACATTTTTTCTTCCTTTCACATGATCCTATTAGAGGAGTTTTTTTGTAAACTGGTGTTATAAACGATTATTTTTAGTTAAGAGGAGCACCGGGAAAGATTAAAAAATGGATATAAAGACATTTTGGTTCTTGATCTTCTTTCTTCTCATCTCAACCTTTAGAAAGTCTTGCTGGAAGAACACAAGGAACAGCAGGAAGGTTTCTAACAGATCTTTGAGACCTCCTTGCAGTCAGATCCCAGGGGAGCTAGAACAGTATACCTCTGTGGTTCAAAAACTCTTTGGGCCAGAAAAAGGGGCCTTTATCTGCTGACATTTCAAACATATTCAATCAAATATTGATCTAGAAAATCAGCCACCTTTTCTCTAGCAAAGAAATTAAATTAGTGCTACCTACTGAAGATCTACAAATGGTTCTCCTGAAGATAATGATAGTACCCTAGGCTGTTCCTAGGATCAAAAGTTTTTATGGACACCAAACTGATTTAATATTTTCTGTAATGCATGGAGAAAAAAAGGGTGAAAGATCTGCTTGCCAATAGGAATGTGCTGGAGATTATCTCATGTGGCGAGTCCTTGCATCAAGGAGCCAGGTAGGTTTTTCAAATCCATCTCATCTTTGGAACAAAAGGAACAGAATGTAGCCCATTTCACCTTACACAGAGATTTTTCTCACCAGAAATATCTGATGCCTCTCATTTCGGTTGGTGCTGGTAGCACGTGCTCCTGTAACTCATAAACATTTCCCCTCTGTTGTGTTCTGCTGCCAGATGTCACTTATGTTGCTTTGGAAGAAGTGAGAAGTCTCCTCCTCACCCCCTAAGCACTAATAGTTCATAGAAAGTGTCTACTGTGCAAGAATGGGACAAAGATTCCTTCAAAAATATTTCAAGTCCCATTGTTGAAACATTTTCATCATTTGTACTATGAAAAGGGTAGTCTGTACAAAAGAGCTCGAGGGTTTAATGATTTAATTAGGAGTATTCCATGATTTTACTGGGAAAAATAATGAGGCATTAGCTCTTATTAAAGAGTCGCTCCCATTCTCACCCACAAAATCACGTCTCGGGGATGTAACTACCCTGAGACAAGGAACTGAATTGTTGCTGATGGAACCAGTAAATGGTGGGTTTATCACTTCTCTCATTTCTTGAGAGAGAAATGTTTTGAAGTTCTGACAGTTCATATTCCTGTAAGATTGGACTAAATCTGTGCACAAAGAAGAGGTACCAGGTATAAACTTTGTAAATGGGTAGAAGCATCTCAGAGGTTTCGAAGGACCATCTTCAAACAGAGTTAAGCGGTTTGGATATTCAGAGCTTCACCAAAGACTCAACTACTCCCTCCTAGTGTTTGGCTTGGCTGGTTTTGAATTCTGGTTGAATTGTTGATTAGTTCCTGTGTTTAGACTGTCTACTGGTAGTCATAGCTACCATTAAATAATTTTAAATAACAATCATTAAATGTTCTGCGTGCACTTACACAGGGTTGTTTAGGTTGGAAGGGGCCTCTTGAATCCTGTAGTCCAAGCCCCTGGCTCAAGCAGAGTTGGCAGGAGCTGGTTGCCCAGGACAGTTCCCAGCCTCCACAAATGAACTCCACAAGCTCTCTGGGCAGCCAGTTCTGGTGTTTGTCCATCTTCACAGGAAAAAGGTCTCCTTGTGCTCAGACTGCACGTTACACTTTTAGTGTCCATGATCTTTTGTCCTGTCAGTGGGCACTGCTGGGAAAAGTCTGGCACTTTATTCCTCCTTCCCTCTGAGCAGATGTTTATGCACACTGAGTTTCCCCCTCAGCCTTCTCTTCCCCAGCCTGTCCTCATAAGAACAGGTGTCCTTAAGTCATCAGTCACCAGAAGAATTTCAGTGTATGTATCTTGAAACCTTTTTCATAAAGCAATATATATTTCCAAGGAATTTAGAACCCCAAAAGTGGTATGTGCAACCCTTGACTGGGAATTTTGCTGTCAGTGATCTTGTATAAGGCACATAATCCAGCGCAGAGGTTGAGACTCCTTCTTGTGAAAGGACTCCTTTGTGTAAAAATACTTCCACTCTTACTGAGCTTCAAAGAGCTCCGAAATTCTAACACACGGAAAACAATCCTGTGACGTGGGATCCATGCAGATGTAACATGATGGGAGGTTCCAGAATTCCCAGCAGGCATATCAGCCCTGTGTATGATACAATGTAACCTGTGTTCTTGGGAAATAGTAACACAGTTTCCTTTTAAAGGAATTACAGAGCACCAAGATGTGGAGGTAAATATTAGTATAACTTAGAGGATTACTTTCCAGTTTTAGGGAAGCATCAGTGAAACTTGTTTAGCTCCCATCTACTAAATCCCCAAGTTGCTGATTTCTGAAAGGGATAAAAGAGGCTCCAGGTGTGCTGAGTGTCCTCTCAAACATAAATGACGAATGTGCTGAAGGAATTAAATTAGCCCCTTCAGATGAGTCTTCTAAATAAAGATGCATTTTGAAATGTCCAAAGGTCTCAGAACAATACTCCCCAAACTGGGATAACAGGAGCACTACTTTTAAATGAACCTGATATGGTAAATAAAAATTGTCTTTCTGGTTTCCCATGTACATCAGGACATTCCCATAACAATTTATCTATTAGAACTCGTTGGATATGTCATAAAAATAGGTATAAACTGCTTAATCATTTAAGTGTAGCCT
This sequence comes from Myiotriccus ornatus, assembly GCA_036023395.1. Classification (NCBI taxonomy): domain Eukaryota; kingdom Metazoa; phylum Chordata; class Aves; order Passeriformes; family Tyrannidae; genus Myiotriccus; species Myiotriccus ornatus. The sequence goes on along the minus strand of JAYRBT010000114.1, from coordinate 3,267,756 downwards.
CTCAAACCCTCCCAAAATGTAAAGAAATTAAGCAGTGACAAAGCTGGAGACAAAAGCAGAAACTCCATGCCCGTCACACTTCCCATAGCTATCAGACAGAAAAGCTTTCACTTAGCTTTGGTCCTGGATCAATCCAACCAGGAGCTATAAAAATGAGGCAGGAATGAATTTTCAGTCTTCACCACAGTGGAATTTGACATCAAGTGTGTCCTTTTCTGCAGCAGGATTGGCACAGTTTAATATATTTTTTTAATGAACTGGAAAAAGGGATGAGCATTGAGGTGATAAAATTTGCAGGTGACACAAAATTATTCAGGTTAATCAAATCTGGAGAGGGTAATAAGAAACTTCAGAAGAAAATAAACAAGTTAGGTGAATGATCAGTCTGCTGGCAGATTAAGTTCCGTGTTGATATATACAAATTAATGTAATTCACAAGGTTGGGGTTTTTAAAAATCTATTTTTACACCTTGGTGAGTTCTAAATTAATTGTATCAAAGGAAAAGGACCCAGAGAGCACTGTCAAGGGTGCAATAATGGGCTCCACTTGGCATGCAGCTATAGTAGAAAATGTTGGTACAGGAAGGAGGAATAATATGAAAACCTCTTTGATTTCATTAAAGTGATTGTCCTCTGCATTTCAAACACCAAGGGCCATCCTGGTCACCAACTGCAAACAAGGTTTGCAAAAGCAGAAGCAGCTCCATGCAAAAGAATGAAGAGGATAAGGAGAAAAGACTGGACCAACTGGCACCCCCAGCTGCCCACAAAGGCCTCCTGGTAGATGGGATCCAAAGCCATGAGAGGACACCTGGATAGGGATGGTTGGGATTTGTCATGTACGAGGAGAACACCCAGGGAAATTTTAGGCAGGACACATACTCCTCAAACACTGGGGAGCTTGTTGCTGTGGGACATTAGTTTGGCAAAAGTAAAAAAAAGGGGTTGGACATCTGTATGAACTCAGGTTTTTAACTCTGGAGTTGAATTCTTCAGTTTGATCTTTGCTTTGCTTTGCAAAGACAGATCTGCAGGAGTTGCTTCCATCCATTCCATAGAGGCTGTTTAATCATAATGTTCCTCACAGTATTTCTTCAGGATAATTCCCCATTAAGAACATCTGTAGTAAGAAAAAGAAGACTAAAACTGAGAGTTGGAGTGATAAAGAGGATAAGAACTGTTAGGTAAATAGAGCCTAAGTGCAGGTAATGGACTTTCAGGGTGGGTCAGCTGAGCTGTAATTGGGAGCTGCATTTAGTGGAATTAGGAGACTGCAGGCAGGTGACACAGCTGGCTGAAGAGCTGTCCTTGAGGTAACTCAGCACACACTTCTCCTCGGGAAAAACGCTCAAAGTGTTTCTTTAAGGAGAGTCTGCACTGCTCTGGTTAAGGTTGGTTGCTATTGAAATGGAACCCACAGAAGCAATTAACAGTCAGCAGTGCTGCACTGTAACCAGGGAAGAAGCCCTGCACTGCACACAGTGGCAAACACGGGGTTTAATAAATAGAAATTCCAAGGGATTTTCACAGGTTTAGTGGAGTGGTGACATATGTTATCATCCTGCTCACCACAGACTGCAATATGATTTTACACTGTCATGTCACATCGGCCCATGATAACCAGAAGTCATTTATTTCCTAAGAAAATAGTAACTAGATATGACAACCTGTGTTGCCTCATGGTGAGGTTATGGTAGTATTTACTGATAATGGGAAGTATAACTTGTGTCATCTATTATATTTTGCAGTTGAAATTCAGAGCATTTCTAACATACAAAGCACAGCCCAGCTTTTTTGTGTTTTGTCTTTTTGGTTGATAACACAACAAGAGCTTCTATCACTTGCATACAGCTTAAATTAAAACCTTATAGTGATTCTTAAATTCGGGATTAATCTATCTTCAAAGTACAATAAATAATTAGATCACTGTTTAATTACAAAATTCCTCATTATTTAGCTCCTTTTTTGCAGAGGTAGGGAGAGATGTATTTATCTGTCTCTGTGTTTCTATCTATCTATTGGGCCTCCCCTGCTTTTATTATTTTAGACAGGATATACTGGTTGTATTTTAACGCTGCAGAATCTGAAATGAATCCTCTATTAAACTAAGAGTGCATAGTTACCATTCTGTTTTTATTTTCCTCGGGAAACATAAATAATTAAAGTTGACTTCAAATAAAAAGATGAAGTTAGCCTTCCTACTGTACTCCAATCATTTTCCCTTTATGGTTTGGCTGGCAGGGTGGTAATCCTGTACTCTGGCTAGAAATTACCACCCGAGACTTCTCTTCACTTGAGTCCTTTGGCAAGGTGGATGCAGTGGATGCCTACAACACAATTTAAAAGGCTTTTCATCAGGCTTCATTCTTGATTTCTACTGTAAATTCCACAAGCTACAGTAGTTTAATGCAGGAGCGTAGATATCCATAAAAAGCTGGAGGCAATGGTGTAAGTTATAATGTGTTATAAAACTGTCCGGGATATTAACACACCGTGTATATTAAATACACAAAACTGTTACAATAACTTGAAGGCTGAGACAAACTCACGAAAACAAATAAATTCTTTAGGACAGTAGGCAAAAGGTTGTTCTTTGCAAAAAAGATTTAAATCCAGTCGTACAGCAGTCCAAATTAACCCCCTCAAATAAAAAGCTTCCTCCACCTCATCATGTAGTCTGTGCACAAAAATCCATGAACAAAATAGATTTTCCAGGGAGGTCCTTCACCTCCATGTAAAATTGGGCTCGATATATATGTGTATTGGGGGAAAGGCAATATCCCTGTATATGCAGAGAGGGAAAGGACCCTCCCCAGAGCAGTTCAGAGCAGAACCCCAGTTCAGGTGCTCTCTCTGCACGAGCTTTTCTTCCAGCATGGATTTCACAGGAAGCTTTTGGAGACTGACCTCCTCACTGGGACAAGGGGCTCAGTGTACTGTCAGATAGCAGGAGGAATGTTGCCTGTCACATTCATACCATTGGTCCTCCCAGTGTGGCAAATAATGTGAAAACAAACCAGTGAGAACTACATCTAAAAATGGAATGAGACACAAGTTCATACTCCTACTCTGCTCACAGTTACATTACTGTACACCCAGAGTAACTCCAGTGGCTTAGCTCAGGGTAGGACAGAGCACTCTCACTTCATTTACCAAAGCATGTGTTTTTTCCCTCAATTTACAGCATTGCCAGCTGAGTGGATGACTATTTTACATGGCAGGGCCCCTCATTTGTGGCCTAGCGCAGTGCCTGCCTTTTGAGACGCCTCCTAACCCCACTCAACATTCATCTTTTCATGGGGTTTTTGTCTCTTGAAACATCAGTGGAGGGGAAGCACGGATGTGCTTAGGCACAATTGCACTGAATTACAGGTGGCTGCCATTTTAGGAAGTCCCAAGGTCATGAATAGCAAAATATAAAAATTTCAGCTATTTACTGTTGGTCAAAACCTTAATATGTTCCATGACCCTCTACTAGATTCAACCTATAAAATGAGAGAAGCTTGATAAATCTCTCTGTAATAAGTATTACACATTATGTCAAGCAACTCTCAGATCAAGCTTCTCCTTTGAAGTTTTAATGGACACTCCAATTTGATGACAGCAACTCACCTGTGCTTGTAATAAGTTTGCAAAGCCTGGAGCAGCTCCAGTCATCTGGGACTGCAGCTCTGGATGACAATGAACCCAGGGAACTGCAAGCTTCAAAGGGCTGATTCAAACAGCTCAGCTCTGGCTTCACCAGGCAGTGCAGGCAAACTTTGAAATACTTTTCTCCCTATCAAAGAGTATTTTCCAGGTTGAGCTGTTCATAATAATTTGGTCCTGGAATAAAATTGCTAAGCCTTCCAGTCTGAAAAGGATTAATCAGATTATGCCCTGCTGCTCCACCCTCGTGCAAGCCAGGAGAGGGGGGAGAATAAAACCCCAATACCATTCCAAATAATGCTGGATTAAGGGAAATACATGTAAACGTTCTCAAAGACTGGGTGAAATGGCTGTGGAGAAAATTCTAATGAAATGAGGGGGTTTTGTTCAGAAAAAACCCTTACATGTGAGTTTGTTATTATGACCCAAATCTTGCATGGATTTATGGACAGATTTAACTTCCTGCACTGCATTCCATTTCAGTGGAACTGCCAACCACGTGTACAGACTATCATTTGTACAAATCTGTCTGATAATGAGCATCTAAAGGCTCAGAACTGAATTTGTTCTCTCTTTGCACAGGAAGGACGAAGCCAAAAAAATGCTGTTTGTCTGGCATAGTGTGTTACAAGCACAGTGTTATGCACCCTGTAGACATGAATCCCTCGTGATTAAAACTGCTCTAAAAGGCAGGGAAAGTCACAAACCATCTGCAAGATTTAAAGAGGAGAATGCAGCCCTGTACATTTTCAAAAATCAATGATGTAATAAGGGGGTAGTTTACCAACAGAAAACATGAGGCAATCATTTTAGCAAGGCTGTTCTCCCCATGAAAACATGGGATCTGCCCTTGTCCAGGCAGAACTCCTTCCCTTCTCCCATGAGTCAAAGACAACTTTGATTTCCTCAATGATCCTTCTTCCTGGGTGAATGTGGCACCACATTATCTTGGCTTTTATTTTTCATTCCCAGTTCAACAGTTATAAACACCTTTCAACATCAAATAAGAGCAGCAGGGTAATCCAGATAAAAGAAAATTCTTCAGCCCTAACAGCGTGACTCAGATTTATGTGCCTGTTTCAAATTTCTGCTCCTCATTCCAAGACTTGCAACATTTCACAAGTACCACATAATGTGCTACTTGATTGGCCTTTCCAAGGATACAATGTGCTGCAGCACATTGTTGGGGAGTTTTATAGGCGTGTATCCCCACCACTTCTGGTAGTCATTGCAAAAATATATCACGGGCTCCTCTTTCTGTGCTCTACAGTCCTGACGTTTCCTAATATAAGGTTGTCTTCCAGGATGTCAGACTGGGTTTGAATTATTTTACGGTGTTCTCAGTTAAAACACTGTCATGTAAATCAATCACACCCTCAGTTCTGTGTCAGGGAACTGCAATCTTGAAGTACAGCCTTCAAATGGAATCAGTGCTGTTACCAGATTTCACTGTAGGACAGCAACGACCAGTCTGGGATTTACTTGTTGCTGTCCGGGGTAAAACCTTTGCTAATAAATTACTGCCAAGGGTTTGAGCATTCCACAGGAGCTTTCACTTGTTTAACCTTGACCCAGACTTCGCCAGTTATCGCTGTTAACCAAGCAAACAGCAGTTACTATTTTGGGCCTGGTGCAGCTTTCAAAGCCCCGGCGAGGTTTCTTGCAGCTTTGTCTCCCAGCTGAGCTGTTCTCCTGGCACGTCACACAGTTCCACTGTAATCTCATTTTACAGACTGGACACTGAATCCTGGAGTCGAAGGTCTTATTCAGCATTATGCTTTACGTGGGCTAAAGTAGGTGTAAATCACCATCACTGATTATTTTCTTATTGCTACAAAGTTGTCTTTAAAGATTTTTATAGAGACCCATGGTTTATAAATTATTTCCTATGTCCCAGAGCATTGGTGTTGATAGCTGGTAGTTAGAACATCATTTATTAAACATCTTTTAAAACGTCATCCATATGTGTTCCCACACATTAAAGCATACCTACAAGAACTTAGTTTGAAAGTAATTTCTATAAATCATGTAACATTAGTAAAATCATTATAAATGAATCTTAAAGTGTCACCGCTTTATTCTGACAAGTCAATAACTGGTGACAAATTACTGGTGAAGAATAACATTGCAATAGAATAATCCACCATTTTGGAGTCTTCAAAGCCTCAATACCTGGTTGTTTCTCCTTCCACTGTCAATATATACCATTTTGCTACTTTTCCCCCTTTCTGACCCATAATGTATTTCCTGGTGTCTCTTCCAACACCCTCCAATCCTGAGGGGGGAATTACATGCATTAACTCCATTATGTTGTGGACTTGTGTGATTCTGCACCCCCAGAATGAGTAGCTGCTGTGTTCTTAAATGCCAGCTACTCTTTAACTGTAAAGGCACCTACTATTTTATTGGAACTATTCTTGCTTTATTACTGTAAACAACTTCCATCATAATGATGCCATTTGAAAGAGCTGATCAAGCTGAGAAAAATGACACCACAGTCATAAAGTCACACTAAATTTTGCTATTAACATTTTATAGTGCATATAAGGAAAGCGTTCCAAGTTGCAACTACAGACAAAAGAGAAAATTAATTTTACATAGAAACGTAGATTTAAGCATTAGCAACATAGTGGTACAATCATTTGCACCATATTCTTAAGCACAAGAGATGACCCTCTCTGCAGATAAGAGAGTGTGCTGGTTGTCATATCTTAGATGAATCTGTGCTTGCTCAGTGGCAAACATGTGAATACATTACCCCCCTTCTCCCTGAAACAAAGAGAGAATGATTATGTTAGGAGAAAAACATAGAAATCTCACATAAAACAGTCTGAAAAGTTATCAGACAGAAAACTCAGTTCACAGCAGAGCTCTTGATAGAGCCTTAGCTGAAGGCTGAATGTCTTTTTCCAGCAAAACTGATCATCTGACCCCAGGATAAGTTTCCTTTCTGAGGTATATGCAAAGCACGAAGGTTGGAGGCAACCGTTCAAGTAGTATTGTCCTTTGGTCACCCTTAAAAAATAGAACAGGCTGGTATCTGTACTGGGAACTTCATTAAAAGTGATTTAGTTTGGGCTATAAGGTAAAACAAAGTGATTTTGGTACAACTTCTGTTGTGTCACCAAGGAACTGCCAGTGACACATCCAGCCAGTGAAGCAGCTACTACAGAGGAAACTGGAACAGGGTGACATGAAATGACAGTTTGTGAGATATGTAACTGTTTCAATGTGAATTAATACAGTTAGATGTGCAGGGAGACCCAGCAATCGCTGGATCTCTATTTGAAGGGCAAAGAGGGCCGGAAAGGAAGGAGAATGAACTTCCAGGGATCAGCAGGCAATTTTGAAGGGGTCCAGGCTCACAGAGCAGCTTGGGAGGACATCACGGTCCAGAGACAAAACCAGAATGAAGTTTTGTCTAAGCTGCAACCATTTTCTATTCCCTTCCTCCTGGGGAGGGTGATATTATTTACAACTGTGAGCTTCCAAGTGACAGGGATAGTTGTGCCTTTATAGGTGCACTGCCTTCACTTGCCCAAGCCCAAGATGCAGCAGAAAGTCAGTGCCTTTGACTTTTTAGAATATCAGAATCCTTGCTGAAGGAAGGTTAAACCCAGAGCATTCGTGTTCTGCTCAGCACCATCCTTCTTTCCTAGGCCACAGCTGAGGTGTTAGATCCTTCCTGGGAGGTACAGCCCTGTCTGCTGGAACAGCAGGAGCTGCTTCGCCTTCAGGGGGGAATGTGGGAAGCAGGAGCCTTCCAGTGAAAACCAGTGTGCTCGCTGAGCTAATGGCAGTCCCCCCTTCCCAAGGAGAGCAGCAGCCCTGTCTCCAAGTGCAGCAGGTGCTTGCTGGAATCATTCTATCTGCCTGCCTCCTTCAGGACATACTGCCCTCACTATCAGATCTTTTCAGTTCTTTTTGCACAAGACCAGAAGCAACTTTTTTTGTCCAGAGAATTTAGTCTAATTTTACGGATTTTGCCGAATAATGTGGAAAGTTCTGGAAGATCCACTGTTTTGAGAGGATATTATTGCTTTACTGTTAGGGCCTGGTAAAGTGGCATTTTAAACAAAAACCTGGTAAATTAATAAGCTTCATAAATTACAAAATCTCTGAACAGCAGCTGCTGAAATACAGTAACTCTCTGACCTGAGCCTGTTGAGTGAAATTCTGCTGAACAAAGTGTTCACCAGTGCTACACATTAAAAACAGCTCATGTAAAAAGAATGCAAGATGTCTTTGCTCGAAGCGGGACTTCTGTCCACTCATACTCATCCAGCAGCACTGATCCTCTGCTATTTTGTAACCTTTATTTTTCTTATTCTGTTGTTTCCTAGAGTTGTGCAATTATCAGTAGTTTGGTGATTTGGTTCCTCTTGGTTATGATACAGGTGGATGGCTACTTTGGTGTCTGGGATGCTTTATCTCACGCCATATACATGTAATTTAAGTGTATATTCTGTTACACTGTCTGCTCTATCCTTCCAAAGGGTTCCCTTAACTTCCTATAAATAGCTGCCTGTTTACTAAATCACACACCAGCAGCTCTGTGTAGTTCCCCAAATGCTTGAATAAGCCTTTAACAATCACAAAATCCTTTTATATAAATCTGCTATGGTGTTCCTGTAACACTGGAATATTTTAATCATCAGGAAATCCAGAAACCTCTGTAAATTACATCTAGTTCTGTTACCATAAAAGGGGTGTAAGTTTAAGAGGTTGGATACCTGTATTTTCTACAGTTAAATGCAACTGTTGGTATCTGTGGCTTTGGGATCCTCCTCTCCCTGTTAACATAATCTTCTCTGACATCCAAGCTTGATAAATGGCAGCTCGATTACTCCACATCCCAAATGTTCCCACTCCTCATAAAGGGGAAAGTTCCACATAACTGTGTAAGAAGCAAGAGGGTGTCTAAACCAAACCAAATCAACCCAAACTAAACTCTAAGCAGGTCTCTATAAACCACGGTAAGAAATGCACTGATGCACATGGAGAGACCATCTGATTTCTTACTGACACTTTTATTTCTCTAACAGGTTTTTGTTTATTCTTCAGGGCAGAAAGGCTGCATTTTCTCTTGCCTTGAGCTAAATTCTCTAAAGCTGCTAGGCAGGAAATATAATATCCAATATCCTACTATTTCTCACTTCATTATACTAATATAGTCTCACATACAATGAGGCAGAAATAATGAAGAAAATATGCTGTAGCAATGAGTCTTTATGTGACTACTTTTTTAATAGAGTCTTGTGCAGTGCATTTTCAGGTCCCTTATATGTGATTCTCTCTCTGTATCTATTCTAATACATTTAATTGTGTATTTTCATTTGATACAAAAGCTGTTGGGAAAGAATCTAAACCCCACGACCATTCAATGGCCCTGATTCTCAGCTGTCACAGGAGATGTCTCAGGCCCGCATGAGGGTCATCAGGGGGTGGAGCTTCTCCAAGGAAAATCTTTGCCAATGCCAACAGCATTGGACTGGTGCAAGTGGGCATTAAAGGAGGGCCTGAATTTCTCTGAGGACTCTTCTGAAGGGTGAAGTTTTAAAAACAGTGTTCTCAAACTCCACTGAAGTGACAGTCACTCACCACCTCCTTGTTGTAAAAGCAGTTTCATCACCAGCATTGTTTGTGCCCCAGAACAGGCACAGACCTGAGACTTTCACAGCAGAAACCCCTTTGAGGCCTGTATTGACAAATGCTGCAATTGCAGCAGAGGCCTCAGCAGTGTTACAAAGCCTCTCTCCAGGAGACAGTTAGGAGATGTTTCCCTGTTTCATACTGGCTGCATTACTCCCTGCCACACATTGCTCACAGGCCTTTAGGAGCCAGGAAACACAGCTGTGAGTGTGCAATCCACACCGAGACAAGGCTCTGATGGCCATCCCTGGAGGCTGATGACCCCCATTTACCCGTGAGTGACAGAGCAGGGGCAGCAGCCACGTTTGTTTGCCCTGCAGAGCCCCCAGCACGAGCCAGAGGAGCCCAGGTGGGGCTGCCAGCACTGCTCATCCTCCGTGCCCAGCCAAGCCGTGCCCACGGGACACTTCCCAGCAAGGAAGCCAACCAGCATCACTCCAAATGCTGACTCCTGCAGGGGGGACACCTGGGGGATAGGAACGGGACCAAACCCAGAAAACTCACTTCATCTGGGTTTGGGACAGAGTTGTTGGATAGTAACTCATCCTGGTCACTGCTAAATGTGCCTGAATTCAACCTCAAGCCTTACAAAGTTTCTATATTCAGCTTGTAAAGTATTAACTCAATCCAGCTGCTCTCCCTGGATGTAGTTTTCTCCGACTATACTTCCAACCTAGTTGTCATTATTCATGAGGCTTTCTGGAAGTGCTGATCCTTGCACTTAACCTCATCATTCATTTTCTCCATTATATTCCATCCAAAATTGCATCTGCTACTTGTAGATTGATAAACACTGGATATACCTCCTAAGGGCTCCTAAAGTTTCAAAGTCAGATTGGTTGCTATTATTATTTAAGGAAAATGTATCATTAAAATACACACACAAATAGTGCAGACTAATAACTTACGTATGGGGAAAACATTTTTTTTTTTCTGCATGAAAACCTTATTCCAAATTTTCAAAACTCTAAGCAAACTTACAGAACTTTCAGACATTCTGTTGGGTTTAAAACATAAAAGCTATTTCAGCATTACAAGGACTCATCATGTCTGTTTTCCATAAACTGGGTTTTAAATACATTTACATAGTTCTTGTGTGGAACACAGTATTATAATTGTGTGGTTGAAGGATGATTTTTATGCAGCATAATGAAACAATTACATGTTTAAAGTCATTTTTCTGTTGAGCTTAAGAATTTACTCCCTCAAACTAATCTACCTGGTTTTATTTCCTGCACCGTTGACTCCCTTCTCCACTAACAGTTTGTCTTGGAATCATCTTTACCCTTTTGTTTTCAGTATTGTCAGGTCACACAACCATAAAAAACTGACAGTGAAGTTGTAAGGTTGCATTTGGTGATCACTTGACTCTACTGGATCTTACCAGCAGTTCCAGAGGTTCACTGGGAATCTCAAATGCAGGAAAGGGATATTCCAGAAGGATGGTGCCAGTTCTGTGGTTTGTACACCAATGCTCTTCTGGCTGGTTTAATGCACAAATCCCACTTTCATCTGACACTCTCTTTGTTGCAGAATGTCGTGTAGTAAAATGGTACAGTAAAACTTGATAGTAAATAACAGTAATGGTAAAACTATATAGTAATAGTAAAGTAGTAGATAGTAAGAGTAGGGGGAAAAAGTGATAGTAAAAAAGCCTAGATGGTAATAGTAAAATAGTAAAATTAGATAGTAATAGTAAAACTTGATCATAAGATGCAGTGAATGAATTAAAAACAGGGTAAATGGCAGAGAACAAACCATAAAATGAAAAGAGATGCACAAGTATCTCAATGGCATCTCATTTTTAATATATTACACAGCAGGAAAATTTGGCAGGTTTTACTTTGCTATGGGCAAAGCATCCCTAGAAAGTAACTTTGAATATCTGACTGATTTTCCAGGACAGTTAATTGAGGTTCTTTCCTTGGATAATCTAACCTAGACTGTTACAGGACTAGTACAATAAAAGACTGGAATGCTGTTTCCTTAAGACATTGTTTCAGGATGTATTTCCCACTTGTGGAGAAAGTGCAAAAAGGAGAAACGTCTGTCAAGCGAACTATCAAAATAACAAAATAACAAACAAAATAGAGATAATAACACTTCAGTAGAATCACCTGCTCTTTGGACTATCAGGGAATCTCACAAAAGGCTTTAGAGAACTTCGAAGGATAAAACGCTCTCACATGTTGGCGTCAGAGCCAGGCGGGCGGGATGGAAACCCGTCCTCCTGGAGACCCTGATCCTGTCCTGACCCCCCCAGATAAACACACAAAGAACTGCTCGGGAACTGCTGGGCAGCAGGAGGTCACAGGACACACACAACACCCCTCGTGGTACAGAGGGGCTTTCCCAGCTCGCGGCAAACGCACGGGGCAGTTTGGGAAGCGTAAATGCCACCCTGCATGGCGTCAGCCCCGGCCCTACAGTGAGTGCCCAGGACCAGATGCTTCCCTGGAATTCGCAAGAAACCCCATAATGGACAATTATTGAATAATTTGCTCGTAGGGAAAGTTTCTCCCTAATCCCAGACAGCTAATGATTGGTTTATGCCCTGAAGCATGAGGGTTCATACATCTCCACCCCCAACCATTTTTATCCTATCTAAGGTATCCCTGGGCGCTCTCATTATCCAAATAAGTGTATAATCCTTTTTGAATCCTACTAAGCTCTTGGGCATAATGATAGCTTGTTGCAGGGAGTTCAACAGGCTAATTATGCATTGTGTAAAAAAGTATTTCTTCTTATCAGTTTTAAATTTGTTTCTTTTCAGTTTAATGGATGTCACTTTGTTCTTACATTATGGGGAAGAGTAAATAGGAGCACCCAATTGACCTTCTCCATACCATTAATTATTTTATATCTCTCTATCATGTCCCCACTTATTAATTTCCTCTTCCAACTGAACACGTCTCATCTTTTAAATCTCTCTTAGTATGGAGGTTTCTCTCTGTACCTGTTCCCTTCGGTTGCCTAACTTTGGACTTCTTCTATTTCCACCATGCATTTTAAGATGGCATGACCAGAAATTAATATTGTACTGGGGGAAAGGGTGCCAACGATGTGTATAATTGCACAATTACAGTATTGTCATTGTTTTCCATCCCGTTCTTTCCACATTCTCACATTTTGTTTGCTTTTTTAACCTCCACTGCTCATTGATCAGATGTTTAATTGAGCTGCCCGCAGTGACCCTCAGGTCCTTTTCCCAAGTTGTTACAGTTAATTTAGAACCCAGCAATGTGCATGAGCAATTCAATCTGTTCCCTCCAATATGTATTTTCATATTTGTCAATGCTGAATTTGGCTGCCACCATGCAGGCTTATTAGGTCTCATTGAACATCTCTGTAGAAATAACTCTGTGTTATCTGCAGAGTTTACCACCCTCCCAAGCGCTCCTTTCCAGATGACTGGATTGCTTTGACAGTACCAACCACAGGACGGTGTTTCTGGTGTGCTCTGTGCAGTCTGTGGCTGGATATAAAACTACTTTTGATTAAGTATCTGACTATAACATACAGGTTAGAGTAACCAGGATTTCCAAACAGAAAAACTAACCCCTCCCTGAAGTTACACATCAAATTAACTCTGATTGCCTAATGAGTCCCCATTTGGGCCCGCAGCACAACCACGGTGAACTGCCACACCACGTGCCATTTTTTGTGCAGGGATAACCACATAATGGGATCTTCTGAGCACTGCAAAGGGACAGACGTTTGCTGAGAGCTCTGTGGGAGATTATTTAATTTTATTATTTATTATTTAAATAATATTCTGTATTTCAGACTGCAAAAGCCAAAGTTGTAGGCTGTCCCTTACCAGTTTGTATTTAACACAAACCAGTTAATACCTTCCTGCCTCTGGTCAAGGCAGCCACAACCTGGAGGAGATTCTAGCTCTTGTATTTCTCTTGTACAACAGAGACTCAAAAAATTGTCTTTATATGTACATTTGTTCAATATTAATCTTCATCAATAAGATCACATTGAAGTTGTGAGAGTGACCCGAACTTAAGTTAATCACTGGACAAATTAAAACAAAAAGAAGTTTCTACAACTAAACCAGAGACTTAGGTTCTCAATTCCAAACTTGTACTGACAATTGGAGTTCCCAAAGTATTATCCGAAAGGCAGCTTGTGTTGACAAGTGTAAGAATGTCTTTGGAAAACTGATTTTTTTGCAAATGTTTTCCCAAAGAAATGAAGGTAATTGCAGTGGCAAACCTTGCATTTATTTGTGACCTCTTGCAACCCACTGAGCAGCGGGTTTTTCTGTTTTGCTGCATTTTCACACATCAGCTAAGTTACAATTTTAGAGAAGCCCCACAAGACACACTAAAACCTCTTCAAACACGGTGTTTATTTGAGGGGGCACCACGTCTTGCTGTTGTTGATGTCTCTTTTTCATGAGCACCACAGCAATATAAAATCTTAGTAGGCCTAAATACTTTTAGTTGAGCTGAGGGAGCCTGTGGGATCGAGCACACAGCCTTGCCCACTTTGGGATAGTCTTACTTCCCAGTATCCCTTTCCTTCTGAAATTTGAAACTCTTCTGTGCCCTCTGGAAGACAAAACCAGCCCAAATAACACAAAATGGAAGGAAAATCTGGGGAAAAAAAATTGTGGAAATATGGCTTGTCCATCCAGAAGTCAGAAAATTTAAAGCAACAGACTTGTAAGGCTGGTTCGAAGAAAATAAATGTCCATCATTAATTTCAATTATTCTGAATAATTAAGAGGTTTTTGCTAAATAATATTATTGTAGGCACAATTTAAAAAAAAATCTAAGTGGAATAAGATATATAAACTCCACTCCATTATTGTTTTCCTTTAACAGGCCTACAAGGAAATGTATTTGCTCACCATAACAACATAAAACTTCTGTTCTAATTTGCAATTTTTGTATGCACTGAAAACTGACCCACTTCTCCATGGTAGTTGATAGGGATCATTGCTGACAATTACCAATAAAGCAGTATATTTTAAAAGTATCAGTCGCTAATTACTTCCAACTATTTCATTAAATGCATTATGGAAACTGAACACTGGACATTTTTAATTGCAATGCACCTGTTATTTTGCAATATATACTGAAAACTTGACAAATTCCTTCAGCTGATACGAGATCTTTGTAACTGCAGAAGTTTCTTGTGGGTAAATATTCAGCATCAACAGAAAGTATTTAACAGTCACAATGACTTGGCATGTGACGACAGATCTGTGAATGGCTCAGAAAATAAGATGCAAATAAATCAGTCCTTACAGGACTGAATCCTAAAACAACTGAACAGAAGCACCAAGCAAAGAAATTACTTTGCTTCTGTAGTTTAAATGTCTTCTCCATGATCCAGTTGAAACTTTTATGTTCAGCAATAGTGAAAAAGATCTTAACTGACTTCAGCAGAATAGAATAAGCCCTCAAAAACACATCCCAATTGATGCTCTCACCGTGTATTATTTATTCTTTACAGCAAAGTTGGTTTGGGAACTCTATAAAATTAAACCCAAATTGATTGGTCTGTAACCCTTTTGAATGCACTAGATTCATACTAGAATAGATTTTCTTGACCAAGAAATCAGGCTACTGTGAGGAAGAATTGTAATCTTATCATAAAAATGTATTTGCTGTCTTTTTCCTTCAGCTAAAACTTCTCCTTTCAAAAATATTTACAGAAGTTATCTTGCCTTTCTCTGCAGAAATTCAAGTCACCTTTCCAGGCAGATTTTGTTGCCCCACATTACTGTTCGCTTGCTCACCTGTTCTGTGACTGTCATGTGACAGGAATGGAGTTCAATTTACCATATGCGAGAAACTGGGAAGTTTTGGTGTAGTTTTCTGTCACTTCCAGTAATTAACATCCTGAAAGTTATCTCATAGTAGTGATGACACTTGGAAAGCCAGGCATTCCAGCTTGGAATGTAACACTGGCCTGCTAACTAGGGACAGATTCCAACATAAAGCAGTGATTCTCCACTCAAAACTCTCTCCTTAACTCTTCCTGTTAATAGTAGTGTAAATAAGACCATGAAACTCTAGTAACTTGACAAACTTCAGATGTGATGTAAATAATCACAATATATGATGAATTTTCTATTCAGAAAATGTGCCTGTACAACCTGCTGCCCAGGAGTACCTGGATGCTTTATTACAAAGCACAGTTTAGGAGACCACAAACATACAAGGATAATGTTATTAAAATTAGTAATACAACTAATTGTATATCTCCCTCAGCCAGCTTTTCCTCTCTTACCCTGGACCAACCTATTTGTTGAACTACAAAATACTCGAGTGTCTGTAAATTTATAAAAACTCAGTAATATGGCTGTCCATTCATTATTAACTATTACAATTACAGTATCACATCATAAAACTGTCCTGGGAACTTTATCAAGACACCAGATGTTCCCACAGTCCTTGGTTATCTCTCACAGCATCAGGGACTGCAGTTTCCAGTAAAGATTTTGCCCTATTAACCTTTATATATTTTGGAGATTTCTGTTCTACAAAGAAACTCCACAGTCTTGATAAAATTAGAGTGAATATTTCTACTCTCTGCTACCGAGCTACTTCAGTGCCCTGGATCGTGGGTGACACTTCCAGTGTTCCTCCCTTTTGTTTCCTTCCACCTTCTAGGGCTGTATCTCTCCTGCCTGGATAAAGCAAGGGGCAGACACATCTTTTGCCCCTCAGGGCAGGGAGGATCAGCTGGTCATGCCCACGGTGCTTAGCACTTGGTGCTGGCTCCCCTCTGAGCTCGTGTGATGTCCCCATGTCCACCCAGCAGAGTTATCCCTGTGTGTGTCCTTGCTCACAGGAGCTGCAACACTGGGGGAAGTTGTTGCCATATCAGGCAGAATGGCATCAGGGCACAGAAAATTCTGGAGGTGGGACAGTGCTGGAGGATTGAAAGATGGTGGGAGGCAAGCTCAGAGCAGTTCTGTCCACACCACCTGCCGGGAATGGCCTCTTCTACGTGCTGTCCCTCAAACCATGTCCCAGTGTGGCCTCAGAAGGGAGTCAGGAGCAAGTTAGATACTGAGCAAGCAGTTAATGTTACGAAGAGCAGCCAAGCTTCTCTCTGGCCCAGGCCACATTCTGAGGCCCTGGCCACCCTGGAGATGAACCTGTAGCTGGCCCTGCAGATGACTGCCTGCGTGTCTCTGGCTGTTGAGTAAAGGATTGTTGAGGAATGAGGGCAAGGAAGTCGGTATGGGCGGGTGCCACAGCGCAGAGTGGGGAGGTGCAATTTCTGTGATAGATTTATCATGCTGCAGCTCCCACTTGCATTCATATGCATGGATCCTCTCAGAAATGTGATACCAGATGCTGTTTCCTGGCAACAGGCCCAGCACCCCCCTTCTCTTAGGTGTGAATTTTGACAACTCCAGTTCACTGGAGCCCTAGTTATGTTATCTTTTCTAAATGCTTAGAGACTAAAAAGACCTCTTGCTCTTTCTGCCGTGGACTTCAGTGCCACTCGGGCCAATTTGCAGTGCTGTATTACTCCAAAAATATCTTCTTGTACGAGTAGCACAATTATTACCACTAAACAGGGAAGGATGGAAACATTCTGAATGGAACACGGATAACACAAGTCCTCTTTTGCTGCGTTGTCAGTCAGAGCTGTTGTTATGCTTGGCATATGTCACATCAATGTATAAAAAATGCCCATGTCAGTCAAATGCACGTTACGTGGAGATCGGGTGTCAATCTAATGTTTTGTATTAAAATCAGTGCCACAAAGCGTGCACAACTTCATAAACATCACCGGGGAGGTTTTCATTTTGAAGTGCTGCAGCTGCTTGCAGCTGCCTCTTGCACAACACCTGAAGAGCTCAGAGTTACTTAGTAAATTAAAATTCAGCAGAAGGACAGTAAAATGCCACCTCCACTTCTCTGCTGTTGCTCACATAGCAGGGGGAGGTCAGCTAAGCCACTGCTTCTCCCCATGGCTTGTGTGCTGTTCAGAAAAACACAGAGCAGAACTGAGTTCCCAAAGCAGGGAATGCTGAGCACGGGGCCTGGGAGTGACACTGTGCCCCCTGGGTGAGCTGTGCCTGCCTGGGTGATTTCTGGGGAAAGCTGGGCAGAGGGGCAGCCCCAGCTCAGAATGCTGGCAGCACTTCCAATCCTAGACACACTTGCTGCCAAGGGAGAAGCTGAGGGGCTTTCAGGGCAGATGGGCAGTGCATATGGACTTCAGGGGCACTGCAAAGCTGGTCCCAACATCAGCATGGATGTGTCCTGGGATCTTCTTCCAGCCAAGCACAGCCTAGGTGTCACCGCTGCACACACCTCTGCTCACAGAGACGCTGTGGCCCAGCTAATCCAAGAGCAGTGTGGAGAATAAAAGCTTTTTATAAGCATTAATTAATCTTTGCAATGAGGTCACTGCTATTAACCCTGTTGTGTGTGGGGGTCACATCTGTGGTTGGTTGCAGTCTCGTTCAGGGGTCTGAGGGTCTGACTCCCCCAGGATGGCTCCAGCTTAAGGCAGTAGGGATTTTGTCTAGAGATAGTTTAGCAAAAACCAGACCCCGGATTGTTAGACAGATATCGGGAATTCTGTTTGTGATTGTGCTTCTAAACACCCAAAATACTTTCATTAGGGAATCACGTGGTTAAAGGAAGAAATCTTGCACAGAGACAAGCCTTGAATATAAAGGCATTTTTGGTCATTCTGAAAACTCAATATATTTATCATTTCATTTGCATTTGACTGACTGGGCTCAACTAATTATTGAATACAAGGTCCGTCCAATTTGACCCTTGATTTTATTGTGGCCTATTGCTTGGCCATACATACTTATTTTTTCTGTGTGACATGCTGTTGTTAATCAAATGAAAGCTATTCATGTCTTCCATTGAATTAGCCAAAGAAACTGCTTTGGAAATGAGAAAACAGCCAATGCAAAGTAGATGCGTAAATGGGGGAAATGTTGTGTTTCGCTGGCTTCCAAACAGAGGAGAGGTTGGAGATTTGCCTCACAAAGCAGTGGGTAAAACCAGTGACTCCAGTTCCAAACTGGATTCTTGGGGTTTGGGCAAAGTTTTACCTTTCTTTGATTCTGAGGCATCAGACGTTCACGAGGGAGGGAGCAGGAAATCCGCTCTGTAACCCCGTTACCTAATTCAGGTGGCTGCTCTTAGAGATACCGTGTTCCAGAAGTTCACTGGACACTGCAGACTCCCAGTCCCCAACAAAAAGGGAGTTAACGGCCTCAAACCTCGCGCCAGGGGTTGTGAGTGACAGCACTGAGGCTTTTAAAAGGCAGAACATGCAGTATTAGAATCATCCAAGAATACACACATTTGGCATAAATATTTTGAACTGGCTCCTGAGGCTTGGACAGAGAACTCTGTAAAACAGTCTCTTTATCTTTGCAAGAAAATACATGCTCATTGAAAAACTGCTGGATTGGGAAAAAAGTGATTTCCTCGCAGTGTTAGAGCTCCAAAGCCTTGGTAGCAATTTTTCATCATTTTGTTAATTTTCACTAATATGACAAGTATGCTACTAATATGATTGTTCTGTTTAAAAACTAATACCACTATTAATATGTTACAGTGATGAATTACTAACAATAATCTATCACGAAGGAAAAATAGTGACATAATTAATGCACTGTTACTATTGTGCAATAGCAATTTGTTAACTCAGTGCAAAGCACTCAAAGAAAACTTTATTTTTCATATTTTCTTCCATAATTGCTTTTACCCATGTTTACAACGGAAATATCTGCTTGCAAAAAAAAGAAAGTCAGCACCTGGATCTTTTCTTTTTGGTCCAGTAGATACATGCTCTTAGACTAACACATTTAATCTCAACTTTATTTTAGGATCTGGATGTTATCTTTTTAGGGAACAAATGTTTATTGCCGTTTTAAAGATTTTTGTTCTACTCCCTTGTACAACAGTGCAGCTTATTACCCAGCTCTCACATTGCAACCATTTTCTGACCGGGGGATCCATTGTCATACTGCATTGATTAAAATACTCCCAGTCTACACATCACTGCTTTTCTACACACATTTCAGATGCAATCTCAGGGAAGGTAAACTAATACAGAAAACAGCTTTGCAAAGGAACTGGTTACTTTAGCAAAAATACTTAACCCTCAAAAGGGAAGAATGGAGGAAAACGGGCATATTCCCTTTATTTGAGCTTCTTTTGGTAGCTTTAAAAGACTGCAACATTCTTTCAAACTTTGAAAACCAGCCTCTTAAAGTGCCCATTTCCTGCATGAGATACCACATTATAATACCAGAGAACATCAAGATCCTCGGGTAGGATCATATTATAGCAGCTCTTTGCACACTCTCTCCTATGATCCTTTATGTCACATCCCTCAACTTCCATCCCCACTTGGGCCACTAATTAGTCCCCTCCTTAAGATCTGCCAACCTGTTTTAAGATCTCTTGATCCTGCTCAGTCCTGATATTACCAGTATGGTAATACCTGCCATGGTCTACCATGCTGGGCACTGTAGTATAAAAGTTAAATACGAAGAAACCCTGAAGCAAACTAAAGTTTGACTTGGTAGAAACATTTCTCAAGCCAGTACCCAGCTGGACTTATACAATGGAATTCATCTTACATTGAGTACTGCATTTGTTTTTTAAATTGGTGAATAGAGGAAGGAGATTTAAGCTATCCAATATAATCTAGTTTAATAAAAATCTGTGTGTCATTACCTCTTCCTCATGGCTGCAGAGGCCAACAGAGCACAGCCTGAATAGTCACAAAAATTGATAACAAAAACACAATTGTGCAAAACTGTCTTTCAAAGCCTAACAAAGACTTCTGCCCTCTTTTTGCCCACATGAAAACTGGCTTTGCTGTTCAGCGAGCCATATCTAAGAGTGCAATAAAAATACCCTTGTGCATCCACAAGGCTTCATTTTCATGAAGTTTGATGCTGAAATGGCCCATTTTTAAAGGATTGCAAAGCAACATGTTTCTAAAGTCACGTCTCAAATGCTCTGGCATGTCCTTTTGAAAAGCTAGTGGAATGAAGACAAGATCTGAAAGCAGTACAGCATGATGCCACCATTTGGAACCACAACAAAATTATTTCTATCTTCATTCTCATTTAAAAAAAAAAAAAAAAAAGCCTAAGAGCCGAGTATGGATTAAATATAGTAATTCAAATCTGGCTGAGAAGCTGCGAACTTTTATGCCAAGTTCTAGCCTGAAATGAATTTAAATGGCCACAAGCAAAAATTCCACAAAGGGGAGATTGCAACGAAATCCTGGTAGGGAAATAAAAATAGCATCATAAGCAAATAGCATAACCTTAAAGAGGGAAGAAGAGAAAGCAGAAACTGGGAAATATTCTCAAACTTCTCTCTAAAAGAACCAGAAAAAAGTAGGACAGCAGAGATGGGGTCACTGTGAAAAACTAAGTGATGGTGTTTGTTTTGGTATCTGGAATTCAGGAGTGATGTCAAACCGTAAGGGGTGGCCTGAGAGAACTAATATTGGTTTTACAAGGGATTAGTGACACTCAGGGAAGGTTTGAGGGTCCAAAGTGGTGACCCCTTTGCAGAACCAGGACCTCTGCCCACGGCAGGCACAACAGTTAAGGTGCAATAGTGCCCAAGGTGTAGGTGTGTTCTCAAAGCCGAGGTGGTTGGCTCTGGGAACAGCGATCATGGCTGTACTAACAGTCTCAGGGCACAGTGGACTGGCAATCTGTTTGATGACTGGCAAGTTGCCACTGAGCATTTTATCTTTACTGCTCCGTAAATCACCTTGTTTTTCTATACAGTGATTTTTTAATATTGTCTTTGCGGTATTGCTCATTCTACACGTCAGCTGCAAAGGTACCTCTGCAAATGCTGTGTGTTCTGAGGCATCTGAAGACCTCCTAGAAAAAAGTGAGGGTTAAGCAAGGAGAAATCAGGAGGCAGTGCTCTTACTTAGCACAAAAAGCAACAAAATACAAGTCAGAGACAATTTCTAGTCTTTGACACAATTCCTGAGCGAAGTGATGCCTAAAACTCCTCAGATGTCCCATGGGAACTGTGGGGTGCCAGGTCCTTCCTCGGTGGTTGACACGTTTGGCACTGCAACTCAGCCTCCTGCTTCCTCCCTGGGCACTTCCAGCAGATTCCTGGGAAGCTGGGATCTGCTAGGATCAGGTCTGTGAAAAGGGATTTATGGACAGTGATGAAGTGCACTGCGGTCTTTTTCAAGTAGCACTGACAGGAAATACATTTGTATTTCCAAATGGAGAAACTTACTGCCAAAGCAGGAATGCAGGTGGAACGTGTTTGAGTCATGTTAACACTTCTGTGCATTTCCTACAACAAAACTCTATTATTTCCTGACAGGGAATTCCGCATAATAATAACAATTATAATAGAAAATATCAACAAGCTTGCACTCATGTCGAGCTTGAATTTTCAGGAAATGCAGGGATAAAACTTAAGTCTGGAAGTTTCCATCCGTCTCCCCCGTTGCACGCTGCTCCCTTCCCTTCCCGTTTGGAAACGCTGCCTTTTCCCGGGGAGCGCCGGGCTCTGCGGGAAGCGGCCGCTGCCCCCGATCCCGCCGGCAGCAAAGGAAGGGGGAACAACCGCAAAGCCCCGAAACCTGCGGGAATAACTCCCGTCCTTAAATCCTCCCATCGCCTCCTCTGCATAGGGATATATATTTACAGATAAATATATATATATATACACATAAATATTTGTAAAACCAGCAGTGGATAAATGCAGCTACTAAATAACCACCCTTTAAAAAAAAAAAAAAAAAAAAGAAAGAAAGAAATGAAAAACACCCCACACAAGCCATAATGATGATGATGATGATGACGGGAGGGGGGGAAATAAATAAATAAATAAGAGCGAGCGGGAGTCGGCGAGGGAGAGGGAGGCAGGTTCAATTATCTAAACAAAGAAATCATGGCGGAGTGTTTACATTTGGCAGCCCAAAGCCTGCTGGATTACGGAGCCCCCCCCAAACCCCAGCGGCCCCCCCGGCCCCCCGCAGTCGGTGCTCGCCGGAGCCCGCCCGCCGACACCTCTCCGCGGCCCGGGTAAGTGCGGGGCGAGCGGCGGCCGGACCGGGCGGGCGCCGGGGCGGGGGCGAGCGGCTGCCCCCGCCCGGAGCGTGTCTGTGTGCGTGTCTGTGTGTCGGTGTCGCGGGGGGGGCACACGGGCTGCGCTCGCCGCCTCTCCCCGTCCCCGCCGCTGCGGCTGTCGCTGTCCCCGTGCCCGTCCCCGCCCCGGGGTCACGGCGCCCGGCGCTGACTGGCGGCTCCGCCCCCGCGGCCGCCCCCCGCCCGCCGCCGGCCGCGGGGAGCTGCCCGCACGGGCCGGGGGCTCCGCTCCCGCCGAGACGGAGGCCCCGCCACGGGCAGAGCGGGGGGAGAAGGGTGGCGGGGCGGCTCGATGCGGCTCCTGCGCCCGGTGTCCGAGAGCCGCAGCGCACAGCGAGCGTGGGCACCGGCGGAGGCGGTCGGGAGCTGGCAGAGCGCAGAACCCCTCTCCCCAAAACACCTGCCAAATACCCTTGGCCCAAACGCCCACTCCCTCAAATGCTTTTGCTCTGCAAACGCTCTTATCCCTTTTGCCCTCCTAGCGCCTTCAGCGTCCACCGCCCTCACCTTCAGTGGTCCTTGCCCTTGCTCCCAAACATCCTTGCCCCCAGTGCTTTTGTTTAGTTTCCCTCCCTCCCAAACGCCCTTGTTTGCAAACAGCTTCACCTCCAAACAGCACCAACTCCGATCTTCCTTGCGCTAAACCATCCACGCTCCTAAATCTTTTTCTCTCCAAATCCTCTTGCCCCCAGTCTCCCTCAATCAAACCCTTAAGGGGTTTAGCTGCTCTTGATGTTGCTCCAAACCGTGTCATGTGTGTTCCCCCCTTACCTCACCCCAAACCTCCCCAGAAACAGCCAGAAAGAAGGCTGGGTCCCTCCCCCTGCCAACAGCAGCCCCCAGATGCTGATCTGACACTGCCCCCCCTCCACAGGGCACCGCTGTGAAATGTGGAAATGACCCTTTCAAGCAGACTGCAAGTGTTGCTCCCTCGAGTCCATCAAAAAGTCCCCCGGCCCCAGACACATCTCGGTGCTGAAAAGCTGTAAAACTAATGTGGCACCTCTGCCCTGCCGGAGCTGGCTAAGGGGCAGCGGCCTCCCCCTGGCTGTGTGACCCGAACACAGGGGCTGTGTGTCCGGCTGGACCACGCTCATCCCCGTATCCCAGTGTCTGGGAGGTGGCACCGTGCGTGTGTCGCTTCCAGGGCTTTGCAGGCTGTTTTGTTCTGGCAGCAGAAGGGCCAGCGAAACGACTCCTGAGGTAGTGGGACGTAGGGGCTGGGGGAGGCAGCTGGCTGGTTCCAGGCTTTTCCTGTCACAGTGCTGAACCTAGGAATATTTCTGCGGCTGTGCTCCCACATGTCCCAAATTCCGAGTGCAGTGAGCTATGTGAGATAGAGAGAGGGAGCAAAGATACATCTTTCTTTATTAACTCTTTGAACTGCTTGACTTAAAGAGTTCACGGAGGTCAAATTCGTGAATGAAAGAAAAATATCGTAGAGTTATGAGGCGCCGTAAGCAAAAAAGGGTGTGGGACTGGGACTTTGAGACATCTCCACTTTCATGTTTGTCCCTGGCAGTGGGTTTTACAGCTGTGTGCTGTGTGATGGTGAGAAACCTGTGTTCATATCCACGTGGTGGTGGCGCACTGAAACAGTGAGGGACACAGAAATGTCGAGGTGCCTGTGGGTACCGTGGCTGGATGTGCTTGTCCAGGGACTGGGGGGTCAGTTCTGGGTGTGTGGGTCCCTTTGCTGGCTCGGGGGGGCACAGGGCACTCAGGGAGGGGCAGTGGCCCAAACAAGGTCTGTGGCTGGCTGCAAACCCTCCATGTCTGTCTTGCATTCCCAGGGGTTGTGGTGCAAGCTGCATGACAAGGGTACAAAGCACAGCTTAGCACCAAGTGTGACACCATACAAAATTGTGGCTCTGGAGACATCAGCAAAGAAAGTTATGTTTTCATTGCTCAGGAGGTCATTCCTCAAAATCTCTTGTTTCCTTTCCTCTGGTTATTCCCTCCTCTCTGCAGCTCCATGCCCTCCATCTGCAGTTCGGCCAGGCATTTCTGCCTTTGTACGTTCTGTGGATAAAAGGCCTGGTGAGAAAATTCCACACACACTTCGATCTTTTGCCACTTTACTTCCTTGAGTCTCTGAAGGTCTGAGGCTGTTTTCTCAAGGAAAGCTCTTAATTTAAGTAGCCTGTTAACTGTTAATTGCTGTTCAGTTCTGGCTATTTGCTTGAGTATCATGTCAAACCCGCTGTTCTGGTCTGGAGGCTACACTGGTGATCTGCTCTGATCTCTAAACTGCTGTTGCTTTCTGCTGTGCTATTGAAGACCGAGGTAATATTTCTTTTCTTAATGCAAACCGACATTTCCTTGGATTTAAGGATTTTGTTGAGCAAGGTGCCCCACTTGAAACTGCTTATACAAAAATCTCCATTTTATGGCTGGTAAAAAAAAAAAATCTCTGAGACTTAGTAATCAGAGACTTTTGTTGTTTCTTGTTCTCCAATATGGATATGTTTAGAGGCGAAAAACATTTAAAGCTGGTAAAAACACTGAGGAGTTGATGGGTGGGTGGTTAACAGAGTTCGACAGGAACTCCTGCTTATCAAACTGCAAACATCAGTGTGTTCAGTGCGAGCAGAGCTCGAACTTCTAATGTGTTTCCAGGCTGACTGGAAGTTTGGAGA
Organism: Myiotriccus ornatus; assembly: GCA_036023395.1. Taxonomy (NCBI): domain Eukaryota; kingdom Metazoa; phylum Chordata; class Aves; order Passeriformes; family Tyrannidae; genus Myiotriccus; species Myiotriccus ornatus. The sequence continues at coordinate 3,242,709 of JAYRBT010000114.1, read as the reverse complement.
AGGGCACGTTGTCTCCAGGGCTGTGTCAGGATCTGTGCAGTTAATGCAACAGTGGCAGTGCCGGAGAAATTCCATCCCTAAACCAATTTCGTTCATTTGCTATATTTAGTCAAATCAGGCTGTGTTTTCTGGCAGCTGTAAAATCAGTGCCATGTTTAGTCCCCCAGCACTGCTAAAACAATGCTGGGGAATGGCTCTCATCGTGTCTCGGGCTGCAGAGAGCGTTACCGGGGCCGTGCTCTCTCGGTGAGTGTTTGTGGGTTTGTGATTAATGAGAGTTCAGTCGGGTATTGAGAGAAGAAGAGACCTCTCAAATGATGCTGAATCTGTTTCCCCAGTCTGTAATAGAATGCAACTCTGGGGCTGGGGCTGGACAGTAAGATATTCTGACATGAATATATATTTCGGAGCTCTGCACAAAATGAGGATTTCATGCATAGGCAACACAGTGTGACAAGTCATATCCTGTGTGACCTTGTGCTTACAGTATAAAGTTGTGTAATAATATATTCTGCTAAATTAATACACAAAATAAATAGAACATACCTCATTTTTATGCTAATAATGATATTTTTCAATTCTAAGCACCTTTTATGCTAAGACCTCAAAGTAAATTACAGGCAGGAATAAACCAAGCTTCACAACACCATTGTGAATTTTTTTATTATCATTCAGAGACTAGTTGGAAGGTATCGTTATTAATTATTGTTATTTAATTTTCTGTTAATTATTATCTAATTTGCTTACTGTCTGATACTGTTCTCTCTCCTAATATGTTAGCAATAAAATATGATCTTATGAAAATGGAAAAAAAGGAATTAATTTCAGTCACAGGAATGGACAGATCTGTTAAGGCTAAGGGGGAAAATAATACTGCCTTTATTTCTGAAGGAATTAGCAGAGATTTCACCAGTAGGATGTATTATATGTGGCTGGAACATACAGTAAATTTGGGAACACTGTGATGTGGGGTTCATCCCATGATGTAACTGTAGGTGAAAGGCTGATGAGGCTGAGGGAACAAAAAGAAACCGCAAGTGTTTTGTTTAATTCGAATCACAAAGGGGAGAATTTGTTTCATTCAGATCACACAGGACAGGATTTCCAAAAGGACTGATTACTGGCATAGTTCTGCTGCCAGTAACAGTGGGGAAAATGCAGTTTACTTCAGTGAGAGCAGATTTAGGCCACTGACAAGGGCTTTTGCAATCCTGTCCTTTGTGTTTGTCAAGTGGGAGTTCAATCCTGTGTTCCTGATACTCAAGAACGTGTCCCTTATAAACTTCAGCACAGGATTTGATTCTGTCATACCCCTGTGTGTGCAGATAGAGTAACATTTCCAGGATGAGAATCCAGCTCTCAGTGTTCTTCAGCAGCTTTTCCTCCATGGATGGCACTGAGGTGGCATGGGCAGGCAATTAGTGCAGAATTTGCTCCAACTTATTAATGCATATTTACAACCCTAATTCCAGTTTAACAGAATGTTTTGTGGTGGAACATTTACAGCAAGAGCATGTGGAAAAATTATCACTGCATGTATTAAGCAGGAAAAAAGCATCCCTGTACTGCTGTGTAGGAGCAAGTGACAAAACAGGACACATTACAAGGAACTATCTTTTTCATTAAATCTGCACAAAAAGAGGATTTAATGCATGGGCAGCACAGTCAGTCCCAGCGGTTTAGTGCCCATAATCCCGCCTTGAAAATGGCTTCACAACAATAATTGCTGTTCCAAAATGGACACTGCTTCCAGTTTTGGTGTGTCTACTTCACATGTAACTAATTGCAGACACTGAAGGCAAGGTCTTATTTTACCACCACCTCGTTCCAGAAACATTCCTGTAGGATTTCCAGTCTCCAAGTGCCAACTCTCCACTCGGCCTTGTTTTGCCACAGTATCGTGGCACCCCCCTGGCTTTGCCCCACTGCCGCTATCCCCGGACATTAAGGTACTGTGACACGAATATATATTTGTGAGCTTTGCACAAAACGAGCGTTTCACGCACAAGCAGCACAGTGTGACGAGTGGTATCCGGCGTGACCTTGCAAATGGAGGCTGAGCTCCAGAACAAACAGCTCAAAAGAGCAAGGAGTGGAGCAGATTCCCGCGTTCTGGAAGGAAATCCCATCTCTGGTTCCAAGCCTGCAGAGAGCAGCAATGCACATCTGCCCAAAAGTCCCTAAAACGTACCTGCTTTACACGGGGGGTGAAGTTCCATGGCCTAGAGAGGAGAGATCTCCAGTGGCTGTTAGAAAGGCAGGGTTATTGTCACATAAAATCCATGATGGTGGAACTCATCCCAGAGAGCTGAAGATCCCCTTCCTGGCTGCAGATTTCAAAGCTGCTGCATTCCGGGTGTGGAGTGTCGGTCCTCATTGCAACAGGGCCTGTACTGATCACTTGTTTAGGCTGTCAATCCTCTCTCTTCTTTCCTTGCCTGCTTTTTTCTCTTGCTAAATGAACGATAGATTGGGATTAAACATTTTTTTTCTGCTTTTCAGAAATAAACTGTGACCTTTTTAAAGTTGAAAATAACATCTATGTTCCTGATACACGTATGGAGATGAGAAAGTGTCTTCCCACTCCTTTCTTTCTCACATTTTAGAACAACCTGGTACAATCTGACCCCTTATCAGAGCTGTCCTCAAGCATGGGCAGCCAGACCCCTGGGGAGGGGGCAGGACATGCTTGTTGAGGAGAACTGATACGAAATAGGATCCTTATTTAGAGTGTATCAAAGATACATATTATTCAGCATATTTTTCAGTTCTTTGTTGTTTAAAATTTCAGTGGGTTTCATTGGCTTTTCAGGTATAAAACTGACTCTGCACTTGTGGTTTACTGTCCACTGACTTGTGGTTTGTTCTGGAGTGTAAAGCCCTGTAGAAACCAGACAAGAAATGTTGTCAGGAGTCCATCTTCCTTTCTCAAGGGCAGGGCAGCTGTGCCACTGGGGAAAGTTTGTTCACTCCACTCTTAGAAACCTTCTGCCACAAAGATTTTTCAGTCTGTCTGGGCACCCCAGTGACCTAAATCTCCCTTGACATATTGAGTTTTATTACCACTTGTTCTGTCTAAATTGGCCGTAAAGAGGAGTCTGTTCACTCCTCTCTGTCTTTTCATGTATCCCAGGAACGTCCCTGTGTCCCTGCCAGTTATCCCCTCTTCAGACTAAGCAATCCAGGTTCTTTGCTTGTTCCTCAGAGATCCGGTTCCAGATTCCCCCTGCTTAGTCCAGGCCCATCCTGAAGGGCTGAGCTGACAGCTGGACTCCAGCAATGCCCTATATCTCTCACCAGGATGGAAATTGTTGGGCATTTGTCAGCATTCTTGTTTAAACATCATCCCAATGTGCTGCTTTCTATTTGGGTTCAATTCTTAGGGCTTTATTATTACATGAGGCTCGTAGACTATGGGGAAATAGCATTAGTAAAAATGAATAATAAATATATCTTAATATGGCAATGTACCTGATCTGTAAAATATCTTTTCTTTTATGAGTTTTATCTTTCTTCTCTCCCCTTTTCTGGCTGAGGAGGTAATTTTAGGTAAATGACAATTGCACTCCTATTTCCAATGCAAGGATAGAACTGTTTGTAGAGTAACACAGTCCTGTGCTGCATAACTGTCCTATATATTTACAAGAATAAGTTATTCTGGTTCTGCTTTTTGCTGTGGTCTATTAGGAAAATAGTGCCTAAATGTTAGAATTATTGACAAATAGATGCAGACACAGCAGATCATAAACTCAGTGCATACATTTTGGCCTAAGACCACATTCATTTTGCTTCTAAAAAGCATTCTAGAAAGTATAATATATTTGATAATATTTCTTAAATTGTGAAGTCTTTGAGGTTGGGATATTCATAAATGTTTGCAGAGCACCTAGAATTTGTCTCTGATTGGGGCCTATGGGTAGTTTAGAAACATAAATATTTAATGGTAATGGTAATTACCCTTTTTTCAGGATAAAAATGGCTTTGAAGTTCCATCTTGGATGAGTGAAACCCCCTCAGTAATTTTTTTCCCACCACTTTGAAGAATATTCTCTTGTCACTGGAAGCATTTCTGGAATTCATAGTTCTGTACATTGAAAAATGCCACATTTCATAAACTGCAGAACTGTTTGCTCCAACCTGTCTCCTGCTTAAAATGCCCAGGAACTGGGAAGGAAGTGGCTCGAGGGAGCTGATTCTGGGGATGTTCTACCTCAGTGTTTTACTGAGCTCAAGAACGATGTTTGCAAGGGGTCAGGCCCTCTTCCAGCCCTGTGATTCCCCCAGAACAATGACTGGATTCCTCTTGGATTGAACCAAGAAGGGATTATCTGGGAGCACATCCTGGGGAGTATTTCTCCCATTGGACCAGCCCAGACCAAACGGACAGAATATTGACTATGTGGTATCCACGTAAAAATGGCTGCCATGATGTATTGACAGCAGCACTACAAATAAATAATACATATTTTTAAAATTTCTGTAATTACATGTTTACCCAATAGGCCAGAACAGCTCTGTCCCAAGGAGCTGTTGCAGTCTGAGTAAATAATACATGTTTTAAAGTCCATAATTACATATTTAAGCGATAGACTATCGAGGAAATAATGCACATTTTAAAAAGTCCATAATTACATATTTACATGATAGTCTGTAAATTCTGTAATTACTTATTTACACAATAGACCATAGCAGCTGTTACTGTCTATTATGGTAACTCTCATAGAATTATATTATGGATTTTTTTTATAACTTAAAAAATAAGTATATTTAACCAGAAAATGGTATTGTTAGTCTTAAAAAAACCCTCCACAAACCTCTAAAATAAGAAAATATGCACAAAGGTAAAGATGTAGAGTGATGTAGAGATAGGGAAGTTCTTATCCCTTCAGTGATAAATGTCTTTTGTTAGCATGAGGAGCTTAGGATTTTTCATTAATTTCAGAACGCCTTTACTTAGGTAGCAGAAATATAAATATGCAGCATTATATGATTAGACTTCCCTTATTGCCATGTAGACATTCAATTTGGATAAGCATTTGGGATTCTTAAAATTCCTTCGTTCCTGTTCTGCCCTTATTAAAATCAGTGATAAAACTCCCATCAACCCTGGTTTCAGAAATCATTTATATTGAGGACAGCACTTAAACATGTACTTGAAATCAATGGCACTTAAGCATCTTTTAAAAATAAGCACATACTTAAGGACTCTCATGAATCCTGATGGACCGAAACATGTGATTAAATGCTTTCCTGGACTGGGATACCGACTTCCAGGAAGGCGGAGCTGGAACCTCCTGCACACGTGGCTTATTGATGGGCCACAGGGTTGTTTTTTTTTTGTGGTTCATGATGTGGCTCCTCCCTGAGGAAAAGCATTTTGAGTGTGTTTAACTCCAGACATGCGTGTGAGAAATGGTGCCGTGGCAAATGTGCTGCTGCTCCTTTGTTCTTTGGAGAGATCCAGGAATTGAGAATTCATCCAGTGTTTTCCATTGCTCAGCTGCTGAATTTATTCCTCATGTTAAAGACTGGATCAATACACCTAAATGAGACTTCTGTCCATAATTACTACTAAATAGCAGGGCTAAATCAAGCAAGTCAGAACGTGACATTTAGCTCAGCCGGACCTTACGCATTTAGTGAGGAAACGGAGTATGAGAGTAACCTTTGATCCCCACTGGTAGTTTCATTAAAACATGGGAGTTAAGAGAATTTCAGCTGTCGGGAGCCCCCATTTCAGACTTGCCATAAAGGTGATGAAATATGCAGGTATGTTTTAACAGGGGCTCGAGGTCCAGGTGTTCAGCTGCTGATCACATAGTTTGACTGAAAGCATCAGGTAAAAGGGCCAAAGGTTTTGTCTTTGCTTGGCAACCAACAGCATGAAATTCGGTCAGGAAATATCTAGTCAGAAATAAAGAAGGCTTTTTGTCAAGTGGAATATGCAGAGAATGACTCACACTTGAGGAAAGAAAAGCCTCAACAAGATACACTTCTGCTGTTTTTTGCTGTGTATCTCCCCAGATGCTGTTGCTGACACCACTGCACACGTTTGGCTCTTTGGTGAAGTGACCTTCACCTTCAGAGGCCAAAGGGAAAGTCAGAATCAATCCTTTGTTAAAATTACAAAGCTGTTGGAAGAAATTATTAAACAGCAGGAGCCTAATTCTTCTATCTTCCATGGTGCTTTTTACCTGTATGAAACAGAGAAATCACATTGTCTGACTGGTCAGTCTCTGAAACCCTGAGATGAAAACAATGGATGTGGGATTAGAGAACCAAACAGGAGAGTGGTAGTTTCAGGTTATGGAGGAACCATACTTAAATGGTTTAAATTTAAAAGCATCTCCAGTTTTGCACTCTCCCTGACAAATTCTTGCATTTGAGAAGTACAAATCAGAGGAGCTGTGTGTCCTGTTGGACAGCCCCGTGGCACTCAGTGGGAATAAGCAATCCTCCTCATGGAAGTGCTCTCCCTGAGAAACCGTCAGGGTCAGATGCCGTGTCATTTGTCTGCTCTGTTTTCCATTAAAACAGACGCACATCACCATGCACTGGTTTTGTAAGACTTCCAGCTTTACACTTGAGCTCACACACAGTTGACATCTCTCACATGTGCACCCTGTGCCTGGCACTTACTCAGACTCTGGGAAGGTTTTGTCCATCTGTGGCTTTTCACCAGGGGGATGTTGAGAGTCTTCCCTCTCCACCCTTTCTGATTTGCATCCATCCTGGTATCCATCCACCCACGTTATGTGGCCTGTTACTGCAAGGGAAAGATTTTGTGTTCATGTAAGTGTGGCAGTTGTCTAATAATTCTGACCTCAGGCTGGATACCTCCAGAAGTGCACAGTGTAAATTTACACAACTCAACAAGATGTGTTGCACAATATAAGCTTTATAGAGGCAAAGCTTTATTATAATATGCTTTTTGGGCACAAACCAGCTCACTTTATTGTGAAAAATCCCACTGGGGAGCCAGCACAGGGAATATTACATGGAGAAGGCAGGCAGATTCCAGCACATTATATTTGCCAATAAGTAGGACTTTGCACTTGTAATTTTGTTAATTGTCAGAAGTAATTTAAATTCATCAATTATCAATGAGTAATTCTATCAGAAGTGTCTCTAGGAAAAGTTAAAATCCCAGTTGGATTGACACAACACTTTCTCCTTCAGAGATACATAAATTTAGTTCAGAGTAATTTGTCTCACATGGTATTTTGGAATGTTCTTGAAAAATTAGATTTGAGGTTGAAGTGAGACTTTATTTCTGTCTTGAAGTGTGTGATGGGAGAGGATGTGTCCTTTTGAGAGACAGAGCCAGACTTTATTGGGAAGCGCTCAGTGAAGGGGAGAGGCAACGGGCAGAGCTGCAGCGGGGGAGTTCTGATTGGGGTTTAGGAAGAGTTTATCCTGGGGGATTGGTCAGTGCTGGAACAGGCTGCCCAGGCAGACTCAAATCTCCAACCTTAACACTTTTTTGCCCTGGATTCCTGACTCTTTTGTGGGTTGCTGAAGGACAGGTTATAGCTGTGGTCCGTCACTCACCATCCTGCCCTTGTTCTGCAGAGCTTTCAGATTAAAATGTGATGTTCTTTATAAAAATAAACTGTTGTATTACTGGTTTGTGGTGGTCCTCAGCTGTGATAGAAGAGCAAGTGATGACATCACTTGGCAGCTATGGTGACAAATATATATTTGTCAGAAATAGTTATTCACTGTATATGCACTTGTTAGTTTTATTGCCTTTTTTATTATAATGGAACTTGAGGCCTTCCCAGCAGTGTTAACTACAGTAAGAGGTGGCATTATGGGATGTCATCTATTGCCTCTTGGACTGATAAGCATTCCTGAGACAAAACACTGTGAAAACAAACAGGATCCTCTATCCTGGCTATATTACGGTGAAGAGTCAAATTACAGCTTACTATTACTTGGGATTTGCCAGCAACTGGATGACTCTTCACAGGTAGAGAACGCTTCCTTTCCTACCTTTTCCATAGTTTTCTGGCTGTTCTCCCAGGTCTTTATCCCAGCAGTATGTTTTTTCCATACAGGCCAATGTGATATTCCCGGGGAACGCTGCAGGAAACAAATGGCCAGCCTTTAAATGCTCTTTTTTTTTTCTTGGTCCTTATAATTTATTAAATTTAAGAATCTGTGAATATAATATGGAAGTGGCTGGGCCTCTGGAAGAGGGAGACACATTCTGCAGCACAGTCGGGCAAGAAGGGCTGTTTTACAGGTGGATAAACTGGGACTCCGAGAAACCAAAGGACTTCCCTGAGGGGCCCTGGGAGGAAGGTAAAGTAACTAGCACAAAACCGAGGGATTGCACCTATTTTCCCCTGTGTATTAGGCCAAAAAAAACGGGGCAGACTGGTAAAGATAGTTATTTTCCTTCTGCTTTAAATGTGTTGCGAGCGCTGACCGAGAGGAATTTCCGTGGCCATCAAAGCAGGGGAAGTTGGAGCGCGGCTCTAACAAGTGGAGCCGTGCGGGAGGTGTTCCAGGCGCTCGGGCTGTTAATGGCCTGCAAAGCTGCCCCGCCGCCCCTTCCTGACCTGCCAGGCCTCCCTAGTTCAAAGAGGAGAAAGGGGAATTGGGCTCTAGTTAGCGGGTTCCGCTCGATTCTTTGTTTTAAAGGATGCTGGAAAAATGCCGAGCAGAGGGCTGAGGTGAGGGCTTAATGTGACGGTCCTGTGAGGCAAAATGACCAGGGCTAAGAACTTCCCAGAGCAGCAGAATAGCTGCGGTTCTGCCCCGGTGAGTCCCACAGACATTTAAACACTCAATTAAAATGATACGTATAAGAAAGACCAGGAAAAAAAGTCAGCAAATTTTTGGCCACAGCAAGTTCTATTTACGTGTAACAAACGACTTTTTTTTTCCCTTGAATCTTCTTCTGTTTCTACTGCTTTAGTTCAAAGGGTGTGTGTTTTTGAAATCCAGTGAATAACTCCATGAAAACATAATACCTAAATATGTCTGGGTGTGGTCTTGATAATTTTTATGGTTATGCATCTAAAATAATCCTATCAATACAAATACAGGTGCCTTTGGTGGTGGTGGCCCTGCACATTAAGTACTAGTTGTTCAGGTTTTTGGGAAATGCCTGAAATTCAGAAAGTCACACTTTTAGAAATTAGGTCCTCAGATAACTGAAGTAATGATTTCCCCCCAAATTTTTAAATCCTGTTTTTGAATGCCTGATGTTTACACTCACTGAAAGAAATGCTTCAGCTGTTGTTCCACAGATCCATTGTTTAAATGAAAAATGAAGCAAGAATTCTTGTTCTCAGAGATGCAGAATTTATGTAAGTAACAGGCCACTAATGTCATTAAGGGCTGGTGCATCTGGTACCTGATATATTATTAATACACTGAGCAATTCTGAGCAAAAGATAAGAAAATGAGTCACTTGGTATAAGACCAATTAATATTCCCAAGCCTGTGTTTTCACAATTCACTGTCTTTACACAATCACAGTGTACTTTTAATGAGCTCTGGCACATTTTCTACACACCCAAACCAGCTTTGTGCAACTGTAGCCAATATCAAAAAGATGCACGTGATTAGTGACTGGCTTGGGGCTGAAAATTTGGCATATCCACATCCTCAGCTATCACATAATTCCACAAATACATTTATATTCAGTCAATGGTATTAACGCTGTAGCTTTTGTGATAGTTGCTGTAATATTTCTGAATGCTATTATAATAACTTCTCTATCACCTGCACCTTTTAATGATTCATAAATTCCTTGATTTCTATGAACAGCAAACTATAATAGCACTATAATCAGGACAGCATGCTAAGGTATAGCAGAAACCTCTGCTGCCTGACTACCTCCAGCTTTCCTTCATTGCCTGACTAAATTGTTCAAAATGAGGTTTCCACTACAATTTGAAACAAGGAACTCCTGAGTTCAACACGAGCACCACCAAAGGAGCCCATGCTGAAAATTAAAAAGCAAAATAGACAATAACATGTAACAGATTTCAAATAGAGGAAATGCAGGAGCATTCACTGTGTAACAGGCATATTATTAGCTGTACCATAATTTCGCTTTTTTTCCTTTTCCCCTCATTTGGTCCTTTTAACTAACTAATTCTCCTGTCCCCCACCTGCTCCTCACATAAACTGCACACGTGTTTTGCCACAATGATACTTCCCACTATCTTCTTCTGGCATTCTCTAATGTTTCATTTAGAAACACAAAGGGACTCCCTCGGATCAGGTTGTGTGATAAATGCTGGGGTTTGGGCACTCCTGTTTGTTTTTCACCTACCAGGACTAAATCAGTGCCTAAAAACCGCAGTGAGTGAACCACCACAAGCATGACAGAAATCACAGATGTGATAATCAGAGGTCTCTGTGGGTTTTTTTTTACTGTGGTTTGTTTTTTCCCCCTAAGCTTTTTGGTCACCGTTTCACTCTGAGAATTGGGCACTGGATGCAAAAAACTTTTTCTAGAAACTGGTGATGTAGTTTGATTTCATTCCATCTCAGTACTGATTCAAAACTTTGACTGTCAGCTGGCCATACCATGTGTTGTGTGACCAGTTTGCTTGGAAGATGTTCATCATGAAAGATGTTCATCATCATCACTGGGTTTCATATAAATGTTAGTATTTCATTTCGTCTGGCTGGACAGACATGAAGAAAAGTCTCCTCGCTTCCAAAGGACAGGTATGAGATCCCTTAATTTCATCCAGAAGCTGGTGCTGCACTGGTTCATATTGAGATGGATATAAAACCAAAGCTGCCAATGTGCCCCTCTCACAAGTCATAACAAAGAAACCTTCATTGCTCAGAGTTCATTCTGGACAGAGGGATTTTCCCTGTGCTCAGTGCTGGCCTAACTCTGATGTGCTGAAGTCAGAGGGAGTTCTCCTGTGAACAGAATTAGGCCAACTGAGTACTTTTGAACAGCACACTCTTCATTTTTTTTTTAGTTTAATTTTTTTTTTTTTTTAATTTTGCATTTGTAATTTTTGCTTGTCTAAAGGAATTCATGGCAAACCTCTTGAAGCATTAACAACCAAACAGGTATGAACTCCATCTTCCTTCTGCTACTTCAAAGTAATACTGGTAATAGCGGTGAATGACATCCTGCCTTGAGGCTGAGGGCAGCTGTGGCTGATTAGGAAGGAATGTATAAAGTAGACAGTAGAAACACCAAAATGGAGATAAAGGGGAAAACACATCTTCTCATTGGTATATATTTATGTGTCAAGGCTTGGAGTCAGCTAATTTGATTTTTACTTGGAGAGATTATTTTCTAGATGGGCAGTAACTATATCTAGATTAGACATGTGGTTTTTACTGCCCTGTTTTGTTCTGAAGATGTTACCTGCCAACCTGCTCTGTAAAAGGGACTCACTCCTATGGCTGGGGAAATTAAGAAATCATTTTCCATTTTAACTGTCAGCCTCCCATTTCTGTAGCAATGACTTCACCATTCCGCTGGATGTAACTAGTATGTTGATAATCAGTTAAGTTCCTTTTAAAACCAGCCACTCTGCTGGAAAACCTGAAGTTAAAAAATGTGCCTGATTTTAAAGAGTATTCTGTTGCAAGCAGTTTGTGATTTGTATAAATCAACATGTATTATTTAAAACAAAAATCTAATTCCTTCTCTGATGCACTGGAATGTTCAAGTACATCAAAGAATTGTGGCCAAAGTGAGAAAGTTGAGGCTTGTATCAGTGGTGCCATCGGTTGTGCTGGATTGGGGGGGTGTTATCCATTACTGCTGTGTTCTAAAATCGGGTGAACTTTGAGCACAATTTGCAGATGATCCTCTGCTCTCTGGGGTGGTCAAGATTTTAAAAGTCTGGAGAGGGATTTTACAAGCGTCTGCCAAAGCTGAGTAAATTAACAGGCATATGAGAGATGCAGTTCTTGGAAATGTGTATTAACAAGCTTGTTTGTTTGTTTGTTTGTTTTTTTAGATAGTGAAAAATCTGAAATGAATGATGTCCATCAGTGTGAGAGACCTGGACTTACTGCCTTTCTTTGCTTGTTATTTGCTGTTAGTTTTATTAACATAAATTTGTCTGCACTCAATTAATCTCCTCTTCCACTCTGGCAGGTTTTCAGTCTTTCTGAGTGTACTGCAGGCATTCTGAATTTTACCCCATTTCTGTTCTTTGACAAGTTTTTCTCTTTGTAACACATCCTGTCATCTTACTGACAGTTCCCTCCCTTCCTGACCTTTAGATTAGTCTTCTCTGTATTAATGTATCAGGAGCTTTTCTAAAGAGTCTGGAATATATGCTCGTACCTTCAGTTGGGATCGATAACTTGTAATTCTTCTTTTAAAAGTTCTGAGGGCAAATTTAGGCCTGATATGCCTTTGGTGAGCTGTGCCAGCAGTTGCTCTTGCAGCTACACAAACTCTGAATCACATTGTTTGCTGCAATGGTGCTGTTTCAGAGCGAGACACGGCTGTGCAGTCAGGGCTTTGCGTTCTTCTGGACAGTGGTTGGCACTAACCTCTCCTCAGCCCAGCTCATATTCCCAACAGCTTTTAAATATATCTGCTAATGATTCCTCTATCTCCTCTGACATATCTCTCTGAGCTCGGAATTAATTCTGTCTATTCCTGGAGTTATGTCAACCTTCAGACTTTCTAATTTCTTGATGAGCTGTTCTGGCATGTTACTGATTTTCTTTGGTGTTTACTCTTCCTCCCCCAGGAAATTTATGTCTGATCCTGTCATCAGTCCCAACCTTGTTTTATGTACAATAAAATAGAGAGTTCATTTCTGAGCAGTCTCTCCTTCCTGTTAGTAAACTGCCATTTGCCATTTCATAGGTGTGCTGCTGTTTCCCTCAGTGACCTTATGCTCTTGACATGCTCGAAAAGAAATCTTTATTTACAGTTTCCTCACCTTACATGAACTTTCCCTTTCATTTTCCCCCTTTGCTTTCCTTATCAGCGTGTGAGTCTTTTAACTTCATGCTATAATCTTTCTAGTTGTCTTGCCTAACTACATTTTTGTGCCTTAAATATGCCCTCTTCATGAATTAATTTTCTTGCATTTTCCTCCCCATTCTCAATATACATTTTAACACCCAATGTTCTGATGCCAGACAGCACATCCAACCTTCGGGCATGTAATAATTGACTTTCTGTACCTTCCATTTCCTTCCCTGTCCTTGTTCCCCAGTGCTGTTTTCCATTCACTCTCACCCGCTGTTCCAGTAATTCTTTTTGCTGAATTCACAGGTTTGATTTTTGTGTGGCTGTATTTTTGCCACATTGTCATCTTAATTAAAACTGTAACTAGATTGTAACCACTTCTGAATTGATTCCAATTCTGTCCTCCATACTCAAATCCTGGGTGAAGCAGAATTCCTGCTCTCGTCCTTTTATGTATCGTTTAAAGATACAATCCCGTTTGTAAAACACATTTTAAAGTGTGCTTGGAAAAAAAACAAACAAACATAAAAAGGCTGTTTGAGGGGCAGAATTCGAACCTGTGTTAATCCTGGCTTTGCCCACGGAGAGGGCACAGCTCGGGAGGTGCAGCCACTCCCAGCCCACAGATATTCCCTGCTTTGTCCTGGCAATGCTGTGCTGCAGGATGGGACCCTCCAGGCACTTGGGATGGGCACTGGAGTTTTCAGGACACCTCTGGTGGTCAGAGGAGGGGTGACAGAGGCGAGGACTGTGACAGAGATGTCCCTTTGGCAGCACAGGGCATCCTTACGGCACCCAGGGCTGCTTTCAGCTGGCAGAGCTGCCAAACAGGGCTGTGTGGACTGCACAGACACCTGAAGTTGTGTTTTAACAATAGGTCCCCAGCCTTGCTGACAGAAAAAGTAATTTATTTTGCAGTCTCTTCACATATAATAACACAATCACATACAGTAGATGCTGTCCTTCTGCACTTCGCTATACAGTGTTAATGACTGGCACTTAAATACTTTACAAATTGAATTGCACTTGTATGAGGAGCTGGATTGATAAAATAAATTACTATATCTTATAGGTGAAGGTTTTGGTTCTGCAATTGTAGCTCTTACAAATTACCTAACCCTATTTTTATATTGCATTTCACACGGCTGTATTTTACAACTACTCTAATAAAAAATTCTATACAAAAATTGTTTGATATTAATAGTAATCATTAACAACTGGATAGATTCTGGTTAAGTATATTTGCAATACATTTAATCTTATTAAACTCAGCTCTGAGTTGTTTCTTCTGAATATTATGGCTCTTTATGAAGCCAGCACTATAAAGAAGAGATTTCAACCATTTTCGGCCAAGAATTAGGTTTAGCTTAATGGATCAATTCTTTTCTTATTAAACTGAGTCTGACCAATGCCAAGTAATACATTCAGCATTGATCTTTGTCTCACCCTGCTGTAGCTTGTGTTCTCTTTATGTACATGAAAAATAAGGTGCCAAGAATGAAAACAATGCCTGTATAATACAAATATAGAATTTTTCAGACTCCCATTCTGCTTATCCTTTCACTTTGTTATTAATGTCTTGTTCAATGCTTTTCTGAAATGTTGTTTTTTAAAGAACTTTGCTTTCCATAAGGAATATTTTTCTTTTCTGTAATTAACAAAAAGCAAGGTGGATAATAATTTAAAAAGATCCACATAACGCTGATAGAAGTGAAAGCCCTGGTAAGGATGTCTCATCCCTACCTGTATCTGCTCAATTTTTATAAGGATGGGCTTTACACACAAAGTTTAATCTCTAAATGAAGGGAACCTTGTTAACAAGTCATTAGAAGCAGTGGCCTCTTGGCCTGTCTTTCTAAAAATCACTTGATTGAATCTAAAATCTGAAAAGTGCCTGAAATGGAGCCGTGGCAGTTCCGACGGTGACAGAAGTTGAGATGATCTCAGCGTTTCTGCTGCAATTCATTTCTGGGCTCTTTCAACTTCAGAGGGAAACACTTGGTGAAGCCTGAAATTTCAGAGGGGAGTTCTGTGAGAATTTTGTCTTTTTTTTAATTGGTCCCCAACTTGCTCACTGGCTCTGCTGAGATCTCATTCGGGGTCAGTTTGTGCTCATAAACACACCTCGGGTTTTATTTACACCGTGGACCTTTTCCAGGGTCCCAAGTGTGCCCAGGGCCACATTATAAGTGAAAATACAGGCATATTGTGTAAGTAATGTCATGTAAAAGTTAACTATCTTATTTTTCTGTAACCGGAATTGCTGCTGCAGCTTTGTGAATGCAAATAATGGTGAAATAAAATGCTAGAACTCTACCCTCATAATGCCAAATCAGAATTTGCGGATTTCTTCTTGTACTTGTATGTTTTAAATGCTTTTCACAGTTCGAAAATGGGATGTATTTTCAAAATAATCTAGATATTCAACAGTGCTTTATTGCACATGTCCTGTACAAAGTACTGAATATAGAAAGGAAGACATTATTGGGAGGTAAAAGGGCTTTCTGCATTTGTATTTACCATCATGTTTGGTTTTTTAAGGAATTATTCTGAAGATGTTTCTGTGCAGCTGATCACAGTACACTGTATACACGGTTGCCTCTGTTATATCACAGAATATGTCATCAGATACGGGATCCAGAACCTTCTGTGATAAAATTACAGTCTCCCACCTTCGGAATTAAATATGTGCTGCTTTGTGAGCTCCTAGAAAGCAAAATAATCGCAGCACTTGCATAAATCCCGAATTCCATCCTGTAGAGGGCAATGGTACACATGAATGTAATGCAGTGTGGAGCAGAAACACGAGTTGCTGAGACCTGCACATCCTTCCCAGGTCCATAATGTGGCCAGTCCTAAACACGAACTTGTGTGCTTGCTCTTCCACCCTGTCCGGGGGGTCATTTAAAACTTGTTGGGTGGGTTTTTTCCATTTTTTTTTTTCCCTCTTATATCTAAGTATTTCTGGAGTTAATAAATTACAGAAAGTGTTTAAACATTAAGGAGCTGTGACTGAAATACTGAGAGCAGATGAACGAGTATGAGTGGCCAAATTCCAGTGGAATTCAATGGGTTTGTTTAAAAATCCCACTGTTTAAATATTTGAAAGAGTATCAGGCATGTCAGTAGAGGGGCCTTAAGTGGCAGTGGAGAGGGTGGGATGTTTGAAATCAATGACTGTTTTGTGGCTTAGAACAGCCACAGAACCCCCTGGATATTTATTTGTGGCAGGCAGGCATACAGCAGGTTAAACGGAGAGTTAGGGAAGAATTCAGAGCTTTATTAATTTCCTTGTGTCCAGGCTTTACAGCAGGTCTGTGTGAATAAAGTTCTGCGTCTTTCCCTCGCTCTGATTCTCAGCTGCACGTCTGCGGTTTGGGGCTGGGCACGGCGCAGAGGCAGCGTTATTGTCCAAGGCAGCTGATCTCCAGACCGATACTCCTAAAGTATCCAGAAAGGGGCTGTTGATTTGCTTGAGGAAGCTTGCAGGGATGGAACGGAACGGGCTCAGCTGCTTTCTCTCTGAGGAGGAACAATTTCTTTCTCTTCCTGGGAGGGTAAAGCGAGACAGGTCCCGTTTGGACTCATGTGCAGGTGCCACTCCCATTTGTGCATCCCCGTTGAATCAGACACGGGGATGGGAGTGGGAGTGAGGGGGCTGAGGTTTCATCCAGCTCTAACACAGTCTGTTCCTCTGAGCCCCTGTCTGTCGGAGAGCAGAACGACAGCTTTGCCTTTCACTGCAGGTAAACATCTGCTGGAACCTGGGAGGGGACTTCCCTTTTTCAGATGTTTGGAATGAGCTGCTCTTGGCATAGCTGGGGAACCAAAAGATGGCTGCTCCAGGTTCTGGGGGACGTTTGTTTTCCTCAGACTTTTCATATGCCTGCAAAAGTAGCTTAATTTTGGAAAGGCTGCACACTCTGGGATTTCCTGCTGACTTTGCATTTTTCATTCATTTCAGCTCCTTTTTGCTGCAACTTTCTTCATTCCAATTTAAAAGGAGTCCCTGCCCAGTGCTGTTCCCAGCAGTATTTCTTTTGCCCAGAGATCTGTCTCTCCCTGATCCAGACCTTGTCACAAGGATCCATCCATGTTAGTGTACTCCAAAGGCTGGCTGTGCACCCTTCATTTTGTTGTCTCGTAAAATATTTATGGAATTTTGAAAAGTTACATATAGAGCAACAGGAGAGAGAGGACAATTCCACTGCATTCACTGAAATGAAGTTCCAGAACTTCAGCTTGGGAATCTGCAGGTTACTAAAAGCCAGGAGGGAAAGGGACCAGGATAAGTGAGTTAATCAGGAGACCTCAGCACAGGGTGCAGAAGATCCGAAGCTGGCACCTCTCTGGCGTGCTGTGTGTGCTGCCTCCAGGAGAGAATTTCAAAGGTCTCCTGCAAGCCAAGAGCAAACTGCAGCAACTGTGTTTTGCCGTCCCCTCTGCTCGCTCTGGAGTGTGCACATATGTAGCTCAGAAGCAGGAACAGATGATAAACTATTGTTTTGAATAATTAAATCTTGAGGGTGTCTCTGTTGCTGTTCTCTTTAACCTCGTTTGTTTACCTTAGAACATTTTCTTCGAGTTTTCTGGGCATGTCGGTCTGGAGAACAGCACTGTGTTGTTCTGTACTGTGGAAACTTGCAGGAATTGGATGCAAAAATCTGGGACTGGGTGGGATTTGAATGGCTTTGCTTCTAAAACAGAGTTGCTGTTTGCCTTCAAACAAACGTCTGAAGTGAGATTATGGTACAAAATCTTCAAAGCTGTTGGAGGGAGATGCATTTCAAGCGTGCAGCTCCGGAGCCTGAGCACAGGTAAAGCCCAACAGCTGCTCTTTCCTCTGCATTGTTACAGTCTGCTCTTTCCTGCAATGCACAGCTTCAATATTTTCCATTTTGCCTTATGTAAGACACACACTTTTAAATACCATCTAGTCTGTCAAGCTCTTAGTACATATGGCTTAAAACTGACGATCCTATTTAGATACAGATTTTTTTATGCAAATGAATGAACTGCTAGAAATCAATAATGTATTTGTGTGTAAACACAACCGTGCCTTGCCTAGACTTTTAACCTGATAAATGGCAGGCCCACAATAACCTTCTTTTTGACTAAATGCTTCATTTCTTGCCCAAGCATTTCACTTGCTGTGATAACAACATATTTCTGATTTCTTTCCTGTTTGTATACGAGCCTACCAGGACAACATACAGCACTCCATCAACAAATGTCTGATCCACATGCCAGGACTGCTGGGCTGTTGGCTGCAGGGAAATCTTAGTCAGCACAAAGAAAGGAGCTTTTCTTCATTAGTGTGCTGTCAGTCCCGTCAGAAATGTGTATGTCCTACCTGTATGTTGAATCTTTAAATGTAAATGTTTCAATGCAATTGTCACGTCACACATTTTAAAAGCAGATTTAGAGTAACTTTTTTTCTCATGTTTTGTTCTCCTCTTGGAGAATTCTCATCCCCAGATTAATTTTGCTACTGCTGTTTTCTGGTTTTTGTTCTCCTAGTGGCTCTAGCACTGTGTAACTTCAGAAAAATACCAGTTTTACCAAAATAGGCACAGAACAGGAAAATAAAAATACGACTACTCACACAGTTCCACTTCCAGGCAGTAAACCTTTGGATTGGGTCAGGATTATTCCTGTGTATTCAGCCAGCAGCTGGCTGCATATCCGCACTGTGTTGAGAAGGAGGGGCTTGGTGGAGCATCCAGCTCTTCCAGGGAGATTCCTGCCTGCTCTCCAGCCTGGAAGAGAAGGAGGCTCTAGAGGATCACTGGGGCAGGGGCTCTTTCTGCCCCAGGGCCAGTGCCCACATTCCTGAGAGGGCCCTCTGTTCCAAACTGCTCCTTTATAAATTTATGGGAGCTTCAAAAATGAGCTGAAAATAAAGTTATGCTCCAGTGTCATCTGATCTTGTAAGATTTAGATAAATGCACGCTTACAAAATGTTAAAAGACAATTAGCCATAGATTTTAATCAAAATTAGTCAATAATTGAGACAGTGAGAGCAAAGAACACTGCAGCTTGTTGTGTAGCTCTTCTCTTTGGCTGTGTTTTACGCAGTCTGTCAACTGGCTTGGAGGCCATGCCTTGGTCTGCCCAAAATATGAGTAATCTTTAAAATATCGTAGGTCTGCAGGAGCCCATCCTGAGCTCTCACTGGTGAAAAATCAATTATAATCCACAAGGAGACAGCTTCTCTTCTGTCTCTGCTACTTAAGTACCTAAGGAAAACGGCACAAAGGAGTTGGATGATTGATCCCTTGAACTGATAATGTAACTGATGGTGATCGATTCCCAGGTGCTTCTGGGAGGGCCCTCCATTATCCCCACATATTCCCTGGGATACTGCGAAAGGTCATGGCTGAAGGCGGTGAGAGGGACCAAGGATATACACGTGGCGAGCTCAGGGTGTTAAGGAATAGATAGAAATAGTTCCTGGAGATGAAGGAAGGCACAAGGCACTGCAGAGCTAATCGTGGCAGAGCTCTGGACACGTGTCAGTGTAACCGTGAAGCTGGAGTGGGCTGTGTCGTGTGTAAATGGACAGACATTCCACAGGGCTCACTCCTTTGGGCCGTGGAGCCCCTCACTGCTCTCCTGAGAAAGCCACCAAAAGTGCTGTCAGGTGTGTTGCTGGTGATCAGTAATAATGGCAAACATACTTTAGGAATCAGAGCTGGAACTACCCATTCCACTTTGTGCAGATGAACACATGGCCATTAGACAGTAACGACCTGGGTTTGATCCCACAAAACCGCTTCCGTTTGCAAATGCCAAGGATAATGAGTAAGACTCTGGGGGGCTTCTGCAAGTCAGTGAGCTTGGCCTTCATCACAGCAGTGAGGAGGAAAATGTGGAGCCTTCACAAGAAATAGCAGGCTGTGTTAGACACGAGAAGACATCTGGGCTCTCAGGCACCAGGACTTGGTAAATGCAGAGTATCTGCTGGAAAGCTGGTCAGATGCTGGTGCAGGTGATGAAAAACCCTCAGGGTGACTAATAACTAACTAATGCACTATTTCTTTGTGCACACAGCCTTTCCCATCAGGCTGAACCAAAGCAAAGCTCCTTTAAGCAGTGTGCATGGCACTGCTTTGGTGCTGGGTGAGGTGTAACATCAGACCTTGGTGTGAGCAGATGTGCCTCTGTATTTGGAGCAACTTGGGGGAACTCAGAAAACTGAACCACCGGAAAACCAAGCCTTGAACCGGCCCCGTATTGCCTTTCCACACACTCGCAGTGTTGGGCTTCCAAACGGATCATTTTGCATATTTTTTTAGGTCTCTTTTCAGCTTTTTATCTTGCCAGTTGTTGCAGAGGAGATTTTTAATAAGCAATATAATAAAATGTGCTCCAATAAAGCACATTTTAGTCTTTTTCCTATTTACCCTTTTTAAAAACTGAAAGATGAATGAACAATTTGCTAATCCAAAAAAAAACTGCTTATAAGATGAACATTTAAATAACTATATAATTGCAAATACATATTAAAATAAGTTCAACAATTTAAAAACAATTACAAATCACTTACAACAGTCATCTAATGTATACTTAAAGGCAAATACAGATTGTATATTTTTCAAATGGATGGAAAAACTATTCCAGCCACTTGGTGCCTGAGAAACAAATGACTGATTGCTTTTCTGGTATTAAACTGGGGGACTGCAAACATTAAAAAAATCACTAGACCTTGAATTATATCAAAATATAATTGGAATAAAATAATTCAGAAGATAATTCAGTCCTGCTACTAATGTCATTTACACAGATAGCAATGCTAATATTTTCTCCTTTGTTGTAGACTTAGTCAGTTTAACTCTGTGGGTGCCGACCTGACCCTCTGCACC
Source organism: Myiotriccus ornatus (assembly GCA_036023395.1). NCBI lineage: Eukaryota > Metazoa > Chordata > Aves > Passeriformes > Tyrannidae > Myiotriccus > Myiotriccus ornatus. The sequence continues at coordinate 3,221,910 of JAYRBT010000114.1, read as the reverse complement.
ACGGACAGTTTCTGTTCAAAGGTCAGCTTTTGAGCTGGACTTTTTCCCTGGAAAACGTCCCATCTTCTTGTAAGTCTCTTCTGTGACACTCAGAGGAACAGCACTGAGAAGGAGCTTTCCTGAGATCCTTAGGAATTTCGAGGGCTAAATAAACACACAGTAAGGATTTCCAAAGCCCCCAAGGAACTGTAGTTGCTAAAATATATTTGGAAACTTGGTCTTTATTCACTGGAGTAATTCTGTGTAATTCCTTTAAGGTCATGGGGGTGTTTTATTGAGGAAGTCTGAAGGAAATAATGATGACAGTTCCCCTGGCAGATAATGTACTGCTTTGAGAATATACTTTACCTTTCGAGCACTGTTTGTTTCTATATTCTGCTTTCTGTGTCTGTGATGGCTTTGCCATGACCAAACCTGTTTAATGTCCGGCCTGATAACAGAAAAAAACCATGGTCTGAGTTTCAGAGTGTGCAAAGCTGCCCTTTGAAATTCATCCCTTCAAGGGGCTCCGAGTTCAGCAGGTAAAACTCAGCTCCCCAGAGCGAGTGGCTGCTTTTGAAAACTGTGGCAACATTTAAAGGACTTTCAGTCAGTGGATTTCCACACCCAAAGCACAAACAGCTGAGGGGAAGTTGTTGTAACCCTGAAATATTTACTCACTCTGGTCCTCATCGAGGTGACCCAGCGATCAATGAAAGCAGATTGATGTCGTGGGAGGCCAAGGTTCAAACCCAGCTTGTAACGACTCTGTGCCAGCTCGGAGATGGATCCATACCCTGCTGTTCCTCATGGATACAACAGGACTGTTGCTTAGGAAAGCAAGTGCTGAATGCAACAAGCTTTGCTCTGTCGTTCCTGGTGATAGATGGTGTTTGAGAGGCACGATGTTATCCCAGTGAAACTCAGTGTTAAGAGCCAGAAGAGACACTGTGGTTGCACCTTTTTTCTCACTTTTTGGAAAATTCCAAGGGGAGTCCAAAGGTGGAAAGCCATGCAAACTATCTTAGAGAAGGGAATTTATGGCTTATGGGAGGGAACTTGCAGCTTCACAGCCATTCAGCAGCTGAACCGGGGCAGTTCATGGCTGTAGGATGTACAACATTGTCCCTATTAATTGCATTTTCAGCAACAAACTGTTGTTTCTTGAGTCTGTCCCGTGTCAGAGGAAACGGTGTGAGAAGGAGAAGGGGCTGCTCCAGGTGCAGGAATTCAGTAGAAAAGTCATTTTTCTGTGTGCGGGACCTGACAGGCCCTTGTTGTCTGCTGCAGTGTTTAGGAGCTCCTGGTGAGTCTGGAGGGGAATATCTCTCCTCTGCCCCTTTTCACTCCAAGCATGTGTAAAAATACTGAGGTTCCACTAACTCAGCTCGTCAGAGGTGATACAGTCACCCCTTGGAAAGGGACGAAGAGGAAAGGCAGCTCCAAAACCTGCAAGCTTGCCCTCAATTTTAAACATCACACATTTAAAATTAGGATTAAAAAGCATCTTGCCCCCAAGTTTAAACAGAACACATTTTGTTTAAAATTAGGGTGAAGAAGCAGTTTTTTAAACAGTGACAACCCAGCTGACACTTGGAAGTAGCATTTCTTTCCTTGTTTAGACATCATGTTCTACCCTTGGTACAGAGCATGCTTAAGTTGGCTAATTAATTTCAAAAGCAGCGTAGAATTGACTAGTAGGTAATTTAATCTAAAAATAATTAAAACTATTGAAATTATTACATTGTTGTTTAATTAATATTAGTTAATATTGTAATTTTCAGTCTAAATTATGCTGATTAAAGATTTCTCTCATAAATACCAATAAAATTAATTACAAATTAATTAAATTTGCTAAAACATTCTCATAATGGACTTCCAGCTAGTCTTGATTTTTGCAATAAATAAACAGGAGCATTATTAAGTGGTATATCTTCCTGGGGGAGATATTTAAGCATGATATGCAGATATTGCAAATGGAAGGATTTCCCATGAAAATAGACAGGCTTAATAGCAAAGGCTGTTTTTCCCCTTCCACCGAAAGGGAAAAAAAAAATAAAAAAATAAAAGAGCTCCAAAGCAACATTTTTATTTTACTGTTCGGCAAGACAAGGTGCTCTGCGTTCTGTTCCATCTGAGGTTCCGGGAGGATTTGCTGACACGTGGCACTTGTGCCTCTTCCAGCTCCGGCGTGTTGAGTCCTCGAGGTTGTCTGTGCTGTTCTGGGCAGTCCAGCAGAGGAAAGGCCACGGTCTGGGCTGGATGTTGGGAGGTTTGCAGAGGTCACCAGGGAAATTCCTTGTGTTTAGGGTAAAAGAAGGGACGTAAATTGGGTTGTTCCCGTGCTGGAGGCAGAGGAAAAAAAGACCAAAAGGAAAGACACAGAAGCCATAACGAGTGTAATACAGCAATAGTGAAGAGTGAATGGGGAATTCACTGGTAACTTTACAGGTGTTTCCAGCTACCATAAGTTTACTGGTTTATGTAAGCACTAACTCCTGGCAAAACAAGGAAAACTCCCAAGCTCTCCATCCAGTGGAAATGCTGATTTTGATCACAGCCTCCCTTTTAAATCACATAAAAGCTGCCAACAATCACAACGTTTGGTGGAGTGAACATCTACAAATAAATCCAATTACATCAAAACGTTTTCATGCCACAAGAGCCCAGCGGTTTGTTTTATGAAATAGAAATGTTTTATTTGTTTTTCTCCCATCACTTCCACGTTGAGTTTCTTCCCTTTCGTGGTGCTACACCCCAAGCCAGGTGATTGCAGAAGTGGTAACAGGGGTGATAACAGAGGTCGTTTAGCTGTGATTTTTACCATCTTTTCCCCATTCAGAATGAGGCTCTAATTGGAAATTACACTTGCCATGATTCACCTGCCCTCCTACAGCCCTTAAACTCCTTTAAAAGGAGGATTAGGGAAGGAAGTGAGGGTGATGCAGTTGCTGAGTTGTTGTGTGGAAGATTTCAAGGGAAGAACTTGAGCTACAGTTCCCAGCAGGTACTCTGGACATAAATGCATATCATGTACGGTTGTCTTGTTAACAAAATTATTTTGGTGCAGTTCAGCAACTCAGATTCTTTCAGTTGTTGCAAAGATGACTTAAAATGATAATTTGAATATTGGAAGTCCCTTGAATACAGTCAATTTGGTTGGAAGTGTGTTTGCTGCCTTTTTTTAAATTTTGCTTTTAGTTTGATAGGTCTGGTAAAGTGGAAATTCCTGTTGTTGGATTCCAGAGTAGCTTGGCATGTAGAGTTTCCCTGGAATTAGTGGTGGGGTGGTCACAGTATGGACTAGCTTATGCTTCATTAGATGATGTTCCTTAACCTGACTCGATCTTACTGTGTTCTCTGGAACACACTTAACTAATGAAACTTAAATGAAAGGGTTGTTCACTTAATTTTGGCTATTTTCTCTGTTTTGTCGAAAATACATTTTTAATTGCACTATTTCTGGGGAGCTAATGAGGGGAAAAACTTGTTTCTGAGCAATGGAATTGCAGCTGTGGTGGCAGATAAGGCTGCCATTCAGTTCCTAGAAAGAAGCAATCAATGCTGAATGTATCGGGTGAGTTCATTTCTCCTGCTCTGCTTTAATAGCTTATAAAGAAGATTGATTAAGTTCTTGTCTGATAGATCAATAAAGGAATGAAACTGAGCTTTCCCCTCCTTCAACCATGGGTTTGTCATGTGCTGGGGAAGGTAGGAACTGGAGAAATGATGCTTATTTGGGAAAAAAAAGTCCCAAAATGGGATTCGAATGAGCTCATTCCTGTTGTGTGACTTGCACAGCACAGGCAATACTGGCCATGGGATTCACATGGTGCTTCCTTTTCAATACCACTCACCTGTGTTCTTCATATCCTTGTGCTCTGTAGACTGGTGCAGAGGGGGTGAGGTTTTATTGACTGAGAAAACAATTTTGGTGTTTGTGTCCTCAGCGATGCAAGTTTAAAAGGACCCAGCCTCTCAGGTGCCACCAATATAGGATAACAGGTTCTTGTATGGTCTTGGGCAACTTAAAATCATCTTAGCCTTCAAAATACCAGCTTTAAGAGAGTGTCAGTGCAGGTTTTCTGCTGCTTCAACTTCTTCAGGCTGTGAGTGGCAAGGAAGTATCCCAGTATCTGAATTTCCAGCCAAACCAATGCGTTCATGTCCGTGTTTGAACCAGTTTGATTTGACTTCTTGTAACAGAGCATTTCAGTCCCTCTTGCAGTGCTTCCCAGTGTCCGAAAGAAACAAAGTCTGTGGAATATAAAACAATGTGAGGATGAAAGGAAACAGGAATATAAGCTGGAGCTGTTGTGACAGCAGTGATGTTGTGGATATAAGAAATTCCACAAGTAGTTGAACTTCAGTATTTTCTTTGCACAGATAAACGTTTCAGTGTTTTATGGTGCCCTGTGGTTTCTATTTCCCTTTGTTGACTTTCCTGGTTGTGTCACACACCTGAGCAGAGTCTGCAGGTCTGGAGATGCCTTTGCAGAGGAGAAATTCCTCTTTAGCATGAGGGGAATGTGCGAGCCAAGTTCAGCATTTATCTCATCTGAATAACATGAAAGGCCAGATATTGCCTGTGTCTGAGAAAAGAGCCAACACATGTTCTGTGGAGACATCCAGGATGCTAATTAGCTGCAGACAGAGCTAACTAAGCAAGGAGCTGCACACTTCTCATGTCTTCCTAGATGTACACGCAGACAGGGTTTTTTGTCAGGCACGGTTATTTTAGGAACTCCATAAGTGATGCCAAATCCCGAGCTGAAACCTGGCTAAAGCCTCGTGGCTGCCTGTGGCTTCCTGAGGCTTTGTTACTGTTCCTGGAGTGCATATTCAACTTTCATCTTATTGATCTCTTATTGATTTTTGTTAATGGTGAAGGTTCTTTATGCGGTGTGACAGGCTGCTTGTATCAGCAGTTTCAATTAGATCCCCAAATAACTGATTGTACAGACTGTCAACTTCTGTCTCTTCAAATCAGCTTTCACATCTGATGTCCTGAGTGTTCACCTGCACCAAGTAACTTTGACCAGGCTCTTCCCAGCCCCAAAATGACAAACAAACATACAAAGGAGATATGACAAAGAGAATTTTTTCCCCTTATGCCCATAATTATCTGGCTTTTTAATTTTTTTTATATTTGAAATAGAGGATTCTGTTTTGTGATTATCTGACATTCCTTTTATACATGGTTTGACTGTCTATTTTAAAAATTAAAACTGGGGGTGTTCCTGAGGGAACAATCTTTTCTAAATGTTCCAAAGGAAATGGTGTCTGATGGAGAAGTTGAGCTTTGCAGATATTCTGCATTACTGGGGAGAGCTGTAACTCTCTTAAAGATCGTTAAGAGAGCAAGAGTAAGGGTGGTCATATTCCATCAGCAGGTCTTCAGTCGTGGATTTGAATTTGTATGTGACTGGAGTCTTAATATAATAATAAAATCAATTGGTAACACTCATTCTTTGGTAATCAGGAGACAAAACCACTGTGCACTGCACAGTTCCAAAATGGGATCCGGTGACGCATTCCACAGAACTTTCATTATCACAGTTTGCTGTTGTTAGAAGCTGTTATGTTTTCTTTTTTTTTTTTTTTGAGAGAGAAAATTAGGCTTTATATTTCAACCAAGTATTTGAACACAGTAAGAATAACATCTGTTGCACAGAAATGCAATTTTCAAAGTTATTTGCATTTTCACCAATCAAGCCTGGTTTCAGGGAAAAAATCACACTTAATTGTATGACTAAGTGCATTGGACGCCTACGGGGCTGCAGAAAAGCACGAGGGAAAATTCTCTGGGGGGTGGCATCTGGAGTGAGCTTCCCAAGGGTTGGAGTTGTGGTGTGAACTGAGGGAGGGGTGACAAAGATCCCCTGGCCCTGACTCGGCTGCTCTGGACAGGAGCCCCAAGGGGGAACCCAGAGCTGGAGAGCGTCTGTCAGACCCCTCAGCGGTTCCTTGTCCTGATAAACTGAGAGAAACACTTCAGTCTGTTTGGAATTGGAGGAGACCTTGCTGGGAATGCGAGGTGGAGTCACCTCTGCTGGCAGAGGTTGTGTTTTCAGTGAGGAACAAAGACCCGCCTTCCCCCCTTTCCTTGGCGTGGATTGTCTAGTTAGTGGTGGTTAAAGACACACCACTGTATTATGTTCACAAATGCCCAGTGTGGATGCTCCAATCTGTGCTGTTCTTGGCAGGTGTAGATGTGGAATCAGTGGAGCTGCTTAATCTCAGGGAACCACGTTTCTAATACTGTTGTGGGTTTTTTTTTGGTTGTTTTTTTTCCACGCTGCCTTTACTCCCAAAAACAATTTATCTGCGTTTATTTCCATCCTTGCTTGTTTTAGCTTTTGATTTTTCTGAGGAGCTGGAAGCTCCTTGGGCTCCTTACCAGGGAATGAGCTCCAGGAGTTCTTGTCCTGTCTGCATTTCTCTGGCAATGTGTGATGTCCCATCCTGATGTCCCTCACATGGCCACAGCACCACGGAGTCTCTGAGGGGCAGCAAGTCCAAAGGGAGCGCCCTGTTTGTTTTCCTTGACTTTCAGGCACAGGAGCCCACAAGGCCTGCAACCAAAGTGCCACCTTTGAGAAGCATTTCCCAGTTCCCACCGCCAGCTCAGCTGGTTTGTGTGGACACACTGCTCTGGTTTTCTCTTTACCCGTTTTCCAGAGATATTTTCCGTCAAAGCTGTGTATCTGTCCTGGTGCAGGGCTAAGCTGGGAGTGTGAGATATATTTCAAATTGGAAGAGACACATCTGTCTGAAACTTTTTGCATTAGAAAACAAATGCATCTGCTAAAAAAATTAATAAACAACCTGATTGTTGAAATTGAGTCTGAATCTTTTCAGTCAGAACGTTGGCTGTGGTGTGACTGCAAATATTCTTTTCCATTTGGCAGGTGAGAAACAATTACTTTCCAATATAGTATCCTGAAGACAGTGAGAGGTCATTATGTGATTTAACTTGAGAATAATTCAAAATTCTGTGAAGAACATCAAAGCATTCTTAATTTATCATTCCTTATTTTACTGTTAATTAGAAATTGTAAAATCAGGTCAAAGCTCATCCTCAAAAATCTTAAGGAGTTGTTTTATTTTCAGCTGCTTGTTTTCTTGCAAAATTACTTCCTTTCTAGAAATCTTAGTTCTGATTACATTAACTATAAACTTTTTTTTAGTCCATTAGATATTTTGATTGAGAATGGTTTATTTGTGGCAAAATCTAAATGGGGCTAAGTGCTAGCAAAGCATTTGCAGTTCCCTGGGAGCGTTGCATACTTGGAATCATAAAACAGAATGGTTTGGGTGGAAGGGACCTTAAAACCCATCCAGTCCCACCCCCTGCCACAGGCAGGGACAGCTCCCCCTATCCCAGGGTGCTCCAAGCCCTGTCCAACCTGGCCTTGGACACTTCCAGGGGTGGAGCCTGTTGGAGCTGAGTTGAAGAGGAGCCTCTGACGTGCCGAGAGTTTAGCTGACTCTGTGGCCTGTGTCTTTCTTGCTCAACTCACTGAAATTAGTAATCAGCCGGGTCTTGTATTAGATGGAGAAAGGTCACTGGGTTGGTGACATCAGAGGAATAGGATTGCTTTGTGAGATGTCCCCCAGTGATGAGGGGCACACCTCTGGTGCTGGGCAAATACCACTGCAGTGATAAATAACAATGTTCAGGTAAAGGTTTGCGAGCCAGGTCTCTGCAGACCCAGGCACTGCTTTGTCTTGTTCCTGGAGGAGAAGCCTGTGAGAACTGCTGGAGCTGAGCCCCAGGGGACAGGCTGGTTTGGAAAGACAAACTCCCAGCTGACTGCTGGTGTCAGCTGCTGTTGGGCAGCGCCGGGCCGAGGCTGCCTTTAGAAAGCATCGGTGGGTTGGGCTAAGCTGTACAACAGCAGATTTGGCCCCGCTCGGGTTCTAGGGAAGGGACACCTCTGCCAGCTGGGAAATGCTACGGGGGAGTTCAGCGAGGCGGAGCGTTAAGGGGTGTTTGTACTCGGCTTGAGGCTTCCCGAAGTGTATGCACATGTTTAACTCCCCGCACTGTGAGTAATCCCATTGACTTCCACCGGGGCTCGTTTCTGTAGGATTCAGTTTATATGCAAGTCCTGACACTCGTGGCGCATCAGACGCTGCTTTAGAAGCTCCTTTGCAAGCTAATGGAGCTGGACTTTGAACTTCACAGCGCTAATTCCCTGCGTTTAGCTTGGGCAACCCCACGGATGCTAAAAGGGGTGGCCAGGCACTCACTGGAGTGAAGACAAAATGCTGAGAACAAGGCAAGAAACATGCCCTTCTTTCCTGAAATAAACGGGCTTTCTTCTTTCCAGTAACTGCTACAGGAGAAAACTGATCTCCAGTGTAAGACTCGGGTCCAATTCTCCCACCTTTTACTAAACTCTTTTTGGCTTTAATAACAAGATGATTGGGCCTACTGTAAAGTTTTCATGTCTCTATACTGATGAATAATTTACTTATTTTTAAAATTGAATCTTCACTTTAAAGTACAGTATATTTTCCTTTTCCTATCTTAATTTTAGTCTGATGCTGCACTTGTTTCCACAAGCAGAATGCCTTAGGAGATATATCTGTGGGGCCTGAGCTGTGATACACAGGGTGCTTCAGATGAAGTGATAAAACTGGCTGGTTACCAGGTCCAGCAATCTCTCTGTAAATATTGAAATGAAGCACTTGCTAGTCCAGCGCTGTACTTGCTGTGTGGGATATCTCACAACTCTTCCCCAACCTGTGTCAGAGGCTGCTTCCTGCATTAAACACAACAAAGCAGTCAAAGGTGTGCATTCCATTAAGATAACATTCTTTCAGGGTCACTGGAGGCATCTGGCTGTGCCGTGTATCTCAGCCTGCTTCGCAGACATTTATCTCGCAGCAACACGGGGGTGTTTGTTGTGTTTCCTAATCATAAAGTGGCATTTAAAAATGAGGGTTTCCTATTAGCTCCTGAGGTCTCGTGGCTGTCCCTGCAGCTGCCTGGGACTGGAAATATGTGGCCCCTTCCCAGCTGGGGAACACCGGGCTGCACGGGGAGATCAGGAGGGTATCTGGGCCTGGTTCTGCAGGGCCTTTCTGTGGGCAGTAGTTCGGAACCACACACTGCCCGCAGGCTTGTCAGACGGGCCTGTGACCTGCTGGGCGCTGCTCTTGTCCTGGAGTATGTTTGGCACCAGCAGCAGCGAGGCAGCTGCAGAGATGCTCTGCTTACCCCTCTTCCCCTGTCACTGATGTGTTATTCCCCTCATCAAAGCCTGGCTGTTTGGGCTTACTCAGAATGGTCATTTTAGGAGAACCTTGTGTTAAAGAGTAGTTCTGTGTAGTAACTAAGCTCAGTTAATAGAAGGGGAATGGCACAAGTGTTGTGATAGGGCTTGGCTGTGCTACTTCCCTCATAGGTAGTGGTTCTCAATATCTGGACAGCAGGGGAAGGAAACACAGATGGGTGAGAATATTTATCTGGCGAGAGAGAAGAAGGATTTAAGAGAGAACTGCCTGTCTGGGGCACTGGGATGTGGCACCGTGTGCCCTGCTCGTGCAGAGCATTGAAACCTGAGGGAGACACGAGGGGCAAGAGGGTAAAAGTCGGAGGTTTTCCTTTTAAAAAGACAAGATTCAAAGAAGCTTTGTAAATTCCTGGTAATCTGTCATGGAAAGTGGTGATTTCACTTGAGAATTCTCTGTTTAGTAAAATGGGTTAGTTTTTTGGGAGGCTTTAAAATAGGCTACATTAGAGTTTAGAGCCTTTTAAGATCCTCTCATCCCTGGTTTTGAGATGCATACAGTTTTTATTCCTGAAGCTTGCACATTTTAGCAACACTAGCTTTTAATTCATTATACAGCAGTATGGAGCTGTTGAGAGAGACATAGCAGCTTGATTCATTTGAAATCCTAGGACAAATAGGCTTTAAAAAGCAAATGCATTCATTCTGACACTAATTATGTGTCTTTCCCACATGTCGTAGTATCTTGTGTCACAAATTGCTCTCATTTGCTGCTGAGTGCAGAATGTCTGAGACATGGTGGGTGTAAAACAATGCGCTTTAACCAGGTGTAGGACAGGGCTGAAACCTGGGGAGAGTCTGGAGGCCAGACAAAAAGAAACTCTGCTCCAAAGGGGTAAAAGAAAAAGTCTTTCAACAGGTATTGATTTTTGCTGGACTTGAGGTACAACTGGAACTGTAACATGCCCAGCAGACAGAAATGAGCACCAGGGTCTTACCTGATTTGTTTGAGGTTGTTGGGGCTGTAAACTCACACCAGCATGCATCTTTCGATGACCTGGTGAGCAGCTTTTAGGAATATGTGGGTTTTTTTCCCACAAGACAGTGTAGAAGCTACACCAAGTGAAAATGTGCTTTTCCACGTATGTGAATGCGAAGGGTTTTATGTATTTAAGTGAATTAGAAAAGCCTCGTGTTACTGAGCCAGCGCTTGTTGCCAGATAATGGACAAGACTGGTATTGCTGTTCTGTAACTAATCCTGTAATAGTGTCACAGGTTATTTGGTGCCAACTGGTGTTCCTGTTCTCCTGGGAGAACAGCGCCCTTTGCAGCCCAGAGGAACCTCCCAGAAATCAGGGGCTGATGAAAACCAATATGAGCAAAAAGAAATCGCTGAATCGATGGCTTGTCTTTAATTTTAAATAAACTGCATCCTGTGTGTGAGGCAGAGGCATCCTCCTCATATCCAAGAGTTTTTTAAGCAGCAAATGTCTTCACCTGTGCTGCAGGATTCCAGCCTGGCATGCTTTCCACGTAATGCAGTTTGACAGTTCATTTGAAATAAATGTGCCGATAACCCTTAAAAGTGGTAATAAAATACTCTTTGCTCTACTGTACAGATGATTAATACCACTAAAGTAATTAAATTCCATTAGGCTGGGGTTCACATACCCAAGGAATTGGTGCCAGGATTTAGCAGATCTCTAGCGAGGACAAAAGACTAATGCCTTTTAAAGCCCTGTTTCACAAGTAAAATCCCAGGGAAGTCTATATTAACTTAGGACATCTGCTTGTTGTGATTGTTGGAGCTATTGATGCATCGGATCATTAGCAGGGGAGTGTGAACTCCTGTTTTGCTGTTGACAAGGATCTCTCTCCAGGAGCTGCGAGGCTCCTGCGAAGGGAGGCAGAGCAGAGCAGCCGGGCTGGGGCCGGGCTTTGACTTCCAGAATTATGGCGAACTCTCCGCTCTCTGATGGGAGGAAACAGCATTTTGCCCCCAGCCATTTTTCCCAAGATCAGAGCCAAAGTAACTCTGTCTCCTGCTGTTTTGTAGCTGTAGATTCTTAAAGAGTGGCATTATTGTAGTGGCTGAGCAGTTTGCCCCCGCTCAGATGGCTGCAGTAATGACCCACAGGGGAGGCAGTGCTTAGGCACTGCTCACGATGTGACCAGGTGCTGCAACATAAGCATTTCATTAAATATTGAAGCGATGGCTTTCAGTTACGGTGGCAAAAAGGAAATTTGGGCTATGGCCAAATATGTGGCTATTTTTTTTTTTTTTTGCTTCTTTCAACCTCTTCTAATCACTTTTTTTTTTTTGCATGACCTTTCTCCTGCTAATTAGCTGCTGCCTTGAAAAGCATTGTGGGTAATATATCTAAGGTAATTCAAATTCCACTTTACTCGCTGATAATCATTCCTAATGTACGAATGATTTATTTACTGCATTTTTTTGGTGAACTTAAAATACACAAATCACCAAAAAAAATCATTATCACTGTACTCCAAATCCACCTCAAAACTGAAAAGAACTTGGATTTCTGTTTGGAAATGACACCAAGCAGAGGTTGGTGCTCCAACCTGTGTCCCTTCAGTGCAGGCTCTTGCAACTGTAGGAAGTGAGTGGTGGATCTGGGGGCAGCATCAGACCCCACTTCTGGCTAAAATCCAAGGCAATATTAAACTCTAATTAAACATCACCGCCCTGTGAACGTGGCAGCGCGTTTTGGAAACATGAATTACCAAAAATAAATCATCAGAATTATCCAGAAAGGTCTTTGTATCCCCAGGGGTCTGCGTGCACCTCCTGTTTGGCTGGGGTTTAGTTTCTTTTCAAGAAATAAAAAGGGAGGGGGAACACTTGAGGAAAAATAGCTTTGAGGGGGATTTTTGTTTGTACAATCACTTAAATAACTTGATAAGAAAAGATTGTTAAAGCATTCTAATGTTTTAATCTAATTTTATGGCATGATGCACTGCACAAGTGACTAGTACAGCTGCCTGTACTATAGATATGCTATAGCACATTTGCTAAGCACGCTGGCAGTTTTCATTGTGCTACCTTTGTCATTACTAATTCTTGTTTATGAAATTATACATAGAAGTGCAGTGGTTTAACGCTTAAAATATTTCTGTTCTTTTGCCACAGACAAGTACTTTGCAGCACAAATTGACGTGCAGGATCACTCTTACAAAAACAAAGCTTTTTTTTCAGCGCTTAAAGATTGTTTACAAAGATGCAGGTGCGCAAACAGACAGGAAAACATTTTAGGATTAAAAAAAAATCATGTTTCTGTCCCAAGAGCTGTGTTTTACATATGCAGTGGTAGAGATTTGAGTAAACAGTTCAAAGTTACAACTGGTTGTAGTTTAATTCTAATACTTTAAATGGTGGGGGGCTTTTTTTGTCTGTGGAAATGTCTAAATTATTTTTAAGGGTCATAGCCCATTTTCAACCTAAACTTGAACTGAATTTAGCTCCTGTCCCCTTCTCCTGCAAAGCAGGAATTACCATTACAGAACAACTGAATTAATTCTTAAATACAAATTTTATGTACTTATGTTTTTACGTAATTTTTTTTTTTTTTTTGTGATTCAGAGCAAGAGTTCAATCAGAAAACATCGTTTGTGCCCCTGTACCATATATCAAAATCCATCCTGGTTTCAGCAGGATTAGAGTTTTCCTTGGCAATTATGACCTGACAACCACTAAACTCTGATTCCCTGCCTCACAGCCATGTAACTCCCTGGAAAACTGACATGAGGAACAGTAGCTGGGCTTCTTACCCAAACTTTTAGGGTGCCTGTGGTTTAATCCAGCTTTTATCCTGGAAACAATTTATGGAATGCAAAGATTCAATATTCTCAATTACTGCTGTCACTCCATCAGGGAAGAAATGGTCTAATGCATATATGTATAAATATATATTGCATAAACATTTATATTCATATTTTTTAACTCTGCAGGAAGTGGAAAAAGTAGATAGATTAGCTCTTATTGGAGCTCTTTTTTGTCAAGAAAGGAGCAGGTCAGCAGAGGGGCTCGAGGTGTTGTGTGACCATCACAGGAATGCTTTTGGCTGTTCTGCTGGAACCTGTGGCAACTTCCCCTGGAAAGAAATCCTCTGGCACGAGGTGGGGGATCTGCTTTCCTCCTTCCCGGTGGCTTTTACTGCTGAGCCTTGCTAACCTGAGCATTAATCTTAGAGGAGGATTTGGGTTGGTCTTTTCTATTAATCTGTGTAAAATGTACTAGCCATAAATGTGCCTGTCCTGATGGTGGAGCTTTGTTATCTCTTTGTTTTGTGGATCTTAAGTTTTTACAAGCCATTACCAAGGTATTTGCACAGTAATGGATCAATCACCGCCCTGTCCACCTGCTCAGAATTATCTATCCTTTTAATATATTATTAATGTCTTTGATTTGCGGAGGGGAAGGTTGCAGAGGCTA
>JAYRBT010000114.1:3170989-3208135 GCA_036023395.1 Myiotriccus ornatus | reverse complement strand
TAGAAATCCCATGAGATGCTGGAGCCTCCTGTTGGTTTAACACCCCCCCTTGTGTTCCTGGGCCTCTCCAGCCTGTTCCTGCTCCCCCTGTGATAAACTCGCAGCACTGATGAGTTATGGACCCAGAGAAACCGAGGGGCTGGGTTTTGTCTCAGGGTGCACGTTTGCAGCTTTGCCATTCTTTTACATTTTCATTCTTCATGCTGATGAGCCAGTCCAGATTTATATTACCATGTTATTATGGATAGTAGAGACTGAGTCTCCTTGAAAGTAATGGCATGTGATTGCTTACCCCATTACTTTCAATGGGACTAAGTCTATGTCATCCTTAGGGACTCCATCCCATTGAAAGTAATAGTCTGAGACTGCCCACATCGTTACTGTGCCTTAAATTGGATTGAATTTATACTCATCTGGAGAGGCCTGCCACAAAAAGTCTCATTTTTAACACATAAAGTTGATAAAAGTTTTTTTGCCCGTGGTGGGAAAGTTTAACGGAGTGTTAGAAGCTGTGTTTGTAATATTAAAGAGATTGGGTTATGTTGTTCCCAATCCTCAGCATTTGACCTCAACACAGTCAAAGGGACCCCCCCAGCAACATATTTAGTGGAGGATTTTTTATTTCTACTGTTCCTTAATTAATGCTTGTGTATTCTCATTTTTTTAACTTCTAGGAAGGCTTCTGTTGTGTTTTAGTGGCTTCTGTGTTATATTCAGGACCTTGTCAATGCCCAGTTACTTTCTTCTATCTCTAAAATATGGCCATTAGAATGTGTATAAACGATGGCATATTGTTTTGAAGGAAATTACTCGTTGCTAGTTCTACTATAATAAAAATATGTTGTGCTTTCTTTAAATGGAAAGTGTCCTTTCCTGAAGCAGCCCTTTATCCTATTGGCACAGAACGTCTTTTCAGGAAAAAATCATCAGTTAATGCGAAACTATTACAGCCCTCCCTCTGATGTCAGCATGCCTGTTAAATTTATTTAGAACAAGAGCTTTACTTCTACCCTTACTAATGTTAGGTGCTAATGTTCCCTTGGAAAATCAAAGTGCATTTTTTACACTTCTGCACAGCCATGAAATGCAACCAGATAAAATGAAACCCATTCCACAGAGATTAATGTTACAATGATAATGCACAGGGTGAAGTGGAGGGACTAAACCCCTGCTTCTTCTTAAAGCCTTGATCGGCCCTAAGGAAAGGAAGGGGTGACTGATGGAATGAGGAAATGCAGCTGAGGAATCCCCAAGTGTGTGTCCTGCCCGCAGCCCTGCCCGTGGCAGCAGAGCAGTGCCACACGCGGGGCTTGGCAGTGCGGGCTGCACGAGCAGCACGCAGCCTGCCCCTGCTTCATCTGCAGTGCATCGGGCAGTGGCAGCGGAGAAATGCACTTTTCTGTGGTAATCACCTCCACAGAATTTATTTCAGAAGAGATCGCAGCGCTACAGCTGCTACAAGTGATTTAGCAGCTGAGTCATCAGCGGCGTTTTATACATGCTCATATTTATTAAAACCCTTCAGAAGCATTAGGACACATTTCAGTCCCAGGGAATGAATGGAAAACATGCCTTTAAAGGGGCAGTGCAGGCTTTGTTTTATGTTTATTGGAGGCTGCAGTATGGCCAAATGTCACCAGCAGTCACAAGTTGCTGTAACTCAGGCAAATAAAACATGCATAAAGCCCTCTCCCCACAGCATAATATACCTTCCTTCATCATCATCATTACTGCAATATTCCCACGTGTCACTTTGGGTAATGAGCTGAGCACCTATCCGTGTACATGGGTAATATGCAGGTGTATATTTTTAATGTGTGCTCATATGTTTGTATCCCTCCAGTTATCAGAGGCTTAGACTCTATAAAGGCCATTGTCATATTTTTCCCCCATGTGACTGCAGCAACGTCGAGATTTCTAAACCCAACTGGAGGTTGGTTGCCTTACGTGTTTGAGGAACTGTCTCCTGCTGTGGGTTCTTTCTGTGGCAGGATCATAACTTGCAGCTCAGAGCATTCAGAGGAGGGTGTCAGTAAAACATCTTTCCAGAAGGACTGTTGCTGTAGTTCCCTCTGGATGGGAGAGATGGAAGGATTAGCTCATCTTATTTACCAAATGAATTGAGGTAGCCGAGTACCACACATATCCACTCTTTCAAACTCTATCAGCTAGTTCAATAAAACATATTCTTTCTCCTTACAAACCCTCCTTCCCTTATATTTTTGTGCACATTGCATTTTAAAGAAATATTTTATATGTGTCTGTATAGTAAAGGGCAGATTGCACCCATCTGCTGTAAGGAATTCTGTGATTATTTATAAGCACTGAGGCAGAGAGGGATGTAAGGCAGGACTCAGAGAGGAGGTTGTGGCCTTGCAGTCTGGGGTTGCTGTAGCTCTCAGAGCTCCATTGCTGCCAGGGATGCACTGAAATGTGAGTAGAGGGATGGGAGACAGGCAGAGTTGTGAGGTTCCATCAGGGAAAGGGCAAAACACTTTAATTTCTGGTGGTGATGCCAGGGAAGCTGCTGGAGTGATTCACAGGAAGTCTTACTGAGTTCATCAAGATGGACAAGAGACATGATCTCAAATGCCGCATTTGAGAGGAGTTTGAGGAGTTTTTAAGTACACTGTGATCGGGTAAGGTTGGCCCAGGGGTGCTGCAATGGCAGGAATGGCAAATGTGTTCAGTGACTTAAGGTTTGGGACACCTCCTTTGATGGTGCCTCTACCACTTGAGGTAGGCAAAATCAGCAGCCCCTTTAAAAGGTTGCCCCCAGTGCTCCATGTGTTACGACTGGGAACGATGGATATTTGGGGTTCAGTCCAGAAGCCAATACAGATATTTATTTTACAGGCTAACACTCCAGTGTATGTGCATATATACCTATGCACAGCTGTATCATTTTAGAGTCATGAAACATTTATTTCCCACCCTAAATGCACTACAACTTTCCCTACTCATGTAATCTCCTGTCCCAGGGACAAAAGCCTCCTTCTCCCAGCAGTTACGCTCAGCCCTTTCCCTGCATCCATGGGGCCCTGTGGGGCCAGATCCTGCAAGGACACAGTGCTACTTCCTGTGTAGTCTGCTTTGAAATGGATGTCCAAGGTGAAGTTTTAGGTGTCCAAGCAGGACGAAGTGTGGAGCAGCTCCTCGTGTCCCTGTGCGTGCTGTGGGCAGGTGGCTCTGACCCTGTCACACTGGAGGCATCACCCAAGGGAGCAGCCTTGCTGCAGCTCTCAGGGCCTCAAGGAGAATCCTGAACTGAGGCGCTTCTCTGCCTGCAGCCCCTCTTGGCAATTATGGACCCCGAGAAGTGGACTGGAAGATGGAGAGGGAGACTGGGTTCCTGATGAATGATGTCTGTCCTAGGAATTGTGCTTCAGGACAAAGGTGTGCTGTGCCATTCACGGGTGTTGCTGTGGAAGGGTTCCCACCCGTGGAACTGGGAGCTACTGCCTCTCCCTGGGCCTCTACTCCCAGTTTTGCTGGCAGGATTGGTGGGAGCCCTGAAGATGCTGGGGCACCTTCTTCTGTCTCCAGCCTGTGTCCTGGGCTGGGTCTCTGGTGTCCAGGGACACTCCTAATTCCCTGCCCTGGCTGTTTAGTGGACACTGGACTTTTAGCCTTTGTCTCCTTTGTAGAGCCAAGTGTGAGGAGGATTAATTAACACGAAAGACCTGCCTGAGTTGCATCCAGCAGTGATGACAGATGATAAAACAATGGTAAAACACTTTGTAGCAAACCAATAACCACACATGGCCTTTACTTTTAGGGTTTTCAACTTTTAACACTGTAGGGGCCATATGACACAAGTCAGAAAGGCACAGCCACATTTTAATGATTTGCTGTGGTGGTGCACGTGGCAAACAGCAAATCTGGAGTAGTTTCAATTGTGATTTGTTTTCTTTGTTGCTTTTGTAGGTATGTATTTATATATGTTTTGAAAACCTTGATGACTTGAATTAAAGCAGGTTTTATCTTGAACTTCTTGCTAGGTAGAAATCAGTCTTATTTTTGTAGTTGGAGGATGTATTCACGTTAACTCTGGAACTGTGAGCAATATCTGAGCTGGTTATATTACAGTTTAGTGCAGTGAGCACCAGCTGCTATGGAGTTAATGGCAGAGCTGGCAGAAAATGACATAGAGCACATAACACATTTAACGGGGATTGAATAACAATAGTATGAAAAACATTTTTTTCTGAATTCTTGTCCATATTACATTGAGAAATACCATATAGTTATTTTATCAGTGTGCTACCTAAGGAGGACCTGCTTGTTTTGACAAGGAACACTGACAGGAAAGGTTCTACCTAAATAATTGCACTCCTTATGTATTATAGTAATTCTACAGCATGTTTTGAACCAGTTTGAAAGTTGTAGTTCTTCTAGAATTTTTCAAGGCTTTGTGACTAATGTGGATAAAAAAAAAATCTGTTAAAGTTGGGGTTTTGCCTGCCTTTTTTTTTCCCCCTTGGCATGCTGAAATATGGTTGGCTAATGACATATTTTTAATGGACTCGGGCAGTTTATCCCACCCTTCATTTTCCCTGTGACGGGGTGATAACAGGTCTGACAGAAAGATTAGCTGGGCAGTCTTCTCTCTGCTCTACCTACTCCTGAGAGCTCTTGGAAGTAAAGGTCTCTTCCCTTTAATTCCCATAGTAGGAGGGGATTCGGGAATGCCCAACACTGTCATTTGGGAGGAATATCCATTTTTAGCAGTGCTTTAGGTATATGCCTAACATTTCACAGTAACTTCAGTGTATGTATATGCATGAGATAAACTGAAGCACTTTAAATACTCTCTGAGGTGGGAAGATATTTGTAAGGAAACATTTGAGAAACAGAAAACAAATTTCTCATGTTTTTGTGAGAAGTTGCAAGGGATTACTTATAAATTCTCTAGAATGACTATGTAGTTCACTCATTTGAACTATTTAATTTTGTTTCTCTTCCCCCCACACTTTTTTTTTTTAATTTTAAATTTCTCCTCGTCTGTTGTTACCCATATCCTGGGGGTATTTGAACTTACTGTGAACTGATGGGTCTCGTATTGCCCTGAATGTGGCAAGATTTGTGACTTTTCTAATAAGTTGTGACAGAATGTTCCACACCCCCGGCCCTTCTGCCAAAAAATCTGGGTTTCCTATTCTTCACAGGCATCACTGTTGTTGCTTTAAAATTTTATTATTCATGATAGCATTTGCATTGTTGGAAACCCAAGCATTAAAAAATCATGAGGTAGGGCTGCAAATCACCTGATTATTTTTTTTATTTTTTTTGTTTGAATGAATGCATTTGTTGGCGTTGGGGGGTTGCCTTTTTTTTCCTTTACCTTCTGAAACACATACTCGGGACATACTTCCAGTTTTTCTGCTTAAACAAGAGAGTTGTTGTGGAGAGGATGGCTGGGCTGCTGCAGCCACAGCAGCCTGTCCTCTGAGCAGGAAGCAAGAAGTTTTCGGTGGCGTGAAGTGGGATCAGCAGAATTAAAAAATGGTCCCTGCCAGAGACGGAGGGGTTCGCTTTGGCTTCTGCTCAGACAGATTTTGAACTGTGTTTTAATTAGCTCAGCCCGTGTTTCCATTTATCATGTTGTGCCGAGTACATCCAGCGTGAGAGAGCTGGAGAACACGACGTGAGACTGCACTTGGGTTAAAACAATGAAAAGCTAATTAGATGAAATAACTATAATGTATTAATATTTATGTGTTATATTAGGTAGGTTATGGAAGTTGGGTTAATCTAAAATGGTGCTTAATAGAATTGCAAGTGCTGTCTGACTCCTTCACGTGCTGCGTGGGGGAACTGATGAGGGATTTTGCTGGAGATCCTGGAAATTTGCGTTAAAGTGAAATGTTTCCTGCTGAGAGGGATCTGGTAAAGCAAAGGGTGTGTGTGGGGGAATAGCCAATCCTTCAGTGCCACTGCCTGTTATTTACAGGAATGCCATTCCCTGCCTCTTCCAGTGCACCAGGAAAAGCCTTTGTCAGCGATGGAGAGTAACAGGCATTTTTCCCCTGTCAATAAATATAGAAAATATTGAGAAGATGTTAGGGGATTTTTGAGAAGTCCAGGTTCTGCATCACTGCAAACAGTGGGAGTTTGAGTTTTAGCAGCAGTAGGAGCAGGATTAGTGGGGTGGTGACAAGGAACCATCCCTTCATATTTACTGATTAAAATCATTCTGAATGGAGTTCAGTCGGTGCCTGAATCTGCCCCACTCCAACCTGTTGTGCAAACATGGTGTGGCTTTTGTTTGGGTGCTGGTTTGGTTTTTTTATTCCTTGTTCTTCTTTTACATTAGTCAAGGCTGAAATGGTAAATTTTCCCAAACGTTTGTAATCCAGCAGTTGTTCAGTTCATCTTCAGAAAAAAAAATCCCGGAGGTCACCTCCAGGTTTTCTTTACACCCTGTGACCATCTTGTTCATGGGAATTTACATTAAAAAAGAATAAAAATAAATATTTGCCTTTTCTTGTTTTGACGCTGCAATTGTGACCCCTGAAATGGGGCCATTTCTGTAGCTGAGTGATAGGAGCCTGACTTGAGGATTTCTCACTTGCTGGGAAGAATGAAGCCTTTGATTGCTCCGGTTAGGCCGACACTGAGGATGTTTAGATATAAATGGGTTCATTGCTATTCATGTTTTCAGATTCCTGAGCATTTTAAAGAGATGTTCTGCAATATTCCTTTGAAGGAGCAGCGCTCTCAATAAAAACGTTGGCGCTATAAATGGGGATAATCTCCCCCCATTCTCGTTTGAAAGGAGCGCTGTGGCAATGCCAGTGTGGCTCACACCCCTGCCCTGCCTCCCAGCTCAGCAGCCTTTGCCTCTCTGGGACCCACGAGCGGGAATCTGGAAGGGTATTTTAATTTTTGGCAGGCCCATCATCACGCCAAGTGAAGATAAAGAAGCTTTAGGTCTGAACTATTCCTTTCCAAGCAGGCTGCCGGGGTGGCTGTGGCGATCGGGGGCATCTGGAATTGTCTCCCTGCCAACACGCGTTCCAAGCGTGGGTTGTATTTCACTGAGACTGGTAAAAAGGAAATATTTGTGTCGTATTTAGTTCTAGAAAATATTTCTCCTCAAAATTATTTTTGCAAATTTTTCCTGTTGAGAAGGGGTGGAAGCGTTTCTTTTTGTGTTTGTGCTGGTAACATCGTAAATAACAGTGTTTGAAAATGTTTCTTTGAGTAGGCCATAGGATTATTTTCCCACCCTGTTTCTCAGAAGAGAATTAAAATATTATTACAAATTGAAGTAACAGAAGCCATGAATAATAAAAAAAAAAAGTTTCTTAAATATAGTACCCAGCTTGCATTTAAAAATGCAAACCACTGCTTTAGTTAAAAATATAAGTACTGGGATGCATAAACTCCAGAGCACTAAATTATTATGGACTTGCACACGGACAGTGGTGGGAATTTTGGGGCAGAGCAGACTGTCACACGGTCATATTGCCACAATTATTCTATCAAATTATTTAAAAACAGTTAGAATCAGAAGTGTGTATGTTTGAGTGAGCACGTGGGAGCACGAACAGCATATCTGTAAACAACACTATCTGTGAGGTGCATAGAGATGCAGGCTGCAGTGGGGCCAGAAATATTCAGATGATAATCCGGGATGTCCACGGTCCCCACGCGTCGTGCAGATGTCTGTGTGAGCCGTGTCGGGCACACAGGGGACGTTTCCCTGTGAAACACAAAGCACGTGGCACCCCTGTGTTCCTATTGCCAGGCTCGGGACTTCGTTTAGGACGCTCAGTGGGGAGGCTTTTCTGTCACATTTGGGATGATGCACGGCCACATCGGCGCAGAAATCCAGGGAAATGTGTGGGACGTCTCTGTCAGTGGGAGTTTTGTCAGCTAATAAAGACTGTGCTTTTTGGCCCTAACTCTGTTAAAAATAAATTACATTTTTTGTCTAATGTAAAATTAAAATGAATAAACATCATAAAGCCGAAACCCATCCTAGTGGCTGTTTGAAAATTCCGGAGATGTGGCACTGGGGAGCGACCATCATTCCAGTGCAAAATGTGCCGAGCTATTTTCAATGGAAAATGAAGAGCAGAAATAGAAGACTGAAATAACAATAGGCTGATTGCTTTCATTTTTTGGTGTGTAGTTTAACATTGCATTAAAGAGAACAACTGAGTTCCTACATTTTTCCTATTTTCTTGTCATGGATATATTAGCATTACATGATGCATACTAATTATAAAGTTGGCTGTAACAAGAGTTCCTCTTGTGAATCCATTTAAGAACTGATTGTTTACTATCTTTTTCTGTAAGTATAAAATTTTAATTATGCCACTGACAGGAACTGTGTGTGATACAGTGCTCTACATTTATCACTGGGAGAGGGCCAGTTGCAGAGCTGTTTGACTTTGGAGAAATCCTGATGCGCTTGCAATGTTGAGCAGCAGGTGCCACATTATTATGTACAGAAAAGCAATTAGGAAGCATATTGGATGAATGGGGAGTGCATTAATATTAGCAAGTACATTTGTCAGTGGTTTTGATGCGAGTCTTTTTCTTTTCTTTATGCAACATTAAGATTGTGGCTCTCATAAATTCTCCCCTTAAATTGCCATCTGTTCCCTTGTCATGCAGTAGTGAGGTAGAGAAAAGTTTTCTTGACAAAATGAAAAGAATTTCTTTTATTTAAAGTAGAAGCAAAGGAGCCTACACAAAGTGGGAGAATTGTAGGTTATGCAATTGAGCTTTGTGTGTGTTAAGTAATTACTGTTGAATGTAACATTAACTGTTGCACAATTATGATTTTTTTTTCCCCCCCTCCCCCTTCTAGATTTCAGTTTTTCAATGCTGTCATGTATTTTTAAAGTGTGGTGTGAGGCAGTTTTAACTAAACTGTACAGAAAGGCTGGCAGCCCAAGCTGGGTGTCTCACTCCAGGGTTGTGGTGGGGATCAGGACGGTGGGTTCGAAGCACCGGCCCCACACCCCACGCTTTGGCCACATCCTGCTGGCCCCACATCCATCAGAGGATGACCCAGCACTGCCACCTCCAAAGCCAGGGGGCAAAGCTCTTCAGAGCTGTGTCCTGACTGCGACCCAGGGCTGGCCAGGCAAACTGCTCCAGCTCTTGGCTTGTTGGCCTCTGTATCAAACAGTATTTATTGAAGAACAGGCTTTATTTTATGGCCATTTCCAAACCTCTCCTTATTGTTCCGGCAAGGAGATTTGTCCTGAGGGAGGATTGGTGTGTGTGTCTGTGAGAAAGGGGCTACTTTAATAGGAAGGTTGGAAAACATCAAAAAAGAAAGGCAGAAAGAATTTTTTAAAATGCTGGCACAAAATGTACTTTTATAGAAGCATATGTACTATATCTGTGCCCTTTTTTCCCTGAAAACAAGGGAAGAGGGAATACCACTCTTGTGTGTATGTTGTGTTTCTTTCCCCCTTTGCTGTAAATATGTTCACTTTGGTTATTGCAGATTGGTGTAGAACTGGACTCACTCACGGCCCAGACAGGGCACAACAGGACACAAAACTGATCTGCTGACATGTGCCAGTCCCAGGCTGTAGTTCAGTCTTGTGTGTGTTTGCACTGATGGAGGAAGAGAGTGGCTCAGCCTGTTTGGGCTCCCTGCTCTGCTTCCATGTCAGCCAGCATTTCTGGGCAATAAATCCCCCAGGTGATACATTCATTAGGAAGGGCAGTGTTGGTTCTGGCAGACAGATTAAGTCAATCAGTCCTACTCCTGAGCCCCAGCAGCAGCGGAACTTTAACATCTTTTCCTTCTTCTTTACTCATCTCCCTGTTGAGTAAACTCTTCAAAGCCCAAGACAATCTGTTTTAGACACACTGTGAAGTGAGGAAGGAGCAGCGGGAGCTACAAGTGGCAGCAGCAGTTCTGAGGAGACTTCCTAGGGTTGGATCACGGCTGGTTCCAGGATCAGCTGTCCTGGCAGGCTGGCTGAATCGAAAGGAGGGCTTTCTGTGGGACAGAGCCCTGACTCTTTGGCCCTTCTGTAACTGTTTGTTTGGCTGTTTATGAAAAAGCAGATGGTTCTTCTTGTGTTCCAGACCTGTTTGATTTCTATTCCCCTCATCCTGTTGTGGGCTGTTCTCAAGGAATCCCTGGCCTGGGATGGTAGCCCAGCCCTGTGCTGTTCTCTCGGAAACGAGTTTTTATCTGTTTCTACCATTTTCCCAGGTCTTCGTATTATTTTATCTTTGGCCACAATTAGTCTCCCTCACAGGTTGTTTTTCTACCACGTCCTCAATCACTACCTCATCCTTACACACCATAAGGCCGTTCACGTCCCTTCTGTTCCACATTTTTTTCCCAGCAGCATCTTTCTCTCACGCTCTGGTGCATTGTTTCTCTCTCTTCTGTCAACACACGACAACAGTTCTTATTCTCTGTGTGTGCATTCCTGTTGCTCTCTATCACTGCTCAGATCTGGCTTTCGCCGTGTTCTGCAGTTGTTTTTCCCCTCCCATTTCTCAGAACATGGACCGGGTTCCCGCTCTCCTCTCACGGATAAACCTCTCGTGCTGCTTTCTGTGTCCTCCTCGTGCCCAGCTCACCGCAACCCCTTCCACTCCCACACAGCTCATCATACATGAACAGATTGCATCTGCTGAAAAAAGAGCCCCAATCCACATCGTATTCATTTAACCAGCAGTGAGAGGAGCGAATTCATTTGAGATTCATACGGATGTCACAGACTGTGAGTTACAGTGTAAGCATCACTTAATGGACACTCGCAGCAAAGTGTTTCCTATCAAATAATACATCACTGAGCTACAGGAACAGGTTTATGTATTTTTTTTTTTCCTTCTATGATTTCATCATGGCTAAGGAAGGTATGATTGCCTGGCCTTGTGTTTCTTTAGTGAGCAGCATTGCTTAATGTTTTATTGATGTATTTTTAAATAATTTATCTTTAAACCTTTGTTTAATGGATGTATTTTTATTCAGAATTTGATACCAGTGAAGGTAGGTCTGGCAGTTTGTGTTTGCACTCTGACAATATTTCTCATGTGAACTTTTTTTAGCTCTCTTAGATAAACAGTAATTTTACACTTTTTCATCTCTATTTTTAATTACCCAGTCGATCATTTCAAGCAGCTTGCATTGATATTTAACAAATATATTAGGCAGAATGAACAGCACTTTGTTTTATTTCAGCTGTGTTTCAATTTCCACTCAATGTGATAAATATAAAAACAAGCAGTCGTCGCTCAGGGCACCATCATTCAGATCCAGGGCATCTCCTCGGAAAGGTGTTAATACTGAGCCATCCCATAGGTGGGATTTCCACGATCCGTCGTCATTTCCCAAGGCCACTGCTGGAAAGCTCTAATGGTTATCCCTGGAAACGCGTAAATTAAGATGTAGTCCAAGTTTTGGGGGTGCTACCAGCTTTCCCTGGGGGGTGTGTGGAAAGCGTTTATCCTTCCGCTGGGTCACGTCCCTCGTGCTCTCCAGAGCACCTCTGCTGGCTCAGTGCAGCTCTTTCCCTCGGGGCAGGACATGGGGCACTGTGGGATCCCTATCCCAGCACCGGGACTCTGGGGGGCTCCCACACTCCCCAGGAGCTGGGCGTGGGCTCAGGTGTGGCAGAAAGGGAAGGATGGCTGTGGCCTGGAATCAAAATAAACCCATGCTGGGAAATGGATGCACACAAACAGGCAAGATGAGAGGGGAATACACTGAGTATCTTCTGGAGGAAAACTCTTCCTCAGCCACATCGATCTGAATTCTCGGGGTGTGTTTTCTACCTCGGAAAATACACTGAGAATTAAAAAAAAATTTACTCCTTGTTTGTTTGCACTCGTGAGATTTGTGTGCTCTGCCTGTGTTTCTGCTGGGGTTTGGTGTGTTCTGAACATTTTGGAAGTGTTTAAAACACGAGGAAGAAATGTCAGGCTGAGCTGATGTTTTGGGTGTAGCTTGCTGTGAAAATATGAACATACACATTATCCTCTCTGATTTTAAAAACCTGAGACAAATTTCAGATGTGCTGCCCAGCCTGGTTTTTTTGCCACGTTTTATTCAGTATAAAAATAGGGTAGACATTCACCTCATCAGCTATTGTACAACTTGGCTATGCTTGAACTAAAGCCCCACCACCTTAAGACAACACTTTGATGTGGGTGTTTCTTTAAGTCTTAAAGGCACCCAGTGCACCATCAAAGGCCCAGGTGAACTTTGGGGTATTTACCTTGCTTAATGAGAAATGTTTTCCGTGTTTTTTTTCCCCGTGACATTTTTGTAGCTCACAATGTTTCCGTGTCTTCTTTTTCTATTTAAAATTTAAAGAGCTGCATTTGGGAGAGGAACAATGTAGGTAAAAGAGACCCCTGGAGTGTGTCTGATGTGATAGTTCTCTTCTGTGGCACCATTTTTCCTCCTGCTGTGGGAGAGCTAAATGATAGTGCCTTATACCTTACTGAATAAAGCCGAACACAGTTTCCAGCTGTGAACATGTGATCAGGTTTTGTGTTTGATTTTTGCACACAAGTGTACTCCTGCAAGCACAGCCACGCACTCCTATGCAAACACTCCGGCCGGGAATTATTGTTGACTCAGTCATTAATCTCCCCTCAATTAATCACATTAAGTATTAAGGTGCCTTTCTGTGCAGAGAGGGACGAGAGCCCTTTTCTGTTTTACCTTCCTGGAGAATTGCTACACGACCAATTTACTTTCTGGCTAAAGATGTGTTGAGATATGTTGTTCTGTGAAAACTGAGCAGAACACTATTGTCTGATCCTGAAACCCTCGGAGGATTACTCCGTAATCCTATTGATATTGTTGGGAATAAAGGTTGTAAGAGCCAGCTCCTAATTGTTACATGTGTACCAGGAGTATCGTGACGTTTATTCTGGTCTTTCGTGAGTGTTTTATTTTTTTTTTAAATGCTGTTTATCTTTTCAGCGCTGCTCATGAAACATAACAGTATTTGTTCTCTGGACAGAGCATGGCTTGCATTTCAGTGCTATTATGGTGACTATGACTACATTTCTTACATAACCAAAAGATTAAACAAATTAAAATCTCGCCTTTTATTTTTACTCCCAAAATGAGATCCATTGTTGTGAGAGCTGAAGACCTGCACTTGTATTCTTCAAGAGTGTGGCATGTCATGTTGTTTGTTAAACACCCAGAACTCATAATATCCGTCTCTCTGGCTCACTGAGCAGCAGAAAAAAATGGGTCCTGGAGGAATACATTCGGAGACAAAGAAGAAAAGTTATTTTATTTTTAGTGATCAGATGGCATAATTGTTGGTTGGCGTTAAGTGGCTCTGAATATGAGGGGAGGGAGGATTAATTTCTGAGTAAATGAGCAACATCTGAAATCACCAGAGGGGCCTGATCCTTTTAGCACCAGCGATGGTGCAGTTGTGCCATTGATATTTTTTTTTAAATTATTATTCTTATTTTTATTTTAAGAAAAGCAGAAGCCAGGGGCTGTCATGGAAGGCTCATGCTCCTCAGAGTGAGCAGCTGCTCCTGCAGCTCTCAGGGAGTGCCACCACTTGTACTTTCGAGGGGGTTTGCTGGGCTTTGTGTTGTGCACTCGTAGACAGACACCCCTGAGTTCAAGTGATCTGGGAATGTGATGGATCCCTGGCAGCACAAGCCGAGAGCACTCCCAGCAAAGGACAAACGAGGCCCTTGGGTCACCAGTTCAGCTTGTTTTCGTGGTGCTGGCCATCAGCACTGCTGAAGTGTGGGGGTTACATTTTATTGTGTCGTTTTCCTGGGTTACGTGGTGAGGACGGAGGGGTTTGGACTGGGCAGCAGTTCGAGATGGCGGGAGGGGCTGTATTGTTTAAGTGTTTGCTTTTGTGAGAAAATGCAGATTTGGAAAGCTTGTGATGGAAGTGGCAAGAGTCAGATGATCAGCAGGTCTACAGAGGTGCAGCAGCAGGGATGTAACATAGCAGGGTGTAGATACTCATCACAGATGAGATTATGATGCTGCAACAAGGCCCGGGTGAACCACTCCGTCCCTCCCTCTGCCTCGGGTGTCTGCAGGACCAGGGGCTGCTCTGGGGAAACCAGAGCCAGGCAAACAGCCCAAAACGTGGCGATAGCCCTGTGAGGCACTGACCAGCAGTGTTCCACCCCTAGTGATTAAAAGGATTAAAGATTCCTTCCAGTGCTGCTGAAGGAATGAATGTCTAATTCACCTCAGGCACAAGAGGAAAGAAGAGAAGAAAAGCGACCAGCAGCTCTGGCAGGAGCAGAGCGAGGGCTCTGGGCAGCAGGTGCACTTGGCAAGAGGGTGGGAAGAAAATGCTGTGGCTTTGGCAGCTGCTCTTGAGTATGTGCAGGATATGGAGCCAGGGCAGAGCTGGTGACAGCCCATTCCTGCAGCAGGGAGCACAGCAGCACAAGTGCTGAACAGTGCTCCCAAACACCAGTGCCTTTCCCTCTGCATCCTCACTCCCACCTGTGCAGTAAGAGCACAGCAGGGGCAGCACCAGAACAGAACAGGAATTTTAGTTTTACCTCAGTAATCGTGCATTTGAGTGCAAAGTGCTCTGCCACGTCCTGACAGCCAGGTAAGAGGCTGACTGAGGACATGCAGGGCACAAAGGCTTTTTATTTCCCCCTTTTCTTTTTCCTACCCCTGTCCTAGGGATTTGCATGTATGCTTGCATCTTTGTTGGTTATCGGGGCTATCTTCATTCTTCTAGCCTGAACTCAGACATTTGGGAGCTCTTGGAAGGCTTCCAGCAGGAAAATTAGAACTTCTGGATCTGGACCCAGTCCCTGTTAACATCAACATCAAGACTCTTCCTTGCTTTATAGGAACTGAACCACGCTCTTGACCCGTGTGTAGCTGTCAGCACTGTCTGTGTGTGGCAGATGCAGCCTCTTCAGCAGCAGAAGAGAGATGATTTCTACCACGACTGGCTCTGAACAAAGCACAGGCAGTGGAGCCTGAGAAGGCAGTGATGATGTTTGTGTTCCTAGAAATAAACTGGAGTGCAGTGGAGGAGACAAGGCAGATGTTTCAGGAGGTGGCACCAATTGCTGCATAGTCCAAATCAAGTGTTTTTTTCCTTAGGACATAGCAGTTACCTGCAATTTTGTCTTCTCCTCTGTGCTCATGAGAGATTTTATTGCAGATTCCCAGGCCCCTAGGACTACCAAGGTGTATGTAAATACACCCTAATATCATACTATTAATATCATAACCCCCTGACTTTTCTCTGTCCTTGGTGTCCTGTGTGAGCTGACTGAGGGTGCACTTTGCCCCTCATCCAGATCACTGGGTGGTCTCTGGACTGCAGCAGATCAGTGTGTGCCATCAGGGCTTCCTGTGTAAGTCCACTGTATCGTGGAAATAGTTACTAATTAATAATAATTACCTCAGAGGCCCCCTTAGAACCCCTTCTGAAGTTCTCATCTAAAGCAAGCACAGTGCAAACCAGGTTTCTCAAGTAAAACAGAACTCATGTCTGTCAAGAACCCAGAACATTAATTTACAGCACAGAAAAATGACTGTCTGGCCTGCACATGTGGAAAAAGGCTTTAATTTGTGTGTGGTCACTAATGGTGGTGCCTGACAACTCAACTGAACTCCTGCCTTCAAGGAGGGAGGGCTTGAAAACTGCCTGCATTTGGAAGCAGAGTTGCATGTACTGGCTGACAGCTGAAGCATTCCAGTTGTCTTCCATCTTCATAAATAACATGTAATTAGCAACTTTTTTTTTTTTTCCCTAGAACTTTCAGAAAAAACTGCAGCAGGGAGCTTGCAATTGGGGAAATTAATTCATTAGAGTCATGTGCTGGATTTTGCTCAGGTTTAAATCACTCGGTATGAAAGCATTGCCTAAGACATTTGGGAGGACTGGGATAGGTAAGACAAATAAGGGCCAAGTTGTTAAAGGTTTTTAGGGAAGCGAGGTGCAAGGCTTGTGTCATCTTGGTGTTGGATACTATTTCCAAGCTGGGGCCCTCATGGATCCCGATGCCTTTGTAGGATTTTGTGTGTTGCCAAAACAGGCTTTGAATCTGCCAAGATGCTTCTTAACGATTTAATGTCTGAGTTCAGTTTTGATCGAGAAGTCTGTGCCTCCGACAGCAACAAGTGAAGTGGGGACGGAAACCAGCCTTGTGTCCCCAACAAGCTGGCAAACCTTATTTGTCTGGAGTCCACTCCATGCCATTCCCAAGAGCTGAAACACGCGGGGTTTTTGTTCTGTGCACAGCCAGGAATTCACGTCACCAAACCACACAGCTGGGCTATCTAAGGTAGTTTTGGTATTACTTGGTGACTGGAGCAAACACTGAGGAATCTGTCGGTGTTAAATTGATTTCGGCATTTTCAATACTCAATCATTCACACGACAGGAACGAGGGACAGAAATCCGTGGATGTGAGGTACGATTGAGATCAATTGATACTGAAGTCAATGGAATGATGGCAGCAGCTGGGAATTTGCATTGAGATTTCAAACTGTGGGATTGTGGAATCAACTCTGGCAAAGAGCTGGAGTTAATGAAAATCGTTACCACCTGTTTTCTGTGCAGTAATTTGGAGAGTCATTCTGTCTTTCAGCAGGTATGTCTGCCTCATATTGTACATAATTTCCACCTGAGGAAAGGTCAAGACTCAATGTGGAGAGAAACTGAGCTCTTCTTTTACTGGCTAGTCTGGGGACAAGAGGCATTTGCTCCTTAGCAGTATGCACTTCACATAAAAGTCCATTTTCTCACAAAGGACAGGACACGCCCTGGCAGGGTTTTAGGAGGGGGTGTTTCGGGGCAGGGAGCACTATTTCAGCTGTACAGTACAGATGGTGACTGTGCTGACCTGTGCTTACATTAAAATGTGCCAAAAGTTCGTGTAACAGATCTGAATAGTTGGAGGGGAAGAATCGGATGCCTTGAAATATTCTTTAGCCCACTGTTATCTTTGTGCTGAAGTAAAGAGGATTGTGAAGGTTATGCAGAATGGAACTTGACCTGATTTTCCCCCAGCAGCCTCCGATGTTATCTTCACTCAGCAGGATTTCCTTGGGAGTTTTGCCACAATGAGGAGTTATGCACTATTTGTCTAATTATAGAATGAAGAGTGTGGTTGTGGTCTCTCAGTGATGTGACTGGGTAGAAATGAGGAGAAATGATGAATACAAGAAGTAAGAACAAAGGGGACAACAAGCAGTGATGAGTTCAATAGGCAGTTGATGGTACCTTCTGAAATTTTGGGCAGTTTGCAGCCTTTCTGGAGGGGGTGGATTTGCAAGACAATCGAGCAGAGGTTGTGCCAAGGTTTTGTGTCTTTTAAGAAGAGGATGAAAAAGTAGGCCTGGAAGGTGTGGCAGCTGGCCAGGAGAAATGGAGCGAACGTGGGGCTAAACTGGGAGAGTGGCTGGTTTCTGGAAAGAGATGAAAAGCACCAGCTGGTGACTAGAAAAGGTAAGCAGGAGAAGTGTAGAGAGGAGTTTCTGTGTATGGGGATTCTAGAAAGAGTGTGGAAGAGCCTAAAATAGCAGGAAAGGACTGTGCTGTGGCATCGAGATGCAAAGGGAAAATGTCACTTAAAAAGCAGGTGAACCAAGTAAGTGTTAACTCACAGAAAATGGAAACAAAGCTGAAGTGCTCAAATCCGGTGAAATTACTGCACTGAAACTGCGCTGTCAGCCCTGCTCGTCTGGCCAGTGATCTCTGCTGTGCAGGGAGGGTCAGCCCTGGGCACGTGGGTGGTGCTGTAGGGTAGGGGAGAGAGTCAGAGCCCCAGGTGCCAAACCCAGGTGCTCTCTTGTCCCTTGGGGGTGTAGCTGGTTTGTGGAATTCCCCCACTTCACGCCTAAAGTGAGAGTTCTCTTCTGCAGAGGAGAAAGCTGCTCTGCTTCCGCTCCCTGAGACCCTCCCGAGTGAATTGAGTGATGCTGCTTCTGAATTTGCAAATGGGTTGAAACAATAGCTCAACCACGCACAGGCATTGTCCCCTCTAATCATAACAGCCTGTTAACTAGGAGACCTAATTAAGCAGTTCAACAGTTAATAACAACCCGTCAGTTAGCAGGACTGTCAAGATAATGTGTTTGTCCTGCTGTCCCAGACTACCTTCCCGGGCTCACTCTGGTACACAGCAAGTGCCGTTTGCTGCTGGGATCTACAATTTCTGCTATAAAACTGGTCACAAATCAATACCAGAGCTTTCTGGTGTACTGAATATTAGAATTGTTGACTAGGGGAAATAAAAATCAGTTTGGTTTCAAGGAAATTGTTGTCACTTTTAGGGTGTTAGTGTTTGAGCTTACTAAGTTCAGAGAAACTTAATTTTAGTAGGGTCATTCTGGAGTTGGAAGTGGGTCCTCCCTGCACATCTCCTCGGGATCCACCTGAGTAGTGGGCAGGACTGTTGGCTCTCACTCTTACGTGGCAGTCTCTTGATTTTTCTTCTGACTCTGGGCTGATTTTTTTCCAGGATCAGTTCCTTTGACGTGACAAACTCCCTAATTTATTTGCCTTCAAAGCCTGAATTTACTGCCGTCTTTATCTCTTTACCTGCATTGTATCACCTCATCAGTGCCTTCAGAGATGTTATTACCACTCTTAAATGAATATAAAAGAGAATTTGCTGCTTGAGCATGAGCCAGTTTTGTGTCTGTCTGATTGGAGTAAGTAGTGCCTCTTGTATTTCGGGTTCTTACTCGGCTTTCTGTTTGGTGTAATTAAAAGAACACACACACTGATGCTGTATTACTGTGTCTGTATGAAGGATGAAAGAGGCCAACCCTGGCCTGCATTTTGTTATGGAATTAATTTACAAGTACAGAAGAAAAAGGCTTCTTGGAGTTGCCAAAACGTTGCCATGCTCTGGAGCCGGATGGGAAAGACAGAAATGCCAACAGGGCTGTCACCTGTGGTCTTTATTCCTCAGCCAAGGACTTTGTTTTACAGCTTTAAGCACTCTTTGTTTGTGCATATTTCAGAAAGCTTTCAAGAACTGGAACGGGAATCTGGGTGCATTTTCTTAGTCAACAAGAGGTGGATGTGATATGAGGAGATGGCACTGAAGCATGGCTGTGAAAATGGCGCTCTCATCCTAATGATGTAGGAAGAGAAATTCCAGGGACTGGCTCCAGGCAAGGTGAAATGCAGTGTGTGATGGGCTGCTTTGCTGCCTGCAGGAATGACAGCTCCAAAGGCTTATGGATATCAGCCAGTGTGATGTCCAGCTCTTTGTCCATAGAAGTTGAACAGACAACAGAGAAAAGCATAAATCTAACAGTCAGAGGAAGAACTGAGTGTAGTAGACGGTGTTCTGGTTAGTAACACCTCGAGGTGGGTTTATTTTAATGGTACTTGTTTGGTTGGGTTTTTTCGAATTTAGAAAACTAAGAACTAAAAGATGAATTCCATCTCTTTCATCACTAATAAAGCCCCAAGTTTACAGAATCCTTTGGGATTATCTTGGGATATGCTAAATAGACTTGAACTCCAATGGCGTTACTGAGAACACCAAACGGAAGCTGATGGGAGCTAAATATTCCAAACACTCATATTTGAGTCTTTCACGTGCTTGCTGTGCTCTTAAAGCAGTGATGTCCCTGCAGCAACCACAGCTGGATCTAAGCCCACTCTGCAGACCTCCTTCCCTGGTCTGGGTTTGCCCAGGACTACCCCTGGTGTGCTGCTCGGTGTGTGTGCAGGATCTGTGGTGACAGGACAGGCACTGCACTGCACAGCTCACCTGGGGTGTGATACAGACCCCTCTTGTCCAGGCCCTTCCCTTCCTATTGACTCACAGTTCTGTTAAACCCCCCAAAACAGTTTTGTGGTGCTGGTTGTGCGTTCCTGAGTGCTGGTATCTCTGTTGGGCACAGAGAAAAGGCTCAGCACGATGTCAGGACCATTTCTGGTGCATGTGCCATTGTTTGATACTATAAATCAGTGAGATCCTATTTCAGGGAGTACAACAGAGTCCATGGTGGAGTCATGTCCCATAAATGGCCCAAAGGCAATTACCTTCTTCCAACAGCCTCCCAAGGGCTTGGAATTGGTGGAGTGCATTTGTACTTCCTTGGCTGTGAGCCAGTGAGTGATCCCAGTAACTCTGAGGGTGCAGCTCCTGGGTTTGGTGCTGAGCAGGTGCTTTTGTGTTTTGTGGTGTCAGCCTGAATGTGGTGAGAACTCCTGTCGTAGCCAACTGACCCTTTCCCTCCTGCTTGGCTGGAGGAGACCTGCTGAAATCACAACCAGAGGTGGCATGGCTGCAGAACTCCCAGGGAAATTACTTAATGCAAGCAACCACAGCCCATAATTGTAAAGGACAACTCTTGCTGTTCACACACAGCCCAGACATCTTGGGGCAAGAATTTGATGTCTCCACTAATTCCCGATGAATGACGGTGTTTCACATCGGGCGATGCCGTTTGTCAGCGAGTTGTGTCCTTGCAGATCGTGCCTCTGCAGCTGAGATAATGAAGTGTGATGTTCAAGATTTTGTCCTAAAAACAACAGCAACCGAATGCCTTGGTGTTGGGTCACTGTTATCAGCCGAGATTTATTGCAGTTGAAGGAAGCTGGGCAGACGTTAAAGCGCTCGTGCTACCCACGAGCCAGGGGGTTCCTCTGTTTATTATTTCCTGGCTGCTTGGCACATT
Source organism: Myiotriccus ornatus (assembly GCA_036023395.1). Taxonomy (NCBI): domain Eukaryota; kingdom Metazoa; phylum Chordata; class Aves; order Passeriformes; family Tyrannidae; genus Myiotriccus; species Myiotriccus ornatus. The sequence goes on along the minus strand of JAYRBT010000114.1, from coordinate 3,187,509 downwards.
CTTGTGATGCACAACAAACCCCCATTATGAAGGATTATATGATGAGGCAACAAGCACGTGAAAGATAGCAACCAAATGGTGACTCCCAATTACATGAAAAATTACTATAATCACCCCTGCTGTAACACCCGTCTGTTGGCAAAGTGGTTGATCCCCTTGAAAAGCTTTAGAAGACCCACTGTATTAAATAAAAATCTCAGTTCTGTGTGTAATCATAAAAATTAACACTGTCACTTTAAAAAAAATCAAATTGGTGTCCTAAAGGGAAACCTACTAAGCTGTGTAAAGTAGCTATTATGAAAATGTTTAGCCTTTTGAATGTATTTCAGACAGCATTTGTGTTGCCAGATTTGTCAGCCAAAAACTCACTAAGCAGATTTGTCAGTAGCTGAGGCCATAATCTGTAAAACAGACATTGGCATAGAGATTAAAGATCAAGAGAATTATATAGTTTTTGTTACCATATGCCAAGATTCCTCTTCCTTAAAAAAAAAAAAAAAAGTTTATTTTGTGCAGGCTGTATCTTTAGGGCTGCTGCTCCTTCTGTTTTGTTGTCTCAAACAGTGGAATTTCCTGTCAGAAAAGGGAAACTGTTTTTATTGTCATACTTGAGGCTCCGTGTAGCTGTCACCCTTGTGCATTGCTGGGTTTTGCATCGTGTTGCCCCAAATCCAAGTTACGTATCGCGGTTCTTTTGTTTCACGTGCGGGAAACTTGTGTTTGCCTGGGACTGCTGCCCTCTCCAGCAGAGGAGCCTGATTCCCCAGCTGGAATCAGAGTGGCTCTGCTCTGCAGGCAGGCCATGAGGAATGAGGAGCTGCTGATGCCACCATCCACTGACAGGTCACTGCTTTTGGGAGGGGAGGCCACGTGTTGGGACACGGCGTCTTTGTGGGCAGGACTGGAATAAACTCACAGTCCTCTTGGCACTTGGACCTTCGTTGCTTTTGGAGTTTGGGACCTGCATAATAGGCTGGAAATTGGGCCTTTAGGGTCTTCTCCCTCTAAAACAAGAGCCCTTGCCCGCTGTGGTCACTGGTGTGGCACTGGGGAGGTGATGGTGCAGTCATGCCGTTCACCAGTATTCAAACTTAGGTTTGCCTTGGCGTCCTTCCGTGCTCTGTGTGTGCCAGTACTTCTGTGGTGACAATATTCCATGCTGTAAAACTCTGGGCAATGGGAAAATCCCTGGGTTGTGCAAAAACTGCCTCATGTGGAGCTGTTGCGGGGATGTAAAAGCAGAGAGAGGTCCCCTGGAAGGCTCAGGGTGCTCCGGCAGGTACATCTCTGTCCTTGGTGCTGCATGAGGGGTGCACACTGGAGAGTCCCGCTGGGATTGGGTGCAGACAATGAGGACAGGCCTCGTATTCCTGCTGCTCTGGGACCTCTGCCTTCTTCCCGAGCTCATTGTGTTTTTGGAGGGGGTGGCAAGGCAGTGTTTGTGCCTGGTGCTTTTCTGCTGGTGCTGTCGGTGCCTTTGTGTTGTGTGCATTGCACCTGCATAAAAGGTATTTCTAATGTAAGCACGGCCCTGAGGGCCTTTCAAAGGGCAGACACCACACTGAGCCCGGCTCCTTTGAATCCCCACAGGAAGGACTAGGCAGAGTGCATCACAAGTATGAAAATAGTCACAGAGAGGACTTCAAAGTTACTGTAGTGACTTGTTCTGGAGTGTGAAGTGCTGAGTTCTCTTTTAAAAACCTTTAATCAGAGCGGTGTTCATCACACAGATGTTGGCAGCAGTGCTAGAGCTCTCTAATTGTAATTTAAGTTATCCCTGCCTAAGGGCTTGCAATTAAATTATTAGACTGTTGCAGTGAGTCTGTGGATCCGGCCTGCACCTTGTGAGGGGGTATTTTCTGGTGTGATGAGAAACAGGGGCTTCTCCTGGGAAGCAAATGTACCATTATGCACTTATTAGGTCTTTGATTAGATCCACTACTGATTAACAAACAGACTTTGCAAGAGGAAAGATTACAGGAGCTTCTGTTGGCTCCTCGAAACCGTTGTGAATGAGGTGAAAACAAACCAAGTCTGAGCAGCCACTGACTTCGGTGTTCCATTACAAACTTACTCTTTCCAAACCAATCCCATCCTTAACCCTTTACTTACCATGGGAACAAACACTGGGAATTCGTACAGCAGTGTAGGAATGAATGAATGTGTGTGTTAAATACACAGGGCATGCGAACAATTTATGTGTATGTGCACATAGTCGTCCCCCCCCCATATCTGTACGTGTTCATGTTGATCCCTAAAACACATGTACATATTTGTTCTGCAAGACCTGTGTTTTCATTGCACTAAACATCTTATTGCATTTGTTTCCTTGAGAATTTCATTTCTGGTTATGGTCGTGGGGAGTCTGGAGGCTCTTTATCTCTCTCTTGTCACCAGGCTCAGAAATCTGTAATGATGGAACACAAAACCATATTTTATCCAAATGTGGGCAATTATTGAATCGGTTCTTAGGTTATTACTCTGCCTTGGTGTGTCATTTTTAAAGGAAGGGCCTGCCTGGGTAATTATTTTGAGTTTACCTTTGGGTTTTTAAAACTTTTGAAAACAAAGCCAGCCATGGATTGTTTTACTGGGGTGTAAAATGAGGATGATGAGGCTGTGATAAAGCTTCTGATAGGTAGACTTTTTTCATTTCTCTTTTACTACTATGATTTGAATCCAGTTACTTTCCTGTTCATCTTGATTCCACGAACAAGTCCAGGAATTCTCACTCTTGGCCTCTGCTCACTGCAGAAGGCACAAGGACCGTGAGGCGAGTTTGTTCCGAATTGCCCTGTGATTCGATGGCACTCAGCTCTGACTGCTCCAAACTCATCCCTGCAGCTCCATTCCCTTGAAATCAGTGCAGTTAACCCAGGGTCAGCTGCTGCCCTCAGACATGGGAGAGAAGGAGCTTCATCGGGAAACGCTTCCTTACAAGCCGTGTGTGTGTCACACTCGAGACCCAGCGCTTTGCCAAAACCAGGGGCCAGCTGGGAGCCTGCCAGGAGCACAGGAACGATCCTGTAGGGAATTTAGAAGGAGCAGATTGCAGCAACTCGCTGAGATGGCACAGGAAGAAGTCCTGCAAAGATTTCCACAATTATTAGTAATTTTTCCAGCGTTGTCAGTGTGCTCAGTATGTTCAGAACATGTGTTGCTGCAGACTGAGCCAAGCACACGGTCTTGAAGATCAGAGAGTAATATTCCCTGTGATCCTGAAGAGTGCTCGGTCCACAACTTAGTGTGGAGGCTGCTGGCCCTGGAGAGCAGTTTGTGCAGAGAAATATCATCTGGCTTTGCTGAAATCCAGGCCCCCTCTCTTCTCTCCTTGCCACGATGATTCTTGTTGGGCTTGTTAATAACTGTCACTGCTCAAACTTTTTATGAGAGGCCGATCCAGCTTTCTTTAATTACATGGATAGCCCTTTCCACATGCAAATGGCTCAATACACACTGATTAGCCTTGCTGCTAAGACATATTTTTGGTTTTTTGTTTCCAAGAGAGGTGGAGAAAATTGGGCTTTACTCTTTGTTCTTGTTACCACTTGTTACCCCCAAAGGCAGAGGGCACCTGGACAGTGCCTTTGCTTTGGATCCCCAACTTAAAGGCCTGCTGAAGGATCTAAATCTGCTTCGGCTTAGACATTTCTTCTTTAAAGACCTCCAGTTTTCTCCCAGGAAAATGAAATACATTCTCTGTCAGTGTCCTTCGCAAACACATAATTTAAGTCCATTAGAAAATGGTTCACAATTGTTATGTGAGCGGTTTGCACATTGTTACAAAATTAAATTGGATTATTCCAATGTTCAAACCGTATATATTTTAACTTGTAAACTGAATAAATTTTATTGAGGTAATAACAGTCTTGTAATCATGGCACTAAAATTAATACTTTAAGGACAGTTGAATAGATTTTTGCTACTCAGCCCAGTGAAGGATTTATTATCACAGACACAACTCCCTCCTGTGATGGTTATTTTGGGTCATAACTCCCTGTTTGCCATCAAACTCAGAACTTTCCTCAGCATTCATCCCTGGGGCTCTCAAAGTACAATTGTTTGTACTTTCAGAAGAAAACCACTTTCTGACTTTGGCCATGGACCTTCAAAAACATTTTTAATTTTCTTTTCATATATATTGCTCGAAATGATCTTGTTCCTTCTCTCGTTAGAATATCTGGGTAAAGATAGTCTGAAATAGCCTGTTAAATAGTTGCTTTGCTGACCAAAGTAAAGGAAGGTAATTAAGACAAATATTTTGGGGTTTATGGTTGTCTTTTTTTTTTCCCCCTTTCGTTTTAACACTTTAAAACATTTCACTTTTTCAGTAAAAGTCTTAAGTTTGGTCCATTCTATATTTGTATTCTTTTTTTTTAACCCAGCAAATAATTTTTTCCAGATGTATCCTCCCTGCTCCATCATCTCCAGGATAATTAATGAGTGGATTTTTTTACTTGAAGCATGTTTTTCCTGATTGAAATAGAGCAATTTTATCAGTGCTTATCTATCTCTTCCCTTTTTAATCCTGACATAGCTTAAGGTATTAATAAGCTCTTATCTAAAGTCTCGAGGAGTCATATTTTAAAATTAATTTTATATCGCGTGATGGAGCAGCAGGAGGAGGAGAGCAGGTCAGTGAGCCGAACTGGCTGGCTGAGGGGAGTCCTGTGTCTGATACAGACTGGGAGATGCAGCCAAACGTTCAGTGGCAGGAAAACAGAATCTCCTGGTGAATGACCTTGCCAGGATCAGGATTAAACTGCAGAGTCGGCCTCTCGGTGGGCACTGTCCCTGCCAGTGGGGTTCTGTCCGTCCCGAGCCCCCCGGCTTCTTGGGGAATTCCTGCTGAACTTGGGGTTTCAAAGGGCTTTGTTCTGGCTGCACTGGAGAGCAGTTTCAGCTTGGTTTTGGATTATTCAGTGTGTTATTGCTGAAGAGAGCTGGGCCTTTTCACTTACAGCCCAAATGACACGGGCCAGACTGATCTCTGTAACTTAGACCATGTCCTTTCTGGGTCAAATCCTGGCATCTCTATGGATTTTTGTTGATATTTTTATTTAAAAGGCTGGCTTTTCCAAAATACTGCACCAGTTGCCTGCTCTATGTAACGATTAAGATATTTTTCCACCACCTTCTTTTTCCAAAAAAAAAAAAAAACAAAACACCCAAACCAATAAGCATTTTAATTTCTTAAGTTTTTCACCACCGTTGAGTGTTTGAGGTGCCTTCCATTCTTGCACAGACCTCCTGCTGAACTCTGAATTCCCACCAATACTGAGAAGAGGTGAGAAATTCATTTATTCCAAGAACTGTATTCCAATAAGGTGAGCCCTTCACACTCAGACATGCGAGATTTCCTCTCCTCTTCCTCAGTGTTTGTCTCCCTGAGCAATCGTTCCTTCGGAGCAGGCTGGAAAAGCCTGTTCCCACCCCCACCCTGCTGGGATGGGATGGCTTCTAGTCCTGGTTTTTGTGGAGTTGATGGGTTGGGTGGGTGTGGTTGGTTTGTGTTTGTTTTTTTTTTTATGGGACATTTTTTTAAATGGAATTTACATTTGCATGGATTATTCTTTAGACCAGCAAAACGTTCACTTCCTAAAGCTTCCTAGGGCGCTTTGGCTTCTACTGTGGGACCTGAGAGATGTTTCCATTTGGGGTTGCAACCCTTGGTGATGGAGAAAGTAACAGTTCCCAGTGGGATTAAAATTGTACCTGAACCCCAGTTCTCAGTGTCAGAACAGAGCAAGCTTTGTTCCCACCTTCTCTCTCAGTTCTGCATTTGGTCATTTTATTCTTGGCTTCTTGTTTTAATTTCCTTCTGTTCTTTCCTACCTCGATATTTTCTACAGGTTCCACTGACCTTTAAACATACAAGTCCCATTTTTCTGTAATCATGTGAGTTTTGGTTTTAATACCCAGTAGTTTTCTTCCAAATATTAATTCCTTTTGATAAACTCTATTTTTCTTGGTGTAATAATGTTGCACATCAGTGGATTAATTTTTCTTTCTAACACTTTAGTGGAAACAAGTATGAAGTCCAGCAACTGTCTCGACACTCTCATGGTATTTTCTGAGCGTTCTCCATGATCATAAAATGCTAAATTTTTTCTGCTGAACTTTACAAACCACTTCAAAACACTGAAAGAATTTTTTTCCATTTATTAATTTTTTAAAACCAGTGGACTCGGTATAAAGTGAGTGTGGCACATCAGCTTGAATAATGATTTATTCTCCAGTTCCATCTGCATATCTGATTTAATTACGCTCCGAAGAAGGAAAGGCAAAGGAGATGTTATCTTAACTAGTGAAGTTTTAACTCGCACAAGAAACATTTTGCCCTCCCTGCCCTTTAAATAGCTGTTTCTTGTCCCCTGATGCACAGGGGGGGAATGGCATTTGCCATCCCGTGGCAGAAGGAATCCTACGGATGCCAAGCTGCCCCACGTGTGAATTAGCTTGCAGTTGTATTGTGTTTCTTAAACTAATATAATATTGTTCTAGTGCTTGCCCCTGATTAAAGACATACATAAATAAATAATTTATAATTTAATTAATAAGGTATAATATGCAAAGCACAGTAATTTCAAACAGCTTGTAATGTCTCTAATGTACTTTCAATTTTTTATTTTACATAAGGGCTATATTCATTACGTGCTTATGATAAACATACTAATGAATTTTATTACGGGAACAAATTTAAACATGTAAATGAGATCAAATAGTATTAAAATGCAAACGATGGGGAAACTTATTACAAACTAACCTTGCCAACATCCACGGAGGGGGTTTCGGGAAGGACTCCGGCAAGTTGCACTCGGGATAAAAGTCAGTGCGGTGGTTTCACAAAGTCACCCGCCACAGAACGCGTGACCTCAGCGTTTCCAGTGCTGCACACACTCCAGCAGACAGAAAAGTTAACTGGAATCCTGTTTTCACACGTAACTTTGGGTGACAATTAAAATCCCTTTGCTTGTTCCACTGAACAGTAATCTGTGCATAATTACATTCAAATGAGATATTAGCATTTTTTGTGCTTACTCTTTGTTAATTGCAGAGTTCACTCACCATGGTGATGCTTTTGATAGAATCAAGCAACCTTATTGACCTGATGCTGCAAGGCATGTTTGGAAATTCTGCTGTATTCTTCTTCCCTTTTTTTTTTTTTAATTTTTTTTTTTATATTTTGGCATTTTGAGGAGTCCTGCTGCTTTTATTACATTGCTGACACTTTTGTTAATAAATCATTGCAAAGTTAATGAAAATTGCATTCAGGCATATCCAAAATAATTGTGTCCTTTGTCATGCTAATAAATGGGAAGATGCTGATGCAGTGGGTGAGTGCCTGCCCGTGGTGGGGAAGTTGGTGATACGTGTGCCTGTTGCACTTGGACTTCCTGCCTCGGCAAATCGCTCCACGTCAAAATATGGAGGGGCAAAACCCAAGTCAATATGTTTGATTTCCAGAGTTGTGCAAACCTGCCTCTTAATTAGGCTGGGAAGTGGGGGAGGCTGGAAATGTGTGCGTGAAGATGTGCAGTTGTGTGTTATCTGCAGGAATTGGCAGCTGCCCGACACCAGAATATACCTGGGGAGGAAAACAAATCTCTCTCTTCTTGCCTTCTGAACTTTCGTGCTTATTAAACCCAGATGATAAAACATGGGAAAAAACCCCCAAACTGTTAAGCATCGCTTTGATATAAATCTGTTCTGTCTGAAGGGCAACAATCCAACAGCTGTGCAGGGCTTTTGGAAGGCAGGGTGACAATTCCGGGTTTATTCCCCTTTCCACAGGGAAAGCTGGAATGGTAAAAAGCAGGTGAGATTCAATTCTGCCTTTTCTTTCACTGTGTTTTTAGTAGTGACATTAATCGCGTGATATTAAGCCACACTGATAAAAATTGGTTTAGATTCTTGGTGCAGGATGCCTTTTATATCTTGTAGTGCAACTAAAAAAAAAAAAATAGGGTGGAGAGAAAATGGTAGTTAGGGTAATGTTTACCTGGAAAAATCATAATTGATCCTGCAATGAGTAAAGAAAAGTTAATACTATAAAAATACAGGTCATTTTAGTCAGGAGCATTTAATTTATGCACCAGCCCATCACGCAGGTTTTAGGGGTGTGTTAATTCTGCTGCTCAGTCCAAGCACACAGTTTGCATCCCTGTCACACTGGCTGGAACAGGCAGCGTGCTGGTTGCATCATGGGATGTTTAAAAGATGTGGCTTTGTGTTTTTTCTTTCCTCTCCTAATTTAAAGAATGGTGTATTACAGAATGGTGTCTTGCCCTGAGATAGGCCGGTGCATTTTTTTGTTTAGTTTTAGTTGACAGCAATTTAAACCTCGCTGAAAGACAACAAGGACATTTAGTGTCTTAAAACAGTGTCTGCAAAAATGCAGGGCTTAAAAATCTTCAGTGTAGTTTGCTCTTAAAGCCCAGCCAAGTCCTTTGCACAGGAGGAGCCCCCTGACTTGAGGAGGTTTGCTCGGGTGCTGAGGGTGAAAGCTGGAAGAGGGGCTGGGTTTGGGAGATGCTTTTCAAACAAGCTTTGGGAAAAAGGTGGGGAGGAGGTTTGTGTAACGCTGCCGGAGAATTAGTGCTCAGTTTTAAAATCTGTGACTTCTAAAAGTTGCAAAGAAACTCTCTGTGATGGCCACGATCTCCCTCTGTGTGATTTCTCTTCTGGAGCACCGGGGAAGCGCTTGGCCAGTGAGTGAAGTGGAAGTCTGCGGGTTTGTGGGTGTGCTCACAGCTCTGTGTTTGTAGCAAGGTTGCACTCCGTTTGCAGCACGTTTATAAGCCTCAGAAGCAGGAAATTCTGGGCAATGAGAAGCAGCACCGTTTCAAAGCAGGATGAAGGAGCTGCCTCATTGCTCCTTTTGGGGTTTGAACATTCTCTCCACGGGACAGCAGTGATGTATGTTTACTAGGAACAGACAGCAAGCACCGTGTGCTGTCAGGGGATTGACCAGGTCAGATCAGCTGCCAAATTTACACTGAGGGGTTGAGCGAAGGGCAATTTATGGAGTTCAGCTTTTCCCACCTCAAAGGTATTTTTTTCCATGAGCGTTACGTATATCATCACATGTGAGTAAAGTTCACATCACCTGTTTGGAAAGTTTACAGTTGGTTTTTTGAAGCTCTTACATTGTAGCTCCCAGTTTTCTCATGCAGAACTTGCTACAACGTTTATCCTCCAGGCTGAATTCCTGTGTTAAAGTGTAACAAGCAGCGTAGAAATCTTTTTTTTTTTGGGGGGTGGGGAAGACTTGGAGATGGTGAAGGAAGCTTTGCTTGGTGCTTTTTAAATAGTGCAACCAAAAAAAAGCAGTTGAATTCGGTGTTTGAGGTATAATAGGGATGTTATTCCTGTTGAACACTGTTGCTGAGTGTTCCTCGTGCTCAGTTTGGGAAGGAAAAAGAAATGTCAGGTGACAAAATTACTACTTCTTAGACTGCTTCAAGTTCGAGGTGAGTTTACAGGAGGTTTGCCTTCAGTCAAGCTGATGTGGAGACTCAAAAAGCTCTGCTCACGTTTCTTGGGAGAGAATCTGGTGATAAAGATGGAAAAATGAACAAGTGTGACCCAGGAAAGACCCATCCTCAGAAAGATGCTGATGAGCCTTTGGGGGCTGGTAACGACTTACCGAGGCCTGGAACTGAAATCCCAGTTTCTCTGAGGCAGATTCCAGCACGGCCAGGTAGCAGTTTGCTTGGAATTTAACAACCCGAGGGTTCACTCAGCCCATCTCCACCGGGTGAGCTGGGTCAGTGATCCAAAGGGATCATCCCGGTCAGACGGATCACACATCTTGCTGGGGTGGGTGAGTCGGACAACAAGGAGCTTCTGAGCCGGGGATGGCGGCATTCCTGTTCCTTCCCAGCGAACAAACAGGCCCCTGGCATATGCTGGGGAGTCTGAGCCCCCAGAATGTTTTCATTGTCTGGGAAAACATCACCAATAAAACCCAAGTGGTTGCCACCTTGTGTGGGTGAGCCACGTGCTCGCAGTTCCGACTGTGAGCAAAGGCAAAAATAAAACGGTTTTGGCAGTCGTAGAAAGCAAGAGACAATTCATCACAACTTGGAAGAACTGCAGCTTCCAAGGCTTGTATCTTTTGTTATTCCTGCCTTAATTCATCATATACACAGTTCCCACAAACAAACTGCTTTCAAGAGCTTCTCTCCACCATTTATTTTAGTTACAGGGCCTCTCTTCGCCCCTGAGTTAAGAATGTCTTATAATTCTCTGCGAATCTTTGTACTAAACAAACAAAAAAAAGCCATGTAGCTCTTGGAGGAAGTCCAAGACTATCATAAAAATAATCAAAATAAATATCAGTGCTTTTAAAATTAAACGGAGAGCACTGATAACTAACCCCAGTAGATCTTGGGTGCTCTAAATCCAGGAGAGTGGAGAGGTTGAGCTCATCCCCTCCCAGACGAGGATTTCCTTTCCCCTGAGCACTCAGTGAGTACAAGGCAGAGTCTATTTAAAATCCTGTGCTGGAGCACCTCCATAACCAAATTCCTATGTTTTGTGAATGGATATGCTCTAAAGAACCAACATTTCAGGTTTTTTAGGGGAGTGGTTTTGGTTTGTGTGAGGAATTATCAGATTGAAGAGAATAGATTTTTGTCAGATAAAATTCATATTCTACGTAAAATTAACTAGAATTTTCTATGTCTAGGAAAAGATCTTGCCTCACTCTGCAAATCTTGTCTTCCTACAATGCTGACATGTGTTCAGATTCCCACCAATTCACATCTGTCTTTCCAGATAAACTCCTGTCCAGCAGTTTGATATGTTCTAAATTCTAATTGTGAGTTTTCTTGAGATATCTTGGTGGAGTAACTTTATTTTGGTAAAACTATAGGTCCCAGCTTATAGGACTGCACTCCAATTCTTTATGAAGATTATGGCACCTTTTTATCCACTTCCTATCAGAGGAGCGATGAAGGAAAGGCAGAAATAAAATGCAGAGTGGTGGCATTCGTCAGAGGCAATACTTTAGAGTTAACTGAGATAGCCAAACAAAGGACCAGGCAATAGAGACTGACTTGTTGGAATTATACATTTATATTTCTGCTTATTTTTTGGAGACACATGAATATGGGAGGGAAGATGTCTTATTATTTAAGGAGATAATGACAGGCTGAGGGGTAATGGTTCTAAGCTGCCAGAGGGCGGGGTTAGATGGGATGTGGGGAAGAAATTCCTCCCTGGGAGGATGGGCAGGCCCTGGCACAGGTTTCCCAGAGAAGCTGTGGCTGCCCCATCCCTGGAAGTGTCCCAGGCGAGGTTGGACGGGGCTTGGAGCAGCCTGGGCTGATAGAAGATGTCCCTGCCCGTGGCAGGGGGTGGCACTGGATGGGCTTCAGGGTCCCTTCCGACCCAGACCATGATTGTACTTCATAGATTCTGTGATCTAGACCATATCATTCTATGACCATAGATCTGTTTGATAGAGTCAGTGGAATCTGATTCCACGATTCCGTTTGCCCTCGTCCCTTCCCCTCCGCAGCCTCCTGGGAGCGTGGGCAGCGTGTCTGAGCTTTGCCTTTGGGGCCGGGCCGAGGAAGCTGCTGCAGCGCCCAGCACAGCCCTGCTGAGCACCCCGTGGTAGCTGTGGTTGCTGTGGCTCTCAGCTGATGGATGGCTGGGCCTGGCTGCTCCCAGCTGGGATCCCAGTGCCAGTGGAGCGACACCTCCGGGCACTGCCAGTGTTTTGGTTTATAACCAGCCGTGGCACCAGCTCTTCCCCCTGGAGGGCATGGGACAGGCCTCCTGATCCGCTGCAGCAGCACCAACCTGAATTCCTGGCTAATTTCGTGCTGTTCCAGGAGAACTGGAAACCCTGCTTGCTGCCCCGTGTGTCGTTGCACAGTCGTTTCAGGGAGGCTCTCAGAGCTTACGGGTGTGCTGCTGTTTTATGGCTCACCCACAGCAGCCCTGATGCTCTTCTGCATACCCTGGGACCTGCCAATTCCAGCATGTGTTCCAGTCCAGCATGTGCTTTCCTTCTGATTGTCAGGTGGTTTGTGCCATGTGCCGTAAAGCTTTGGAAGTTACGCAGAAGAGCAAAAAACAAACAGTGGTTTTGGTGTCGGCATCTTCCCTGGGTTTCTTTCTGATTTTGTCTCCGATCAGCATATTAATATCTGTAATTGAGACATGAAAGATGTTAACTGTATTCTAAAGGTTAGTTACATAAATTTTAGCATTTCTGTATATCCTCTTGATGTTGCTGCAGCTCATGCAGTTCCATTATGCACTCTGACATCCATGTCATGTCCTGTTTGCTCAACTCTCTTACTACGAGTCAAAACTAAAGGTTTTTTGTTGTTATTGGTTTTTTTCCCCTCAGTTCTCTCTCTGCAGGGTCAGCCCAGCTTAAAGAAAATGAAGCTGTCTGCTCTTGGCTTATGCATCATCCCCAGCACTCAACATGCCAAGTTCAGAACCTGCATTTTGTTATCTGACTATTGTTGATAGCAGCAAAAAGACAGCTTGATTTTCATTAGTGGGGCTGACCTTACAGGGCTGGGAGCAAGGCAGAGAAATGTGGTTTGACTTGAAGTAAACTGAGGAAACATGACACGGAAGTCAGAGAGGGATTATCTATGCATCCCCAAGGTGTCATTTTTAACAAACTGTTGTCTTTCACTTGAGGAAATTGTGAATAAAGCACCGGAGAGATTCCCGGAGCTGTCCAGCTGGCAGGGCCAGTACTCCTGACTCTGAGTTATGCATTATCCTTGGCTAGTTTTTTGGGGTTTTTTTCTTCCCCCCATCCCCTTGGTAACTGTTTCTCTTGCAGTTACTGGGGTTAGGGATGAAAATATACGGTCTTTGAAATATGAAAATTCAGACTTCTTACATATATTACTCGTGTAGCTCGTTCTAAGAGAGCACTTTATAAGCTTGTATGGACTTGCCTTTTAGAAACTGTTTAACTCTCTTCATCCACAGACTGAAGTAAGAAGTCCTTCTTTCTGCTCACTCCAAGGCCAGGCATTAGGCTGGGACAGCTATTTCCTTCAGTCCCAGTTGCACTGGGTTCTTCTGTTTTGTTCCTCTCTCACTTACATGTTTGTTATTTCTTCCCCCCTGCCTGTGTGTTGAAGACTGGGGAGATATCCTGGCAAGTCTCGATTCGGGCAGAGTTTCCATCAGAGCTGGGGCTTGGGGAATGGATCCCAAGGTAGGGTTCCTCCCCACCCCGCTGCTTCGTGGAGCCCACTGGGAGCTGCTCCATCCTTCTGCTTTTGGACGCTGCCAGAGTTCCTTTTCCAGAGCTTTTGGGGAAAGGATGAGCAGTTTTGTAAGAACAAAAAGTTGGCCCTAACTCCAGAGCGCTGTAACCCTGTTTGGGAAGTTACACCAACTGTTCCATAAACCAGCCAGCAATGTGCTGTCAGTGCTGAATTTTACTTTTAGAGCACAAGTCCAAAATAGAGGCAGAATTCAAAGAAGAATTCCAGGGAGCAGAACTTGTGCCAGAGCCCCCTGATGCAATTAAGGAGCGTGATCTGTGTGTTGTGCCACCAGAAGGTGCAGCAGTTGTGCTCTACCCTTGCCCCCTGATTTCTCTGCCCATCCTGCTTTCTTCCCTGGGCAGACGTGGAGGCTCCAGAGATGGATCTGCTTCAATTTGCTCAAGTCAAAAGAAGCCAGTTTGGGCATTTTCTGACCCATAACAAGGTAGAGATATCCAAAGAGCACAGTCAGGTCACTGGCTGCCCAGCCCAGCCCATTCCCAAGCTCTGGCAGCAGGAGGGAGCTTTCCCATTGTCCCAGTCCTGCTGCAGATTTGGGGAGCCAAGCAGGGTGGCAGCTCCTCAGGCTCCCAGGGAGCACCCTTCCCAAGCCAGGGGTTTCTGTCAGGTGAGGCTCAGCTCCCTGGAACGCCCTTCAGCAAACCTGCTATTAAAGTGCCGCTGCCAGCTGTGATCTTCTTGGGGTGCATTTGAATTTTCGTGCCAAAAAGTTGACAAAGTCCAGATTGCAGCTTTCAGACTGCCAGGCAAACTAATCCCAGAGAATTCTGTGTGAGAATGGGGGTGGGACTTGGGGCTTCAGAGATGATATTTGACATCTCTTTGCTTTATTCTGTTTTATTAAAGACCACTCTTTAAACTTACTTGAAGGCAACCAGATCTCAATTGTCATGTAGAAGCACTTACAGGATAAGATGCTGTTAGTTATTGAAGCAATAAGAAGAATTTCAGTGCAATTATGGCTGAAATAGAAATACAGGATGGTGATGGACTTTATGTAACTTTCTCATAGATCAAAAACCTTGTGCTTGAACATTTTTTTGGTAGAAGTTTTGAAACCTCAGAGTCCTTGACTGAAGGTCTTCATTTGCTGGAGTAGCCTCATACTTTGGATCTACACCAATAAATATTAACACAGACATTCAAGGAGCCAAAGGGGCCTTTTTTCTCTCAATGGTTTAGGGTCGATGCTTGAATGGTGGAAGAAAAAATATAAGTAGTTAATGCTGTGAAAAATTATCAATCCTTAATTCTCTAAGTGTGAGAGGATGTGGGGAATATTCTCGTTTGCTTCTCTCTTCTTTCCAATTCTGTAGAAACTCCTTCTGTACCGCTCGTTATGTGAAACATTTTACTTTTGTTTATTTTGCTGAAGGGTAACTTTTTGCTGGTATTAACCAAACCAAAATCATAAGGGAACCACTAATTACTTTAGGATTATTAAGTTTATTTTAGTAAATATGTACTTTCTCTGCAGTTTTACCACTGAAGCTCAAGAGCTCAGGAGCTTCTGTGTAGATGTGGAACAGGAGGCCATATATAAAAATAAAAAATAAATTTATAATGCCATTTGTTTGCATTGGCAAAAGCTGGAGACAGAGTTTTGTTGCTGGAATGCTTTATGTTGAATTTGTGACAGGCTGTGGTGGCTTTGACAATTTATTGGTGCAGAGAAAGATGATCATTCTCTGTTCCTAACGAGCAGTTTCAGCATCTAGAACAGTTTCTTCTTCAAAATGCAAATCTCTCAGGCTCTTGGTGTCTTTCTTGGCCCGAAATATAAAGAAACTGGATGTCAGTAAGCATATGGAAAAATCTGGGAAAATTAACTTTTGCCCATCAAACAAGTTCTGGTAGAGTTTATTCTTTATTCTGACTCATCTCTGCTATAGGACGAGCAGAATATTTTCATTTTCCTGAAATGAGTGTTGGGTCTGGTGAAAGGGATCGTGGCATTTTTGTGTTTCACATTGGTGAAATATGTGATCCTGTATCATGTATGGGATACCTGATGGCACAGCATGATGACACATGGAGGAAACACCATGGGATAGGGGATGGATATTTCAGATCCAGAAGTACATCCAGCTGTTCCCCGGGGTCCTGGTGACACTGCAGTTTTCCATGTGCTACACAGTGAGCAATCCCTGTCTGTTTGAGCTTCTATGGAAAATCAGCCAGTCAAACCCCTGGGTGAGGCAAGAAAACAGCAGTTACTAAAGGAGAGAAAACCTCTGAAGAGAGAGGGTTTATTACTTCTCCAGAAGATGATCCTGCTCCAATGGAGAAGCAGGACTGTTTAACCAGCTTAATCACTGGGTGATTTATTTCAGGACAGAGTACTCGAAGGCAGGCTCCATTCTGCCTCACATCTGAAGTGTTTCCTGAAGCTGTGGTGGATGTTGGGGCTGCAAAGGCCTTTAAACGTTCCTGACCTGGACAGGGAGATCTGTGGATACACACGTGTCTGACTGAGCTGCCACCTGCCTTCTGCCACTGGAATATTTATGAATTCTTGGGTTTCACGCTACCGATTTTGAGTAGTCAGTGTTACTGTCCCACTGTGCAAAATGTCCTCAGAGATAAAAATACAGTTTTGTAGGGGATTTTGGTTAGTTTGGTTTTGTTCTAGTGGTCTTTGGTCACCTCCTAAATCTTTGCTGTTTCCACATTGCCAGCTTGTAGGAGGATCGGGGAGTGTTTGTCGGCATTGCCCTCTGTGACCTTGGCTGTCACATCAGTTCAGGAGTTAAAAAACAAAAAAATCACACAGTCCTGTATTTGTAATTTAACAAGGCCTGTAATCTGTAGTTTAACGAGATCAGTGTTAAAGTTGGTTTCTGTGTCACGGGAGGTGGTGGAATCTGGCCCCAAACTTGAGGTGTGATTCCTGTTTGACACGCAGACACACTGAAGAGCTTTAGCTCATTGAAACCAGCCTTGTTTGTGGAACGGGAGCTGATGCAAACCCGTTGCAGGAGGTGAATCTCTTACACAGGTGACACCACAAGGTAAACTTTTTCCCTCTGAGGAGGCAAGTCCTATTTTTAATTTTGTTTTCTCTGCCGCGGAGCCCCTTACGGCATGTGATTAATGTACATCCGAATTAGTGCTGATAAATAATGCAAGTCACTGTGGCTAATTTTCCTTGCTGAGCATATCTTCAGCATGAGCAACTCCTAATCAAAGATGAGCATAACAGGGAGAAATCAAAGTTGGGGGTTCATTGCAGGATGG